>OZ024914.1:28766800-29236800 GCA_964017125.1 Flabesymbios commensalis
ATATGGCTCAATTTTAAAACATTTGCATGGTATTTTATAAATTTTCAAGGAAACAATTAGTTTACATTAATAGCTGTTTAGACAATAATATTATGTATAAACTCATTGCATTGGTTTATTGCATACGTATGCTATGCATAATTCTATGTTTAAACAAGAGTAAACAGTAAAGTGTTCGGGAGACATGCGTCCCCTGACGAATTTTAGTGTTCCTTTGACTTTGCCAAGAGATAAGACTTGGTAGCGTGTGCACCCTTCGGAGGCCTCGAGTCAACGACAACCTTGGATTTGTTCATTTTCAGTCACTTGGTAACAAATGTCCTCCAAAGTGTTTGTGATGGGTCATCAACATGTAAGTGATCGTAAGCGAATTAAATGTTTTCTGTCTGACGTGATCCTACTGGTGAAGTATTCGCCAATGTTCACGTCTTATATATTTTTATAATTTACATTTATGATTAATATATATGCTGGCGAATCCGAAAATCTAATTTGGAATCAACTCCAGAGTTCCATTGGTTCGGAGCTTGTCAACTCGACCATGATATTTGATTGGTTACCATGGAGATTTCCAGGTCGGGACGGGAACTTGACCTGGAGATCAAATCGAGGCGGTTTAAAATCCCATTCATCAAATCTATCTACCTTAGAGACAGCCACTATTATCACAAAGCGGCCATTTCGAATCCCTGGAGATCAACTGTGGTTTCTCTACGCTTTCAGAATAAGTAGTGGCCTTTAACATCACAAAATGAAAGTCAAATTTCCATAATGCAATCGTAAAATTATATGGATTGGAGTATGTATTTCAAAGTTGGACCATTTGACATGTAGTAGATTGCATAAACTCATAAAATTAACTGTTTTAAATCCAGAATTTCATTTCTTTGAAATACTCAATATAATTTTCTACATTTTTACAGCTGTTAGGATTCAAAATAACCTTTGCAAATTTCCAGAAAATCGGTTTAAAATTGATTGAGAAGTCAGCGAATATCATGCCTTCCTGGTCAGCCTCCAGAACTGATCTGCACAAAATAGGCCTACTTCAGAATTGCATAATTTTTCAGCGGTTTTTTCTTCTGATTGTGATCACTTGTCCGAAACCAGTGCTTGTGAGCTCTGTCAAAATGGTTATTGACCACCCCAATCAGTGTTTGCATGTGGCATGTCACTGTTACTTTGCTACCTTCTGTATTCATCATCACATTAAGCCTAACCACCACAAAAATGGTTCTAAATATTTTTATTGACTGATCAAATCACTGTTATTGGTAATGAAATGTTGATAATTTTCACCCACTTTAAAATTGGGATCGCGGAAGCCAGGCAAAACTTCAAGTGGGTAACATTTAAAGTAGATTACTAATAGGGTTAATTAGCCTTCGCCTAAGGCTCGGGATGGCGGACCAACAACGACCTGGGAATGAAAATAGCTCTCCCTTGTGTGTATTTTTACGGCACAAAAAATTAACCGGGGGCTTAAATGCATACTAAGAATACATTATTTCTTAATGTGAAAAATTATCATAAATGTAAGCCGATGCCTATGCATAAAGTGACATATGACAACATTACAATCCGTCACCCTGATATTGAAAAAGTGACAGATTATATAATATCAATGTGACAAAATATGACTGCAACTTATTGTGTCTGTCAGCACTGACGAAGCTTTTTTGCGTTAATATTTTTGTTGAGTTGATCTTGTGCCATACGCTTATGTCCGCTACGCATTTGTGACTTTCTTTTTTTATTGCTTGATTTCTTACATATTTTATTTCATTAATTTTAAGACAAGAGTCAGATTTTATTTGGGTTGTCATTTTGGCCATGATGGTGATTTCTTGGTCGGGACCGGATGCTGGCTTTGCTATCAAACCGAGGCAGCTGAAAACCACATTCATTGAATCTATTCATTTGGCTTTTGGTATCCGCGGCGAGCAACTATTTTCATATAGCTTTGCAACGCTATCAGAATGAGAAAAAAATTACCCTGTTAAAAAATAAATAGGAATAAATAGAAAAAAATCTATGTGACAGAAATTTATGACAGGATGGATAGCTAAAATACCGTAGGGGGGGGGGGGTATCACAAACGACTATAGACAGGTCCAGTATTCTCGACCAATCATATGCCTGAGTTAGTCGCTTTGAAAATAGCGGCCAAGTCATGTATTGAATAGTCTGATTATCAGCCATGATGGATGGCAATGTGCTCCATTCTTCCAAACAGAGATAACTCCACCTCACTTCCTGTATTTTTGCAGATACAACGACAAGAGAAAACTGGAGAATATGGCATATATCTTTTAGAAATACTTTAAGTAATTATCACTAGTACTGTAAAAATCATTTTTTCCAGTAAAAATTGATGGTTGGGCCATCAGAAGCAGACATGTATACATCACGTGTACTGTATTATCTAAGGAAGCCTGGTGGTCCAAAATGTACATATTCAATAAAATATAACAATAACAACAACATAAACAATAAAAATCGCATAATTACAATTCACCGGACAAAAACCGGTTGCACATACACACGTAACATTTGTATGCGCACACGAACACACATTTTTCACATCGAAATCACATGTATACTAAATTATATAAAAAATACTGGAGCCGACTTTTGAAACCATACAGAGACTGGCTGCTTCTTATTTCTGTCGAAGGGTATTCCACAAGTGTACACATCTATTAAAGAACGATTGTCTGAACGCCGTTGTTTTGGAGCGTTAATAGATACAATTTGCATCTACTGTAGACTGTAGCATTACACTTAGGGATAAATAAAATAATCCATTTTGAGACAAAAATTCGAAACAGCAGAACACCCTCACAGTAACATAATGGAAAATATACACCCTATCTGCAAATCGGACGAGGCAACAATTCGCAATAAATCATTGGCTGGATATCAATATCAAAAAATACCTCATACATCATATTGATTTTTTCGCGAGAGCAATTAAAAAATACACCTTCGTTTAAATTTGCGAACATGAAACTTGATGTAGTGAATGATTATAATAATCAGGGTTCCACGTTTAATTTAATGCAATATTTAATGTTGCAAAACAAAATCTTTATCAAAAACGATGCAGGGCAATGTTTGCTTTACTGAAACGAATTAAATCGTTATCTCTACCTCCAGATATTGCATTAAGGTTATTTGACACCCTGGTAAAACCTGTTGTGTTATATGGAGCAAAAGTGTGGGGATGTGAAAATTGTGATCTTGTGAATAAATTGAA
This sequence comes from Flabesymbios commensalis, assembly GCA_964017125.1. Classification (NCBI taxonomy): domain Eukaryota; kingdom Metazoa; phylum Annelida; class Polychaeta; order Terebellida; family Flabelligeridae; genus Flabesymbios; species Flabesymbios commensalis. The sequence goes on from OZ024914.1 coordinate 28,770,060, forward strand.
ACTAAGATTTTGTAAATAATTATATTCTACATGGTAATAAATCTACATGCTCCAATCATATCGTATATGGACAGTTGGGGGAAACGCCGCTTCACATATATTAAATGTAAAATGATCCTCTACTGGGCGAGACTGAACACCAGTAAGGGAAATAAACTGTCTAAATGATGTACTCTCTAATATATTAACTCAACGTGTGTGATTTGTATCATTCTACCTGGATTAGTTCGGCTAAAATATACAAGAGAGTGTTGGATTCTCCGGTATCTGGACGAATCAATCTCTACCTGGATCACCGGATCATCTGAATAAAATTCTCAAGTTGAGGTTGCATGACCAGTTCATACAAAATTGGAATGAAGGCATAGCACAAGGTGGGAAATGTACGGTATATCGTATAATTAAAAATACATTTGATTTTGAGAAATATCTGATTGAATTACCTGAAAATAATAGAATCCTAATGACAAAATTTCGGTGCCGCAATCACCGTTTACCAATCGAAACTGGTTGTCGCGCTCAAATTCAGCGCGACCTACGGTTATGCCTCCATTGTACATCTTCCCTAACAAATTATCTTACCCACGAACCCGCAGGGCTATACTTTGCTCTATCAAGCTTAACGTTAGCGTTCAACTATTTTAAATAGCGAGATACCTTGACTGTTGCGCGCGCTGCGTCTCAAGACCGGCCAATCAGACAGCGCTTGAAAGCTGCCTGAGAGCAAAGCTTGCTTGTTCACGTTGATAAAATAGATATAGAAAAACTCAGAATCTCACGCTGATGTCATTGTATACCGAACTCCCTGATGACAGCCACTATATGATTACTGGCCGCCATGAGGGAGTTCGGTACACCTCACTGTCCAAAATGTGCGATTCTCAACATGTCTATATAATACATCTAGCAACAGAAACAGGTAACTATGCTAAGAGCTGAACAAGAGGTTAATTCTTCGTGACCCTTAAACAAATCTGAAACATCCAATGAGGTTTGAATCTCACACACACCCCCTAAATGCCCACATAGACAGATATAGTACTTGATACGGCTCCTGTGGTAGCACTCCCGTGAGACTCGCATGAGACTGGCGAAGGGAAGATGCGATTGCAACGACATGAATACCACGATGAAGACCACTATATTTTCTGCTGCCCGTTATTTAAAGAAGATCGTAAAGAGTACATAGATGACAAATTCTGGAAAAAACCTTCAATGATTATCTCCAAGTTTCAAGTTATCTTAACATGATTAATAACGTATTTCACTGACTCTGTATAAATCATGCACTGTAATGTATTGTATAGCCAGCGTTTTCCTGGCTCTTCTGTCATGTTGTTAACTCGCTCTATTTTCTGAACCAGCTAAACAGCTTGCAAATAACGAGTGGTTAATGCAAATACGAAACTCTCCGCGATTTGCATTTTTGTTCAAGGAGAAAGCCAGTGTGCCATTGCTCTGACGCCTCAGGGCGCCTGTGATGATGACAGATCTGCTCGGGGCGGGGGGGGGGGGGGGGGTCAGTACAAATGCCTTAGAATGATACGTGAAATAAGGATGGGGATGGTGTCTATGTTTTTTTATATCCTAGATATTCGGGTTTCGTATCGAGTAATGGGAAAGTATATATCGTCATTACAGAAAAACAGTACTGTAACTGCCCCTTATCCAAGGTGCTGTTACAGTACTGTTGTTCTGCTATGACGATATACATTTGTATTTAACTAAATGTAGCTAAGCTGGTTTAATTTGCTTTAACATCATACAGATGATCATCTATTAATACCTGATACCTGACCATCAAAAAATATCTTTGAAGCACACAAATATATAAATACCTTGTGTCGCAATTTAAAGCTATACAAACTGATTGACTGTAGACCGGGAGTATATGCAGCCACCCTGTAGGCCTACCTGCTTATGGCTCACTGATTCATCAGCTGCAGACCCAACAGTGCTGACATTTTGTATGCAACATTAGAGCATGCAGTCTATACTACTTGAATCTTGAAATATGTGACCTATCAACCCTCCAAATGGAGTATTAGGCTAATCTATGAAATCAAAAAAGATGTAGCAACAATTTTGTAGCATGTAAAAAATTAGACCTTCTGCGCCCGAAACGAAATCTGATATGTAAACTACAACCGTGTCTTTTTTCGTCTGTGTCTGAGAAATATTGCTACATAGTTTATCTTCGCTCAGCAAACACAAAACATTTGTATAACATTTATACAATGTTGGACTAACGCTTTTCATTAACACCGTCTGATCATTGTATTATCATTGTATTATTATTGTTTTATGATTGTATATATTCTCATTGTATTTCTATTATATTATCTGATTATCGTTGTAGGCCTATTATCATTGTATATTGTATGGCTATTTAGGAATTTGTATTGAAATAGTTTAATAAAATTTTATATTTTAATATTATTGCTATACATATTTTGTGTAGCATTGTCAATATTTTGCTTATTTAAGAATGCACACTGGACTATTATTATTTTAGTAGTATATATATCTATGTATAATTGTATTATCATTGTATAATGTGTTATTGTTGTCTTTAGTAAAATAAATATACTTTCACATTCAGTAACAGTAGTAACTTGTTTTATAATGTATTCTAACGTTGTGGCGGACATTCCCATGACAGTTGTGGCGAACCTTCCAAAGCTGTGGCGAACCTTCAAATTTGGTGGCGAACCTTCCTGTGGCGAACCTTCCCTGTGGCGAATCTTCCTGTATTCCTTTAATGTATACATTTTTAGACCATAGTGAAAATCAGTGATTAGACATAATTATGTATTCGGAGAATTGAAAATACTTCTCTATGATCAACGCTGCCCGAATAATAACAATAAACAATAGCTAATGCCGGCTACGGCCATATACATATCGGAAGAGTCCTCGGCTGCAGCAGAAATGAACAATGCTGATACAGATAAATGGGATATTTTAAAGATAAGCCTGGTAGAGGCGCCCCCGTGTCACGATTGCTCGTGAAGACCGCATCATGGTACGTGAGCCTCATTTCCGTTCACGTACTAGTGCACGAAAAGTACAGACATATATGCGTAGGGATCATGGCATCGTTATCAGTCTTTCCACGACCAGGCTGAGATTAGATTTGCTTAGATCTGTTTTTTTATATTTTGAAATTTACATAATTTGAACACAATGAAAACGAAGAGTTAGGAAGCCTTTGCTATAACAGATTTATTTTAACGTGGTACCTATGTACTACTACGATCTCGAGAAAACCCTCAGACAATATGTGGAGAACATCTATGGAGATGTGAACCATCCACATGTGTTGCAGCAGGACAACGATGCACCACCTCACAGAGCAGCAGCTACAAAACAGTAGCTTGAAGACCAGGGGATCCAGGTTATGCAGTAGCCTCCAAGTAGGCCGGCTAAGAATTTTATAGAGGCTGTCTGGACTCATCAGATGAGAGAACTCGTATATGACCCTCCAACAACTTTGAGAAAGCTACGAGTGAGGGTCTATCAGATCTGAAATGAAATAACAAAGGATTCTCTGGCACGACTATTTGACGAAATGACCCGTCATGGGCGATGCCTTGATGAGAGCAACAGGATATTCAACCAATATGTCTGGTGATGGATAATACCATTGCATTTTTTATAAGTAATAAAGTTCACCCCCAGTTGTAACTCCACATTGAAAGACTTTCTATGTCTTGCTGTAATAAAACACATTCGTGAAAAGACTTCATTTAAAAACAAAACTTTGCATCATCAGCGAGCAAACTTATAGAACAAAAAAAACATCTGGCAAATCGTTGGTATTATAGTAAAAATAACAGTGGACCTAAAATTGAGCCTTGGGGTATTCCTGATGTGACAAGACAACCGGTTAGATTTAGCACCCTCTATAACTACTTGCTGCTTTATTCCTGTTAAAAGATTACCTTAACCAGTTTAATAATGCACCATTATATCTAAATGTTTTAAACTTATGCATGAGTAATGAATGTGGCACACTGTCAAATAAATTACATCAGTTTAAAACAAAAAATTCTCATGATACACTTCAAGCAGCTGGGTATTACATGATCTACCCGAGAAAAAAACGCTTTTCAAAGATGACCTTATATACTAACAAAACTAAATATTTGATTGTATATACAGCCCTCCATTATTTGGATAACGTCCTCGGCAGTGGGTCCGCACAATGTAAATATAATGGTTCAGTGAAACATAACGACCAATCTGGTTTAAATTTTTTATACTACTCATATTAGAGTAACGTTCAGTGAAATTGTATCAGATATGTTGTATGTCACAAAAAAATCACCTCTTGGAAAACTCTTGGCAACATACTTGGTAGCGTACATCTGTAGTCAGTTATAATGATAGCACTCAGCGTAAGGATTGAAAATCTCTTATCTCTCTCAAGGGAATCCTCAGGGTAATAACTAAAGTCATGGATCCAGTATTATATTTCAAACGTTGGGCAAGTGTTACAGATGGTTGATCAACATTCATCCACATTGCTTTCTGTGTTAAATTTCGCTTAGCAAGCAAAGTGCCAAAGTTGTACCAACGTTCTGAGTTGGAATTTAGCCCCGGAGGAGAAGAGATGTACAATTTCCTAAGCAAATCTCCACCGCCCAGGTTTTCTGGCAAAATTGCATGTGAACACGCAAGACATTTGCTGTGCAAGCTGTTTTTTATTTTTTATTATTTTTGTTTTCAATCGCCTAACCATCCACCTTCATCCCACGCCTGTGAGTTATTATTAAACGCTGAAAAATAGAATCTAGTTCGAACAACAATATAAGTCATTATAAGATACAAAAGGAATTCGATTTTATCAGTATTTTCCACAATCATATAAACTACATGTACCCGGTATGTGATGATAGGCATTGATCGATTTCTGGCGTAAATTTATGAAATGATAAGTTAAGAGTGAGAGAGCAATTACAGCTGATCGGCAATGTCATTATTTAATTATAATAATATCATTAAAATCGTTATGTTCTTTATGATATGATTGTAGAATACGAAAACAAAATGCAATACTTGTCAATGAAATAAGAACACGTATTTATCCGTGAAACTACGCAATAGAGATCATCTAATGATCTTACGCTTGCAACATCCCGATCTCCGACTTTCCAAGCAGGCAGCTTTAACCAGTGCACCAGGGCCCCAGCGCTTGCATACTAGTAACAAATATGCAAATCTACCGTAAAATTTTAGAACGACTAATATGTGATTTAGCAATGACGTAGTAAACAGCAAAGCATCGAGGATGATTCCCGAAGCTAGTTAATTTTGTCGTGCTGTCTGTAACTCTATCTGTAATCTCTCTGCCAGGTCTGACCTGTCTGTGTGGGGTCTTCCTCCATGCAATATCTCAAGTCTCCGATGCTGTGTCAAGTTGCATGCAAGGCTGCTGCAAGGTCCAGTGAATAACGGATAGCGGGCAAACGCTGGCTCAATGTTGGGCCAACGTCAAAGCCGTTAGCCTAAAAATGTGGCAACTGTTGTAGAAAATCCATTTGATGGACAGTCTGCTGCGAGCAGGAGTGGGAAGGTGCGCACCCATCAAACACAAAACATTTGTATAACATTTATACAATGTTGGACCAACGTGCAAGTTAAACATTGAGCAAATCTGAACTGATTGTCTGGTAAACGTAGAGGACGAGGATTGGATCACACCAACCGACTGTGAAACAACCACCTGTGATATCATTACTGTAATATCATTACTTCATTACTTTACTGGAACACTGCTTCAAAGTAAGTGAAAGCAAAATAATATTTGCCATGCACTGCCGATGTTTAAGGGAATAAATGGGGATTCAATAATAAATAACAGACAAATCTTTTTTGACTACATTTAATAAAACCTTGAAATCATTTATTGGCCCTTCCATCTTATAGTAGAGAACGTTCATGGTGGGGGCCCTGGTGCAATGGTTAAAGCTGCCTGCTTGGAAAGCCCTTTGGCATTCAAGTTTCAAAGAAACGAAATGTTTCTGCCCCGCTTACTCGTAAAGATGCGGTAATATGGGGTGTTTCCGTCACCGAGAGGTAGCGTGCTCGGCCTAAGACCACCAGGGCTCGAATTTCGAATCCTGTGTCTCGAGGTCAGTGTTATCTTATTAATCTCACTATCCTCAGGAGGTGCTCCTCGCCAGGTTTAGCATATATGTGTCTCGATCTGACAAAATGAGTCGTAGGTCGCATATCTAAATACCTAAGATAATAGCAGCTTATAATTCTACACAAAATTACCTTTAAAATGGTATATCACACAACTCTGTAGCCTGGTTAGCTCTGAAACTCCGCCAACTCACAGAAATATGAGGTTTGAAATTGCGTCTATTCGAGAAAATGGCCTTAGAAGATCAAGAAGGCGATTTTTACACTTTTTGAAAAGAACACACAATTGGATTAAAATAAGGAAATAAATAAATATTCATTTTGACACCATTTTTTTAATAATAAACGCATAGTTCTAATATTTTGTAAACATTAAAAGTAGATGCCATATTTTGTTATCGTCAGGACGTTTACACTGTAGGCCTTTAACTATTTTCAACTTATTAGCGACTGTTTCCATGGTGACATATACATAGAAACAAATATCACTAATTAGTGTAGACTAAAATTAAAAAAAAACGGATGAAATAATTTTTTTCAACATTAACATCAACTTCTAGGCCGCATAATTTTAAGATTCGAAAGTAATCATATGAAAATAAAAACTTATGTGAAAATTGAAAATACGTCAAATCAAGGTCATTTGAAGGGCCCAAAGTGCGACTTACGACTCATTTTGCCAGATCGGGGCACATATGTGCACAAAGGTGGCATAAAACCCCATTCATTCATTCATTCATTCATTCATTCATTCATTCATTCATTCATTCATTCATTCATTCATTCATTCATTCATTCATTCATTCATTCATTCATTCATTCATTCATTCATTCATTCATTCATTCATTCATTCATTCATTCATTCATTCATTCATTCATTCATACAGTCTCGTTAACTAGGGTTGAGTATTTCAAATATTATTGTACAGAAGAAGTGATTAACGATTCAGACATGGGCCCACTTGATGACGTCGAAAACAGCCTCCGCCTACTAACGTTACTTTCCGATTTGGGAATATCTATCCCATTTGTTTTAAACGTACCAATCGAACATTCTAACCATACACCTTATATCTAAAATGGAAGGAAAAATCGCTTTGTAAGGAATTGGGAACTTCACTTAAACGAGTTGTGCACATGAAATGTATGTATGAATGAATGAATGAATGAATGAATGAATGAATGAATGAATGAATGAATGAATCAATCAATCAATCAATCAATCAATTTGCAGCTAAGAATTGTGCCAGAAAGAAACCCATCCCATCATGCAGCAGCACACCCCACCAGGCAGCTAGATGGTTGAAGCAGGTCTGGATAAACCGGCCTCAAACCCAGTGTGGGAAACAAACACGCGAAGTTGACACAATGCTGTTTTAATGTTGGTCCATCGTCTACGACGCTGGTCCAACATTAAAACAACATTGTCTCAATGTCTCATGTTTGCTGTGTGTACACAGTGGACAGGTCAACTTATATCTATAAAAACTAACAAATATATCACCATACCTCACCCAGGACTAACAGCTAGCTGTAGGCTACTGGCCTGATCCAGCTATGTCTTAGTACTGTTTTCCTAGAAGAAGGCGACCGTCCTTTTTATGGCAAAAATTCGTTTGCTTATGTTAGCTCACGTTTCAAAAAATATGAAAAAGTCTTCATTCACTCAGAGAATAGTTAAAGAAAATATGTAAAGTGAATCTGAAAAAAGAGATCAGTATACAACTGGTTGTTCGCTGCCCAACAACTAAACACATAGAAAGAATAATTTTTGCTCTTGTAATTTAATTGTTATTCGAATTGAAAGCTGGTAGAATAAATATAAGATATGTCATATATGTTACAAATAATCTTTTGTGCATAATAGCGTTATACGGTTATCACATTCGCTCATCTGTTTAATAAATTTCCACATAATCCGTCTTGCATTTTTCACAATCAAATTCCACGAGTCGGTTGGTAAAAGTTTTGCTTTGAAACAAATGTCTTAATAAACAAATAAATATTGACATCGTCGAAGAGTTTCTTGCCGCGACATAACATTGTCTTGTTCCTGTTTTTTTGTACTCGTCCCTATTCGTCCCCATAGTCTAATTCATTTACCGTTTTTTTGTATCTTCTTTTCTCCACTCCCTGTTCTCATTTGTCTATATTTTCCCTTAGTCTGCCCTACTTGGTTCATCCATCTCTCTTAATCCATCCATCTCCACCCAGTGGACACATAACGCTGACCCTGTGTTGGTTTGATGTTGGGCCAGCGTCGCAAACGGTGAACCAACATGAAACAAACACAGGGTCAACAGGGCGAGCATGTGTCTGGCAGAATCCCCATGTGGAGGGGACTGGTGCTCTCGTACAACGCTGGCCCAGCCTTGACACAATGCAATTCCATCTTTATAAACTACTGGCCATCTCCATGCATTGACCATCCATTGTGAGGGGGGGGGGGGGAGGGGTGGATCTCACTTTATTTTCCTCACGGAGCCGGACTCTTTGTACCTCTGGTATTGTCACGGGAATGTGAACCTGTGGTCCATTGTACTTCTTCTCCTATCGCCTCAACAGATGGGGCTAAGGATCTATCCGGCATTATTACCCCCTCCCCCCTCCTAAGCAAACACGAGACATTTAACCAATGTTGTTTTTATGTTGGGCCAGCGTCGCCAACATTAAAACAACATTGGTTCAATGCCTCGTGTTTGCTGGGCCGCCATTTGCAGCTCACTGCTCGTCACAAGATTGCCATGTCCAATATTAATCCAAGATGTTGCCGTCGTGTAGATCACTTCATTTCGTCCACATATATTTGGCCATAGATAGTTCCATATGGTATATTCTATGGACAAAATAACCTGGATCACCTTAGGCCTACGCTAGGTGGAAGTCCAGGTGGAAGTCCAGAAAAAAAGATAAATCACATACAACCAGCCAAACAAAATTAAACAATACCACAAAATACAGTTGTACTAGTCTTAATATTAGGTCCAGTGATCAAATATCACCTTTGTGGCTCTAGTTTCTTTTAGTTGGCGGGCATTATTTCCCTAATCGTCGTACATACTGCTGTCAGGTTATATATCCAAGCAAACACGAAACGTTGACCCAAATTTTAACCCTTTCAGCGCAAGGATCGACCTCAAACGTCAGATTCTGACGTCAGAATCTGACGTCTAAAGTCAATCCCTGTACTGAAAGAGTAAAATATTTATAATGATCATAGACCCATAACATAGGTATTCAAATGAAGCAGAAAGAGCTAACTAAGGCATTTGTGATGCTTTCAAATTGAAAAAACCGCTTTGGTCACCGGTTTATATAAAAAAAACATTTTAGCGCTTTAAAAGTTAATGACGGTCCACTGTCTGCGACACTGGCCCGATATAGCATTGGGTGAGAGTCACCTCACCATTCTGACCTCAGAGATTATAATTAGAGAGCGGGGGTCTACCTGAGCGACATCTATGTAATTGAGAATGGCACCTCACCTGATTAGCCTGTCGTCTGACTACCTGACACCATGGTAGATCAGGTGGTATAATCAGGCGGTGTAATAGAAGGATATGGCGGCAGGTCTAATCATCTCTTGATAGTCTCTGGCTGTAATGGACAATGAAGTCAGGAATAACAGGGACACCTGGTGACAGTTGCTGATCTAAGACAGGGATCTCACCTAACGACAATCAATTATTGGCGAAGTTTACAAATATTTGGCAACGAAAAAGTCGGTGAACATTTTGCGACAATGGCGAACAGTTTGTCACCAGCTGTTTGTTGATTGAATAAATTTACCGATGTGAGCATCAACTAATAATGTTGAAGACCATTAAAGGAGATTTCACCGGGCTGGCGAGTATCTGGCGACATTGAGGAATGCCAAATTTGATAAATTCCCGCCAAAAAGGAACGATTATTGGACCATTATTATTTGTGTTATACATAAATGATATTTGCGATGTTTGTACATCATATATGAAATTATATGCTGACGATGCCAAAATTTATCGAAAGATAAAGTCAAGACAAGATGTACATACTGTAGTCCGATGTGGAGTCCCTCTCATGTTAACGACATAATCAAGTTAGAACGGGTGCAACGTCAAGCTTCAAAATTCATTCTCAATGATTATGTTTCACCCTTTCACGAAAGATGCACAGCGTTATCTATTTTGCCTTTGTGCTTCCGTCGATAAATAATCGACTTGTGTTTTTTATACAGCTACCTTCATGGTAAACTATCTTGTGATTACTCTCGTAATTTTGCGATAGCTTGCTCGCATAATGGTCCCAGATCTGCTCAACAGGGTATGCTATTCAAATTACTCTGTGCAAGACTGTTCAGTTCCAATGTACTTATTTTTATCGCACTGCTCGCTTATGGAACACTTTACCTTTTGTTATCCGAGATGCTAGTAGCTTGCATATTATTAAGAAGAACCTGAATGAATTATATCTTACTTTGGTAAATTTATTTGATGTGAATTATTGATGTACCTGAAACCTGGCTTGTGCTTGTGTAAATTGTCGAATGTAGCGGAATCTTTTGTGTCCTAAACTGCCTGTGTAATTTAAATTGGCTGTGAGACGGCTATTTGAGCAGGCACCAGCCATGAATAACTAGGGACAGAGAGCTCCGTTGCCGATACTCATGTGTTGGCAACTGACGAGCCGCCCGCCAAACTTATACTAGTGTATATAATATATATCTAGGTACCATATTTTGGCTGCGCGACGGCTACATGAGCTGACGTCAACGGATGCATCCTAGGTTAATAGTATTACTTTTATTTAGTTATGTATGTAGGTCTATGTGTAAATAGACAGGTGGCAAAATATCACATTTATGATGTAGGGTGGACAAAATGTTTGTCATCCTCGTTTTTTGACATAGTTAATACCTAGTGAACACATAACAGGCGGATGACAAACAAAATTTTGCTTTATTTTGATGTTGGAGCAAAAACAAAATGGCCGCCATTGCGAAAAGTTAGGTATTTTTCGTATGGTTGATAACCAATGAAAATAAAACTTCATAATGACCTTTTCTTTTTAAAATTATATTAGTATTGACCTTTAATCTGTACAGATGATTATAAAGTGCAGAATATAATATTTTGAAAATTTATGAATTCTACAAAATCCGAAATTCGTGAATATTCGAACACGCAAAAATTCCCAGATCTACAGTATGTCATTTCTGGCATCAATATTATACCTTAGGTGTGTAATGGTAAGCATAGGTGACCTTACAACCCTTATTATATGACCTTCAAGCACCATAACAAAGTAAAAAAATGACCAGTAGTTGTCATAGTGAAAATACAACTTTTACAAAAGTGGTCCAATAGTCACATGTGATTTCCCGTTTCTGACCAGCTTTTGGCGCGGAATCCTTCTTCCATTTCTGGTATCACTAATTTCATTCTAGGCATCAGTGACCTCACAAATCTTATTCTATGACATTCAACCTCGGTATGAAAGTCAGAAATGATCAAAATCGGTCATAGGGAAAACACAACCTTTTCATAAGTAGTCCAATAGTTGTGTGATATATGGTTTCTGACTAACTTTGTGACGCTGAACCAATTTCTGGCATTAATAATATCATTTTAGGCATCAGTTATTGATAAAAATGAGTAGTCAGCTGTCATCTTAGATTAAATTAGTGACTGTGAATCTATTTGTCGAGTCGTTAGGATCTTGCAAACGCAAAATGGGCTTGCACAGAATTCAAAATATGAAAATATGAATGCATTCGCTTCTTATAGAGTTTCATATCTGGGGAATGCAATACCAATGACACTTTATTTACTAAAACTAAATAACATGATAACAATACACCTTTTTCAATAACAACACGCCACACGGTGAGCAATGCTGAACTATTTTAATCAGACAACTGTTACACACATTTCAATGACAACACGCCACGCAGTGAGCAACTCGGAACTATTTTAATCAGACCATTGTTCACTGCGCAAACTCGTGCAAGCAGTCTACTTGTTCACTCATTTGGTGGCGTGTAGCCTTTGTGTACCATATGTACTATCATAACGTTCCATCGTATCGTGTTCCCATGTTGAGTTGCGACGCTGAGACAGCATTAAACCAACATTGATTCAACTTCGTGTGCTTTTCAGAAGCGCTTCCAGAAGGTTAATTCAAATTCAAATGTTCTTTGAATAACTTTCTGGTCAAGATATATGCTTGCGCATACATGTATTTCCCATTGATGGATGGTATTTATATGAGAAACGACATTCTTCACACCAACATAATAACGTATAGGATAAAGCCCGAGGAGCTGTACATTCTTAGCTGTGAAAAAGGCCGAGGCCAAAGGCCTAAGCTTTTTCCACAGCAAATAATGTACAGCTCCGAGGGTTTTAACTGACTTAAAACACATCCGACCATAATAAGGATCCCTCATAATCAACGGCTCGCTAATACCTGACTGATTATAGCACCATTAAGGCCTACCATGATAAATGGTCTGTACTTGATCAACAATAACTCTCCATTCCCGGGTTAGAATGTAGTGGTCGGACAAAGCAAATAATGTAGTGGTGTGTTTTAATACATGTGTAAGGCAATATCTATTACCTATTGGTGTCGGCCCTACTGATCGAGATGGTTTTTAGCGGTATCACTTGTTTTACCACCTTGGCAGCTCACTAGGGAGTCGTTGCATGTTGTGTGTCATGGTACTAATCATGCTAATCAACTAGTCCATAACAACCATCTAACAGAAGCTGGAGCCTCCACGAGTCTGGCCATACTCTTTGGCTGGGTTGTCATTACGTTGTTGTTCCTCTCAAAGCCGCAGCTCTCGCATCAGAGAGCCTTCATTTGAATGATAGTATACATTTTTACTAAACACCAGTGAGGGTTTTAAAAAGGTAAAAGCACCACAGATCAAAATATTTTGGTTTGGTTAGAGACGTATATCCGTCAAGGCTTTGTAGATATAGTATTGCAGGCTCAGCTTCAACCGGCGCGCATGAAATGAGTGTTCGTCGGTCTTCACATTAAAACTTTAAATAAGAGAGGTTGAAAATACCTAAGAGCACAATCTCACACCTTGGTTGGCGATCATATCCAATACATCCAGGTACAATCGTCTCGCCGATCCATGCACAATACAGCCGTTTTCCAGTTTGGATCTGATTTATGACTAGCATACTCTTAGTAGGATTGTCCTGTCACCACCCCAGTCCTTGCTGGATATAAATTGCAACAGATATAATGATTTCTATACGTCTCTCAATAATATATGTGATGTTCGGTATACAATTCAACTTACTCCCCCAAAAATACTGAGTAATTTGACATTTTATTCAGTAGGGCGTGGTTGTCCAAATGTATTGAGATTATGTGATTATGCTCAGTGTGTAAGCTATTTTTTCTCAGATAAATCAAGGAAAATAGAATGAGATTCTATTTTCCTTGGATAAATGTACACCTAAAGTTTTTGAGGAAGAATATACTTTCACAAGTGACTACTTGCAGGCCTGTTCATGTTTCTGGATTACAAATAAATAGCAAAGTCGTCTACATATAAACAATTTTAGATGCCCGCTTTTTATTGTAAATATATTTGGCGACACAATGCTTCCTTGTCGGACACCTTCCTCTTGCGAACATAGTGTTATCTAATCTGACTTTACATTTTCTCTCTTTTTAAAAAACTATCTGTGGACTTTTGTGGATCGAGAAATATTCCAACTGTTTGCTGATTTTATTACAAAACCTTCACGAATATACGTCTTCAACCTGTGGCGATTTTACCTTTTGAAGCGCACCCCAGTATCTGGATTATTGTAGTGTGTGATACCTCAGGATGCCTATCTATTCCCACGTGTCCCTAGGGACGCTTGTAGCGTGGGTACGCGCGGATTTGGCACGTCAGTGTATGAGTTAAGCTCACATTGAGCAGACGTGTTCTCAAGCTCTCAATAAATCCAATACAACATCATGTTCTATCATCAATTGTGTTCACCGGAATTCACCATCAAATCGGACTGTTTTCACTTTTAAAAACCCACAGTAGTGTATAATGATGATTTATACTGATATCATATCAACGAAGGTTTCTTGGAATCCGCTGAAGGAGTATGACCGGACTCATGGAGGCTGCATATACGCTTGGATGGTTGTTGTAGACTAATTTATTATGTATATATGCCATGCAGCATGCAACAGACGTAACAACTCCTTAGGGAGCTGCTAAGGTGGCATCAAAATTCTTATTACCCCACTGGAAGCGCTGCCGGAAAACACACAGAGTAGAATCAATGTTGGTTTAATGCTGTCCCGGCGTTGCAACTGAACGGCTCCGCCAAGCACAAAAAGGGAGAATGTGATGATTGTACGTAGGCTACATGCCTCTAAATGAGCGAACACATTGTGAGCGACAGATTATCAAGTTTTAATCAATAAAATACTTTTGCATGGTATTGCATTCCGAACATATGAAACCATAAGAAACCAGTGTTCCATCTTAGATTTAGAAGGGGCACCTATCATTGCGGGCACACAGTCATGCCCGCCGGGCACCTACTGAGTCATTTCCAGTACCCCCCCCCCCCCGCAAGTTAATATTTTAATCACCACCTAGAAGGTAATCAGTTACTTGTGTAAACACCGCCAGTGACGACCACTGTGAACACACCTCCACTCCATCAGGCGTTATAGTTACATCAAGGAGGTGTGAATACCAAGTATCATAATAGTTAATCATATCATAATCGTGTTTAATCAGTCACAATGACCAGGGTGGGTTTGAGTTGGACGTGACAATAGTTGAAAGGGCATGGCGCCTTTTCAATAGATGATGGGCAGCATGACGCTCATGAAGGGAAACGTGGCGCTCATGAAGACAGCATGGCGCAGCGCACTGCTAGAAAGGCTGGATGAAACGATTGTATTCATATTTTCATTCTGTCCACTAGCCAAGTTTGAATTTTATGTACAACAAGTTTGGATTTGAAAGATCCTGAGGACTCCCATTGTAGCCTACTTTTATTCCCTCAAATATATTCACAGTCACCAAATTCACCTAGAATTACACATTACATCTAATGTTTATCGGATAATTGATGCCTAGAATAACATTATTGATACTAGCGCTACAAAGATGGTCACATCACATAGCTATTGAACTATTAGTAAACATGTATTTCACTATAACGGATTGTGATCATGTTTTGACCTTTATGTGGCCTATAATTGTAACTTGGGGTCAAGAAGTGGGTTCCACGCCCCTAAAATAGTCAGAAATGACATATCACACTTGATTATCGGATTACAATTTTTTTTTTTTCAAAATATCCGCTGGCGGCCATCTTGGATTTTTACCGTTTTTTTTGCTAAACGCGACATAGGATTCCTGTTAAATTTTAGGAGAGCGATATAAGACTATTTAGAGATACTCAGGCTAATTTTCAGCTGTGACACCCAAATTATTACCCCAAACTCAGTACATACGTCGATTTTTCATGAGTTGACGGCGGCCATTTTGAATTTTCAGTGATAATTACAAATGCGCAAAAGTGCCATTCTGCTCATATCGATCGAGACATATCATGCATCAATAATCCGCAAAAAAGTTTGTATATACTCATTTGCAAGGTTCCACCCGCGGCGACCTGACTATAGATAAGTCGTTAGGGCTGAAAATGGCCGTCAATTTGTTTTTGCTGTATTTCTGTAATAAACTATTTATTTTTTTGTCATCCACTAAAAATGTGTTTAGTATAGGTAGTAGAAAATGGCTGATGTGATTACCAATCCCTAATATTCCGTCTATACCGCACTGCTTATTTGGCCCCTTTTGAGATTTTGGCACCTGTCTAAAATGTTGAAACTGGGAGTACCATAAGTTTTTACTATTTTTCTTTTACACATACCCTAGTTGTACGTGTTTTTTATAATAAAAAACTGAAGCGTTTAGAGGTTTTAATTAGGTTACTATGCTTTACAGAGTGTCTTTTTCGCTACATGGTGTTGAGCACATTGTAGCTATTTTATCTCTGGTTTTGGTGCGGGAAACAGATAATGTCGGTTACTTTATTTTATGTGTACATATCGCAAAAATTATAATACTATACTATGTACATTTTTAAAATAGCTTGTACACAAAAACATTGCTATTTTAACACTGGATATTGGTTTTATATTATATACTGTCATATATTATTTTATTATATAATTTTAATTTAATAATATGGTTGACAGGCCTTGTAGAGGTCGTCTCGACCTGTTCCCATCAACTAAAGTTAATAACATGGTAAAAAAATACTCAATCAATATTGAGACCTGTTTGGTGAACAAATGGATAATGTGGCTATGATCACGTGAATATTCTGCGAACCCGTCGAATATTTTGCCATAACTTGTTTTTTGGGAATATTTGTGGAAAACAGCCACTGTTTTAGGATTTTTGGTAAAAAAGTCAGGTGTCCAAATAGTTCCAGGAATTTTGAACATTTCCAAAAACCTGAGAAGAACGTTCGGCAACGCGGAAAACGTTTGGCGCCAATGTCGCCAAATAGTCGTTATTCCGGTGAGATCTCCGCTATACCCCAGTCACACATACACGACGCACAACCCACGCCTTGAGTGACAAAAATGAGAGCAGTGCGTCGTTGGGCGTCCATTAATTATGTCATGATATGAGGAGAGCCAGCGAGTTTAAGACGAATAAACAACGTGTTATAAATAAATCAGGTGTATAAATCAGCGAATACACAACGTTTCGACACTGCGTTGCGGGCTATAGCAGGGCGACAAAGTTAGCGTATACATCGCGCATCTTCAACGCGAGGCACGAATAAGTTAGAAAGCATTTAGAACGCCCCATATACGTTATATGTTCGCTGGACATGCGTTAGGAACACGTTAGTTGGGCGCTCTATGCGCGCTCAGTGCCGGCATTTTTGTGGGGTTTTTTCAGCCCTAAGGCTCAGTCACACATAGTCGACGCACGACCCACGCACTGAAAATTGATTATTTTTTGCTACAGCGTATGTCGTGCGTCGGTCGTGCGTCAACACTCGTTACTGGTTCGTGGAGCGCGCTGCACTAACGCCACGCATATTTTGTGCACCTTGTAATCGCCAAAGAAAGTTGGGTATGTCTAAAATATTGAACGCATATGAACGCATAAATGTGCACGCCAAAAGATCGCCAGAAACACGTATGGCGCGCTAGACCAACGTCATATCAATGCTAAATATGTCTGCTTTGTATCACATGACTGCCCGTTGAGGGCGCCGGGCAGTCGCGGGCAACGCGCCTGCCCTGCGCTGCATGAGCGCTCGAAGCAAACGCTGGGAACACGCCGACAGTTCACCCAGCGCTCGAGCAACAGGCTGTGACTATGTCATTTTTGCAGCTTAACCCTTAGAGCTCTGAAGAACGACATTTTATTTTTAATCATTTAAGGTGGTTTTTCACACGATACACGGCTTTAAGTGCAAAATTTGTTCTTAATTTGTCCCGAAATTAAGTCCAAATATATAATGTTATCATAAATTTAGGTGACATTTTTTCTTTTGAAAAGGTTTACATATGTACAAACTATAAAAGCTACTATTATCGTCAACATTATCATTATAGGGTTTAATGCGCACTGTATAGGCTACGTCCAACGCGTTAGCAAAGCGCTGTTCAATCGCACATCGCATTTAGAAACACGCTGTGCATTCGCTACCAGCTTGCGAAGCTTTTTCACAATCCGGACTCAAATTATTTTTAAAAACTTTTTTATAGGTGGACTGTGCGTCGTTTATGTGTGACTGGGACAAACCTCGGTCAATGAAATTACAACGAATTTAGAGCATGTGCCCTGCTTGTGCCTAACGTTAGACTGGCGCTGGTCTGACGTTCTTATGGCGTCTACATTCACACGTCTAGAAACGCTCACATTTTTTGAGCATGCAGAAAATGTGCGCAGAGGTTGACGCACACAGAGAATGAATGACGCTCATCAGGTTTTCTCGTCAAATTATCAACGAATTCTGACGCACGCCCAGCGAATCACACCGCACTGACCAAAATTCTCCATTTTTTGTGCGCTGGATGTGCGTGATGGTATGTGTGACTGGGCCTTTAACACTCACATGTCTACTGACATCAATACCAGTAACTAATCTTTGCCATATATTTTATTTAATCAGATAAATCTAAAAAATAAAAAAATATGCGACGACGAGAAGTTAATTTGTAGTCTACCAGTAAATAATGGTCACAGATGCGCCTGTGATGAATAAATAACAAATAAAATGATACTTTTCTGTGGCAGACCAAATCATTATCTTCTAAACGGTTTGCAATAAAGCGAAAGTAACGTTACTGTAATATTATGTAGCCTATCTTTAAATGAAACCGTTCATGTTGTGGCTTACTTAAATATCCACACGTCAGGGATAGGGACTACCGTGGAAAGCCAAAAGGCAGTATCTGCTAACTTTACAAGTGAGCAGATACCGCCTTTTAGCTTTGCAGAACAGTTGATGTATTAAGTAAAATCCACTAGTGCAGGACTGACTAGCGTTTATTTGTGATGAACGACACTTGTATTGTGAGTGTTCATGTCAAGATAGCGCGCAGGTAGCTTATGTTCTAATTTCATACTGGAATTGAAGAATTCAAATCTTCAGTAGTAGCGCACACGTAATCATAGGAGTGTTGATAGATATGCTATGGATTGGGCTCATGGATTTAGAACGAGCATTTATTTTGATATCTTACTGTGATATATACAAACATATTCTATGTAAATGCTCTGTGCGTATTGCACAGGGAATTAAAACAAAGAACAAAGTTAGGAACCATTTTAATTTCGAGTGTAGTACAAACTGTAGGGATAGCCGAAAAACACTTGTTTTATTCTGGGAACCAGGATTTACCTTGGCTTCTTGGTGAGATCGTGTCATCTCGGTGTGTTTTTGGGGTCGGCTAGGATTGCATCCCGTGATGGCCCCAAGGTCAGGCCGGGCTGACCGACAGTTTACGAGGCTAGATTGTGCAGCCAAGTAGCTGGGATGCCGCCCATGGCTCCCAGCTATATCCCGTATTATCGCCCAGGGCTATTTATTCGCACCGGAAGTGCACGCTGTCGACGCGATCCTGCGCGGCCTTTGCTATATATAGTAGCACGCGGGTGTAACTGGTGCTCTATATTTTCTTTATTTCATGAACTATATATTGTCACTTGTAATTTATCAGTGTCTGGAGCAATTCAACCCTATTCCCAATACTAGTACATGTATTCATTTTTTTCTGGTTGTGCTTCAAAACAAATCTGAAGCACCTCCAACATTTTATGATGTAATTTATATAAGTTAAAGGGACACATTATTGCGTAGGCGTCCTTATGATTTACATACAGTTACATGAGCATTCAAAGAATAAACTTCAATTTCAGGTCAAGCCAGTTCTTGGTCAAACACAAAACTGTTCTGAGCCTCTTCACCAGAGTACTAACCCTTTAACTACCAAGTTGTTAAATTTGAATTTTCACACACTTGAAGTTGTGTCTCGCTGACGCGATCCACAACTTCAAGTGACTGAAAATTATTCAGATTTTGACAAAATGGAGGTTCAATATTTTCAAATCTTGATGATTGATGTCACGTTTTATCTTTAACATGTTTAAAAGGGGGTACTTAATGTACTAATAAAAATGAGCAACCGAATATAATCGCGACCGGTGATTAAAGGTTTAGGGGTTAACCCTCATTGGCCTTCGGTGCTATTAGCCTTCAGTGCTGTTTTAACTGATTAAAAACGGATTTGATCATGTGTAAATAATGAGTATGGGTGTTGTATCCAGGCCCGATGGTTTCCTGAGTTCAGGGATTCATTCACTCAGCTGATATAACGCCGTTCACTTCAGGGGCTCAATCCCATATTTTGATACATCAGGATTATGTAGATGACCTGCTTCTTCCCCGCGCAGTGGGAACATCATCACTCAACTCAATGTTTTTTTTATAAATGAGATTTATATCGCGTCTCTCATACCCAATAGGATAGGCCTATCTAACAGATCCGTACACGTCTATGATAGCGTCTAGTCACATTTAGCTGCTATTGTGGGAAACAAATCACTTTAAATCTCGACATTTTCAGTTCCAATAAAAAACTCCATATTAGAGTAGCCGGCTTAAAAATAAAACCGGAATTAACTTAATCCGCAAGTCAATCCGCAAACACGAGGCGTTGAACAAATGTTGGTTTGATGTTGCGCCACCGTTTAAAATGCTGACCGAACATCAAATCAGCATTAAATGAACATCTCGTGTTTGCTGGAACATTACAATGGCACTCAACAGCATGTGTGCCATCATCAACAGGGCATCAATATATTACGCACTCAGCGCTGCCTCAATGCTGGTATATAGGCCCAGAATACTGGGTCAGCCCCAGTAAACAGTAGACATTGGCGACGCTGGCCCAGCATTTAACTAACAGGGGGTAAAAACATTTTTTTTGCTGGGGGGAGAGAGAGACCTTGTCATTAGTAGTCAAGGAAAGAACAATGTGATGACCCCCCCCCCCCCCCCCCTCAAATCCACTCCAGTCTTCTATGATTTGTGTTGATGTAGGCCTGGTCACAATTGACCTTGGTGACCTGTCAGTGAAAAAAGGGTGCTAATCAACCCTTTAACCCCCAGATGTGATCATTAATCTTCTGATGGACGACCCTAATATAACGCAAGAAACGCTATTGTACAATTGCACTCAACAATTTCGACTGTTTGTCAAACTGATCGCAAAACTCTGATTGTGTGATAGGCCTGCACACATTCAGTATTCAGTGAATCGGAGATGTCTTTGGGTAGATAATACTATATTATTCTATGAGGTAATCATCTTCTGAGGCCGATTGTCCCTTATTTAATAAACTTTAACCTGTACAAGGGTATAGGATACAATAATTGTAGCATAATACTAACTTAAAATATAAACACAGTGTTTGAAATCCCAACAACAACTTAGCTATGGATATAACCGAGAAATCTGGTGTACATGTACTGCCGTACAGATTCAAAGGCAGTATCTACTTACTTTACAAGTAAGCAGATACTGCCTTTTAGCTTTGCAGAACAGTGTGGGCTTGATTTTTTTAAATGTTATAAAAACAATCACATAAACCATTTTAACGGCATTTCTGTGCATCCAAGCACCCAGACTGGTCACAGCGCACAGGACAGGGCCATGAACATGATGAATGCTACATTTGGAAAATTAATTCCTAAAGAATGCGTGTTTTACTGCGGCACCAGTGCGTGAACGGTTAATGGTCTGAACACGATCTGGATCAGCCGTTCATGTGATGTACGCGGACATCAAACACGCCGCCGGCTTCTGCCGCCCGCCATCCATCTCCAGGATCTACTGGATCGGGGGTCCGGGCCGGGGAGCCGAGGGGCCGGCCGGGTCGTCCCCGGGGGCGGCGAGCAGGCTGTGATGTATGCGGGAAGGTGGCGTCGGGTACCTCCCAGAAAGTTACAGACAACGTTGGGACACTGCTGAACCAACGTCACAGACGTTGGCCCAGCACTGTGGCAACGTCTGACTTCGAAACTCTGACCAATGTCAGTGTGTATACATTCGACCAACATTGGGCCACTGTCTGTATATTCCAGGTACAAGGGAGCATAAAGCACGCAGCTGTGTCCCAGAAAACATGGAGCGATGACCCAATGTTGGTTTAATGTTGGGCCAACGTCGTAGACGGTGGCCCAACATTAAACCAACATTGGGTCAATGCTTCATGTTCGCTGGGGAGGCCCCTCTTCTTACATTTTATTTTCCATCATTGTCAGATTCAAGTTGAACTTGCAGACGTCTGGATCGATGCGGCACATCATGTTCTGATCCATATACTGATCCCTGAATTAGGTGATTACGTTAGTTCTCTTGGCGGCCTTTAATATCAGACGTCACTGAGATGTGGCTACTTGTAAGAAGAGGTTGCCACCTGTTCAACAAACACGGGGTGTCGATCTCACGTTGGTTTACTGTTGGGCCAACGTCTGTGACGGTGTACAACGGTGAACAAACGGAGGGGTCAATGTCAATTATAATTTAAAACTCATATAAAAGTCATTTAATTAAATAAAAGCAAATCGGTGTTAAGTATACATGTCAACATGGTCAAGGGTGTGGGTGTGTTTTCAGGGTGGTTGTGAGCGCCCGGGGCCATTGCAGGAGTCCAGTTTTAGACTTGTCCCAAAAGAGAGTCAACAAAGTCAACCTCCCACATTTGCCGCATACTTCGCCTAGAAATGAGTGTCCACATAGGCCTATTGGGCTGTTCTGTATACGATATCAATATAGTGAAAGGTATATAAAATCTTGTTATTTAGCAGCATTGGACAGAGTTGGATAATTGGATACTTCAAGTTCCCTATTCGCCAGTGCAGTTTCTGCAAACATTCCCAAACAATATCATGTTCTGTGTGGTGATGAGCGCGCAGCGCGGGGCCCTGCGCGAAATTAACATCGACACACTGGTCTCAACCTTAACTCGACGAGGAAGCTATCAACGTGATCGCCTAGTCACATTGAGAAGGAAGAAACAATGCTGTTTCTCTGAAAACCCCACACGGGAGCAGCGGGGTTCGAACCCGGGACGCATACTTGACTGGCGAAGCAGTCAGGCGCTCTAGCCATCAAGCGAATGCCGACTACAAGTTATTTTTATATTGAGTGCTCACCTTAGTGCTCCCACAATGCTTACCATATGGAGGGGGGGGGGGGGGCTTATGAACACAGTTATTTTCGTACCCATGATCATATAAAATATACCTTGATGAAATTCATATTAGGGCCGATGGAATTGAATGTTGACTGATAGAATGCATTTTTTTATTAGTAACTTAGTAGACCCATATATAGTGAACACTACAATATAAACTTTAGAAAAAGCACTTGGAGGGCCTGTTAAATAGGTTTTTGTTGTACTCACTCTGTTGTATTGTAAAGTAGGTCTACTGAAAGGGTTGAATGTAAACCAGCAAAATGGAAGGATGAGGAGCATGGCGGGAAAAGAAAAGTAGCACGCAGTAGGATTGAAATAAATTGACGGAAGTAATAATAATGGTGACGTGGACATACATGTAGGCCATAGTAGAAAACATCGAAAATTGTTTTAATAATGCAATGTGTTTTTAGAATGTGTCGTATTATGCATATTCCTACAAAGATAAGCTTTCTTATGAAGTCCAAGCTGTTTAGTGGGGTTTTATTGACTGGCGATTTCTTTTCTGTTGCAGTTCGTTTATTCTCAAATTAAAATATTGCTTTCTAATATTCATATCAACTCAGATCGCACTTTAAAGCGACACAATCAGGCAAAAAATCATCCAAAGAGCCAACTTGTTTGCTCCTTGATCATGTTGATATGTGCATAACATATGAACATGTCCATATAGACTAGAATTGCGAAAGTCTTTTAAATAATTGGGTTGCTGTGATAACATATCAAGTGTGCAGAATGCCCCGTTTATCAGTTATTCCTGTATTTCTTATTTTGGAAATGCATGTCTGAAATTAAATTACATCTTTATTTCTCTTTTAACTGGTAACTGCACAATAGAAAATTAAAAAAATCTAGTCTATGGAGATGTTGACATATTATTGACATATCACGGAGCCAAAATAAATATGATGATTTCGGCCTGATTGTGTCTCTTTTATCAAAACTGTGTCAATGCTTCACCAACGTCTCGGACACTGTGACAGGCCTTAACCATCAAAGCGCTAAAATAGTTTGATATAAACCAAGAGATCAAAGGGTTTTTGAAATTATCATAAATGTCTTAGTTAGCACTCCCCGCTTCATTTGAATACCCATACATATGTTATGGATCTACGGCCATTTTAAATGTTTTACTCAGGTATCCATGCTGACGTCTAAAGTCGATCCCCGCACTGAAAGGGTTAATAAACCTAATCATGTTAGTATAAACGTCGATGACACACTGTGTTATCTGGTTATATGGCCCATTATTTTACAAACAAAACGTAATGGGTACGCCAGTTCTTAGGCCTATAATAACTGGATCTACCTTTTCTAAGGAAAGTGTCAATGAAAATGTAATCCTCGAGCCTGCTTTGAGGTACAAAGGTTAGGCTACATTTATTCCTATAAGCCTTGGCAAATGATACCCTTTGATCTCCATAACAGATTCTGTAATAAACATGATCTATTCAGGCATGAAACATCCAGGCGTATTTCAGAGTATCACTCAGGATTATGAGAAAAACCTTGAGCCACATTATGGTTTACTACTAAGTACATGTATTTACCCAGAGCAAATACGCACATTATGCTGTACTGTATTGTATTGATTCAATTATACGCCTCGGTGGAGAACACCTGTCCACGTCCAATTGACCCACGTGTTAACGATACCATTCCCGTGGGCGTATTTATTTTCCTTAAATCAATATATTCATGACATAGTTAGGTACATTTGTTATTTTTTACTTAAAAATATTGCTGTCCCTGGTCATTGTTGCATCAGATGGGTGCCCTCCACATCTGCAAGAAAAAATACTTATCTCAGGAATACATGAGAGTTCTCTCTTATCTGTTATGCATTTCTGCTTATATGAAAGTGACTTTTCAGAGCATTTTTTTTAAAAACTTAGAATAGTGATTACAAGCTCGGGATCCTAATTATGATTAAAATCAAATTGAGATCAAAATCATCAATAATAAAATTAAGTAAGAAAGCGCACTGTACGTAAATTTATTACAAATCTCAACTGAAGTGTATCCTAAAATTTTTATGTTATACATTTTAAAAGTGCGAAAAACTGCAAGTGATAAAATAAGACAATCAGTTTCCGTTTGAATCAAACTCCTATATTTAAAAAAATAACACCAGAATGTCTACTTCAGAAAGTCTACTTTGCTTAAATCAAAGTACGTGTCATTTTCATCCACTTAAATGTAGCAATCGCTCTAGCAATCCATGCATTGATGTGGATAAAAATTGCGGCACTTCAGACCAGGGAGTGACTGACAGGCAAACAGGGGAACGTGTTGCCGATATGTAGCAAACACAAGAGGCTCAGACAATGCTGTTTCAATGATGGTCCAGCGTCTACGACGCTGGCCCAGCATTAAAACAACATTGGCTCATCACCTCCTATTTGTAGGCTATGTTTGATGAGGATCTCTTATACTTGCACATCAGTACCTGAATGTTGACAAGAGTACTTACGAGGAATATGTGGACCACTTGGTGTAAAAAGGCACAAATTTGCTTAAGGACATACGATAACTCGTCCAAGGGCATCGCCATACATCTGCGGTATTAGCCTAAAGTTTGATGTTGAGCACACCAGGTCGGGTGTATATAAATAATCTCAACGCCTCGATTTACGCTGCCGATGATAAAAATAGATTCCCTCCGTGCCGCTTATATCAAGAGACTGGTACCGAGTAGAGCCTTCTTGATCAAATCAATTCCTTGATCAAATGTAACGACTGCTTGTATATGTGTTGACAGCGTACACTAATAGTGCACGTATTCGTTGATGGAGTGCTGCATCCTGGTTGAAAAAAAGAACAAGTCTAAAGGGATCCAACAAACACTTTCATTGATAATATTGGGCCCGTAGTCTGAAATGCTGGCCCATATTTAAGACAACGTGCGCAAAATGTGCAAGTGATCAATATTTCATTAGAAGTTAAAAATAAAAATTGAGTATATAGAAAAAATGTAGCTTATATATTCTTTAATATGATTTGTCAATTCGCCAAAAAGGACAGTTAATTAATAACATCTAAGTGGGACGTATACAGATACTGTAGCATGCCATTAGGTTTTACCATCAAAATAAAATTACAAAGTCCAGGATGGTAAAATTACAGAATATTATTAAGTTACTAAATACATATGTAAAAATCCCATGCGAGATAATAATTATATTCGTATACATTTATTTGTATTAGAGAGGTCGTTAGATAGTTTTGGAATTAACATTTTATGGGAGAAGTTGGCTTTGACCTGAGAGGATTGATGTATTTTCCTGTTATTTGCTCAGTGACCCTCGCCGCAAAGCACATTATCTTGTGATTGAAAACGTAATGTCTTAGATTACCTTGTAAAGTCATTTACCTTTTTTCTCCATTCTCCATTTACCTTTTTTCTCTTGCGGCGTACAGCACGTCGCCAAATGGGAAAAAACAGTTACTACGTGAGAAAAAAACAGATTGCTCATTTTGCTCATTTATGGCGATGTGATTGTGATTACCTAATGGCTGGCCTGTTGTTAGGTTATTTAATTATGCAAGCATAATTTAACATGCACTGGTTGCTCTCAATGTTTTCACCTGACAAGCGTGTCCACCTGTTAAAATGACGATATAAGAAGCCATGTCAAGCAGTCGAGCCAGTCACTTATAATTATTGCTAAGAATAAAATTAATTGAAGAAAAGGCGATGATACCATTTCTATTATACACATGCACGAATTAGATAAATCTCATAATACCGTATCATTAGTTCAGCATTATATCCTCAACGGTGACTCCAAGTAATAGTATCTAGCTACATTTTGACTAGTTATTAATAGTCATCTTCCCTACAGCAAGGCTAGGCTTCTCCAAGCTCGCAGACAACGACTTGGAGAAGCCCAGCCTTGCTGTAGGGAACATAGTAATACGATATATATTAGAAAGACTTATATTGAAGTTATACAATAGTCAGAGCGCACAAAATATATATTTTTTCAATTTCTTGTGTTTGGCAAAAATAGTGCAACACGACAAAAGGTGTGCCGCGCCAAAAAGATTGCCCCTCGATTTTACAGAACAAGAGAGTCGTGCGCCGTTTGAATAATCGCAAGCACTAAGTGTTCTTCTCCATGCATGCAAAGTTACCGAGCGTGCGTCTGGCGGTAGCAAGCATTTATTATAATTTTGCAGGATTTTATACCACATGTTCACGACGGTATTACGATCGGTGGCATAAGACACGGCTACGACTGGACATACGCAGTCCTTACGACGCATCACGACCCAACAAATTTCTGTGCAGCGGCAGTCATTTCGATTCCGACTATCATGACGAGACGACTCGTCTTGTACGGTCCTGAAAAATCTGCGAAATTCTCTTTATCAGTTTATGGCAAGCTGAGGCGGACAATTCAGGCTAATTATTTAGGTCAATAATCCATAATTGATATCATTAAAATCCGACAATAAAGTCTCTACACCCTATACTGCTCCCCTGTGTGGATTAGTACAAAGGCGGCCCAAGTCAGCATTCTTTTCATTTGCATTTATGAATATTCCGGTGCGGAGAGGGTGAAGGAAGCCAATTGATAAGGAGTCGCTTCCCTGCCTTCTCTCCACGTGAGCAAAATGCAGGGATAATCGAGGAAGATAGCCCCTGCGAAAACCCAGTCTCTTATAAAAAAAGAGCACAATAGGTAAGATATTGGCCTCCTGGAAGGCCAGAAGATTTGCCACCGGCTGCAGTTGCTCTTTGGCCAGACGTTGGGTCAATGTTGGGCCAGCGTCAGCGACGCTGGCACAACATTGACCCATCGTTTGTCCGATGTTACGTGTTATCTGTGAGTTTAGTTTATAGAAGGACGTGTTGGCACATACTGAACAGGGTCATCCCCAACCCAGCTGCTCAGGAGAACACGACACGTGGGGCTAATGTTGATTTACCGCTGGGCCAGCGTCGCAGACGGTGCACAAACTTTGGGACAACGACTCGTGTCTGGGCTGGGGCTGCTGCTGTAACGTGTAAGCCTCATCACTAGATACATACCGCTGATGATGCAAATTTTGAAAGTTTTATATGAATATTTCGGCAAAATATTCTGAAGGATTTTAGATCAGAATGCATGCACATCACATTATAAATCCGGATTGAATTGAGTAGTATGGATATTACCGATGCAATTCTTGTGATATGAATGTATATTAATGTGTTTATATTAATGCTTTTTTCTGTCTTTTCTTCCACAGCAGAGCTCAGGTTCCACCGACCTCCACGGTAAGGGGCCCTCCTGGCCGCTCAGATAACAACAGATAACAGCAATGGCGGCAATAACAAAGATTACAGGTCATCCAGGGGAGATTACAGCAAGGCCGTGCTGATTTTACAAAGTCACCCAAAAAGCTACTTGTTTTCTACAACATAAGAAGAATCCCGGCAGACATGACACGTTGGTTCAACGTCAGGTCAACGCTGACACAAAGTATTCTGAACAAAGATAGTTTAGAAGGGCATGGCCCCTGTGATGCTAATCCTTGTCTCTTACCTTCTACTGTCTGTAAGAACGACTCTCCTCGGAAGGTTCATTGGCCAGTTAGAAAAACTAAAACTAACTTACATTTCGACAGTAAACACACCCCGCCCAATATAATAGTATTACACCGCAGATTGCCGTGGTTTGGAAGTTTCTGCTACGATATTGGCCCGTGTGCCAAACACAGCTCCTCACATCAGCCCATGCCTTCATTCATACCATTTGGGTCACGGAGAAGTCTACACTAAAGGCATGCATAAACCCTATATCAAAATACATAATTTCATGAACTGACTGATGGTGTTGGGAAAAATACCCTCTCAATGGAATGCATATTTAACACACACGCAGATGAAATTATTCTTATTTTTACAATATACAAGGCGTGGAAGTAGACTGAGCTTAGAACGACAGAGATAGTCCCACTTGTTATTGTTTTGGAAAACCCTGTCACACAGCGACATTTTTGGTGATTGCAGTGGATTCTCTGGCAGAGTCGTTAAGTAAGCTGCTCTGTGTGTGAGCTTTGCATAAAGACCTGGGGCATTACTCTGTCATCCACTCTCCATTATCTACAGGTTATTTAACACCAAATGTTCGCCCAATATAGTTTTGCTGTTTGGCCATCGTCGCTGACGGTGGGCCAACATAAGACAATAAGGGGTCAACGTCTCGTGTTTGCTTTTGTATGTATGATCTCTTTGGATCTGATATTGGCAAAATGCTGCTTCATCGTTGGAAAAACGTATCAGACATTTCCACAACGTAAAACAACGTTTGCAAAACGATCTCGCCTGAGCTACATTATGGGGCCTTTGTCTTTTGTGTTACAATGAGCTCCCATCACAAAAATAGCTTTTTAAATGTTACCTCAATTTAATATTTTAGCTATGAGGTTATTATTCTACATCAATTTCGTGCTCAAAGATTATGATATTTAAAGTCATGATAGATAAATCACTGTTCTGTAACAAGAATGTCATTGCTCACAGTGCAGGCGATATAATACTTCAATTTTACATACATGAGAATTAAGTATTCATTGGAGATAAATGACTCATCATAATTATGTCAATAAAATATTTGTTTTCGAGGACAAAATTATGGAACCTACATGTAAAGTAGTTCACCTTTGCTTTTCGTTGCTTTGACAGGGGCCAAAGACAATAAGACACATTATTACAGATATATAACATGCAGGTAATTCCATGCCAGAAAGCACGATACATTGACCCAGTGTTTTTTCAATGTTTGATCACCACCGTCTATAACGCTGGTCCAACATTTGAACAACATTTTGTTAACGTCTCGTGGTTGCTGGGTGGCTCTAGACAAGTACATGTTCTTCTTTTTGAAGTACAATGTGCAATATTTAACGTATAAATATCACGCTACTAAACTAAACAGTACCTGCAAAATACAGGACGCCACATCCTGGTATGGGGTCAACACTTAGTCAGTCAAGTTTTTGTCAAGTACTGCGGTTCTACAAGCAACTGCATATTTTCATCCGTTTAAAATAAACACTACGAATTGTAATTGAAAATACCATCGGCGCCTGAAACTTAGTTTATACTAATCGACAGAGAGAGTGTACCTTTAATATGCTTAACACTTTAAAGGTCAAATACAAAGCTTAAATCATAGATCTGTTGAAATTTGCACAATAACATCATTATTTTGGCTAAAAATATAGTTTAGCTTACTATTCTGTCGAATTCACATCACAAGGTGAACTAAAACGAGACTTAATAGCTTGGGTGCCAGTAGGGTTAAATATATACAGATGCCAACAGACATGATTAACCGGATCATCTGTGGGTTGTAGTGTATGATACACAGATCACCATTTCGTGATCACTTGCAGGATGTTGAGACAGCTACCACAAATGAGGTTGGGCCAACACAGACCCAATACTGGTATGGGCCTCTTTGAGCACATACGATGTGATGACTTCCAGTCCTGTGTTATAGTTATGCTCCAATCATCACCCACCAGATGTGGTGTTTTTAAGTAGATTGACATAGATCTTAGGTCTCTTATTGGTCGAGACTGCCATCTTGACCAGTCATATGAGCAACTTTGCGATCAACATGCTAAGTGAACGGACGAGCTAATTTTACAAGACACGAGACGGCATAGAACCTCAATTTACTGTTAACCTGGTGCCAACGCTGGATCTTTATTAAAACAACATATACAAAGTCTGTGTGGTCTGGATCTCTACACTATTTTAAATTATGCGACATTAATCTACGTCCGTACATTCTTATGCGTAACTTGATTTACTCAGCACAGGGGCTCGCGACCATATTAACCCTTTAACCGCCGGTGCCGCATATATCCGGGTTTTCATTTTTTATAAGCACATTAAGTACCACCTTTTAAACATGTTAAAATGAAATGTGACATCAATCAGTAAGATTTGAAATTTGTTGACCTCCATTTTGTCAAATCTGAACAATTTTCACTCACTTGAAGTTGTGGATCGCGTCAGCGAGACACAACTTCAAGTGGGTGAAAATTCAGATTGAATAATTTGGCGGTTAAAAGGCTAAAGGGATTATAGTCCTGATGATGACTGCGACCATAAAAATTCTTGCATTGTGTCCAGTATAATTATTTATGTTGATGACTACATAATTATTGTGTTTTTGTCAGTTATGTACAGAGCCGTATTACTATGTAATGTTTTTTTGTATATTATTTTGTTATAAATAAAACTAAATTTAACCAGTTATATCCACATAGCAGATGCCGATTTTTACAGTATATTTGAACATCATTTAATGATATATATAAACATTATTTAATGTCACCTTCATTAAATGTATCTGATCCATAGGAAGACAATGGTAAAAAGTTCAGTATTTCAGTCAAACAAATCCGCTTTCAATTTGAAAACTGGCAAATACATTTTATTTAAAACAATAGAAGCACGGCTTGATGCAACAGTTCCAAGTCAAAAAGTCAAATTAAATAGTACACACGTGTCCTATTGGAAGTCAATGTGGCAGAAAATTCATCGAGTGGAAATATCCGAGCTGTGTTTTTTGTGAGAGATCTTTTCAGTCGGATGATTAATATTGCATTGGGAGTCCTACAATCACATAATAACAATGCACTTCACAGGACGTTTTCTCATAATTTATTGCGGGTATCTCGGACCCGTATCGACATGGTTTGTTCCAGACGGTCTCTCTGCTTTCTGATAGCACGGGGGCCGCACGGGTCAACAAACCTCCTGATACTCCCCTGTGATCTACCGGCAATCGCCAGACGTTGGTTTAACGTTGGCCTAGCGTCTAGCGAGGCTAGGCTAGCGTTAAACCAATTTCGTGTTTTGTTGACCTAGTTTTCTGTGCCCTCCTCTTCAACCAAGGCTGAAGAATGATAATCTCCTGCAACGCGTTGCTATTGTTACTGGTTTTGTGATTATCTCAGTATGTAGCACTAAATAACTGCCACAGCCATAAAATCATGTTTGTGCAATTTAGCTACTTTATCGTGCTGTGCTTGTTAAAACACATCATCGTATGAAAGCTCTCGTTTATTACCGGCCTGAAACTATTGCTTTTTTTCCAAGCTGTGGGCTCGAATCCCTATTAGACCCTACTTCGGTTTCCCCAAAGTCGCGGTACTGCCATAGCGGACAGAAAACGTCCACATTTGCTTAGGGCCTACTCCCTTTTTTAGTCGCATTTTATTAAATTCATTAAAAACTCGATTCAATTTATAAATTCACTCAAAAAAACATTCCTCATTGATAGTAGGCTAGGCTTGGTAGCCAGTTATACATGACAGAAACTGGTGAAATATAAAATATCCAAAACAAAAAGTTTCAAAGCCAATATATGAAGAAAGCTGTGTAGATTTAAGCCCTAGGTATGGCGCCATGCAATAAGATAACAAGGTATATTTTTTAATACATTTTTCATATTGACCCTTTTTGTGAGATATATTAATTTGTTTTATTCTTGAATATAAAGGTAAAGCGCCAGCCTGCAACGCCAGTCATGCATGCATCCCGGGCTCGAACCCCACAGATCCTGCATGGGTGTTTCACAGAAATATCTTTGTTTCCCCTCTCAATGTGACCAGGCGATGACGTTAAGGGCGGCCTCGTCGGGTTAAGGTTGAAACCAGTGCATTGACGTTAATTTCGCACAGGGCCACGCGCTGCGCGCTCCTTCATCACAATATTTTCCGTTGACTTAGTTTGTTATTTGCCTGCATCCCACGGTCATTTCCTTCCGGATTTCCTTTCTTCCTGGACCCTGCTGAGAACATAGAACACCATCTAGAAGTAGCTAGCAGAGGATGGCTCTGTCTATTGATGTCTTTGTTTATTGTATACCGGGATCCAGGGGGCTTCTCCTGACCTTCAGACTTCTTCCTGAATTGTTATCTTCCACCCTGTTACTGGCTCTAGCGCTTAGCAGTCAACCCACCGAACATGATACATCGAGGTAATGTTGGTATATTGTTGGTCAACCGTCTTCAATGCTGGGCCAACATTGTACTAACATTAGCTCGCGTCTGCTGGGAATGTATATACTTCATCCAGGAAAAATACAATAGAATATAGATAAAGTATAAATTGCTTACAATTGTCAATTTAATAGGATTCACTTATATGTGTCTACACAAATTAGAAAAAAAAAATCTATGTCAGATATATTTTGATATTAGTAAGCCAATTTAGGTCAAATACCTCTCTGTGTATACAATACAACCAACGCTAATCAACCTGGCGGCCAAGTACTGACATCGTAATTATGTAAATAATGATACACCAAGGTATACAAATTCATTGGAATAATCCTATCACACCCAGAGTGTTAATCACTAAATACATAGTCTATATTTATATAGACTATGTATTTAATGATTAACACTAAATACATAGTCTATATTTATACATAGTCTATATTTATATAGACTATGTATTTAGTGATTAACACCGTGCTGTAGAATGATGTATTTTACATTATAATGTAAGATACACCATTCTACAGCACGTTTCTCGACATTTTTGCTGCTGCAATATTATACGATGTGATATCAGTTTATCTGGGGAACTATCTATCAACCTGTCATGTATTGAGTCTAATCATCAGTAGTACATGTAAACGTCCGTCAGAAGCTCATTATCAATAGATTGTCTACATATTTAGAAAACTGCAAACATATAAATAAATATGTGCGGTAGATATAATGACAGTTTTCTGCTGCCTAGCAAATTATTACAACTGTGTATCATTTTCAAAAGAGACCAATTTTGATACTATATGCGTTAACCCATGGAGTGACGTTCTCCACTTAGTGCATACCAAGAAAACACAAGACCTTGACCCAATGCTGATTTAATGCTGGCCCCACGTCGAAGACGATGGGCCAACATTAAATCAGCGTTGGGTCAACGTCTTGTATCAGCTGGGTATGACCACGTGCTTTTAATTCAGATCAAACTAAATGATGAATATTGATACCAGCAAATCGCAGGACCCAACCCTTAAATAGCTGAAATATGTTTGTATAAACTATGGAGACCGAAGGGTTTCTTCAATTTGAAATCATCATAAATGTCTTAGTTAGCTCTTTCTGCTTCCTTTGAATACCTATATTGCGGGTCTACGATTTTTATAAATATTTTACTCTTTCAGTTCGG
This sequence comes from Flabesymbios commensalis, assembly GCA_964017125.1. Taxonomy (NCBI): domain Eukaryota; kingdom Metazoa; phylum Annelida; class Polychaeta; order Terebellida; family Flabelligeridae; genus Flabesymbios; species Flabesymbios commensalis. The sequence goes on from OZ024914.1 coordinate 28,804,179, forward strand.
GGATCGTTTTAGACGTCAGAATCTGACGTCTATAGACGTCAGATTATGACCTCTAAAGACGATCCCCGCGATGAAAGAGTTGGGATACCCGGCATAAAATATATTATCCTGGGCAGACAAAAAAATACGAGACGTGATTCACAGGTGGCAAACATTTATACAATTTCAGAAAATATTATAGCAAGTACGATTGAAAGCATTTAATGCATGTACGATTACTTACAAAATCTGCGATAGGGAAAAGATAGATTTGACCTTAAATAATTGGCTTGACTTTCACAGCTGGTACAACCTTCTCAAATTGAGAAAGAAACCAAGTAAAACGGGTGCCTGTGGGCTCCAGAAAAAAATAATTTGATACTGTTTTTTCTTCAGGTCGTTCCCAGATTCTCTCTTTATGTCTCTCTGACTTACATGTAATGAAGACAAGTGCTCATACTACAATATTGATAGAGAAAAGACGTGGTGTTGTGTTGCTTGCTAGCGTAGTGATGTCTTTGCCATCAGCTATCTCTTAAGATTCACCCTCGCCTCGCTCGTGCCTTCATTAATTCGTAACCAAATAGGGCGTCTAATCTCCTTATAAAACCGTTCTCTCACGATGTGCCACCTGGGCTCTCCCATCCTGCACAGCACCGGCATATCAGGATCACGTTGGCGCACGCAGAGGTTCTTAATTGCTGCTTGCTTCTTAATAGGTGCTCAGCTATTGCCCTTACATGTGCTGCATTATTATCTATAAGTGCCTAACTTAGTAAGATGAGACAGTGTGAGATGAGACAGTGTGTGAGATGAGACAGTGTGAGATGAGACGGTGTGAGATGATACAATGTGAGATGAGACGGTGCGAGATGAGACAGTGTGAGATGGGACAGTTTGAGACGAGAAAGTGTGACATGAGACAGTGTGTGATGGGACAGTGTGAGATGATACAATGTGAGATGAGACAGTGTGAGATGAGACAGTTGGAGATGAGACAGTGTGAGATGAGACAGTGTGTGAGATGAGACAGTGTGAGATGAGACAGTGTGAGATGAGACAGTGTGAGATGAGACAGTGTGAGATGAGACAGTGTGAGATGAGACAGTGTGAGATGAGACAGTGTGTGAGATGAGACAGTGTGAGATGAGACAGTGTGAGATGAGACGGTGTGAGATGAGACAGTGTGAGATGAGACAGTGTGAGATGAGACAGTGTGTGAGATGAGACAATGTGAGATGAGACGGTGTGAGATGATACAGTGTGAGATGAGACAGTGTGAGATGAGACGTGTGAGAGATGACACAGTGTGAGAAGAGACAGTGTAAGATGAGACAGTGTAAGATGAGACGGTGTGAGATGAAACAGTGTGAGATGAGACAGTGTGAGATGAGACAGTGTGAGATGAGACAGTGTGTGAGATGAGACAGTGTGAGATGAGACTGTGTGAGATGAGACAGTGTGAGATGAAACAATGTGAGATGAGACATTGTGAGATGATACAGTGTGAGATGAGACAGTGTGAGATGAGACAGTGTGAGATGAGACAGTGTGTGAGATGAGACAGACAGTGTGAGATGAGACAGACAGTGTGAGATGAGACAGTGTGTGAGATGAGACAATGTGAGATGAGACGGTGTGAGATGATACAGTGTGAGATGGGACAGTGTGAGATGAGACAGTGTGAGATGAGACAGTGTGAGATGAGACAGTGTAAGACGGGACAGTGTGAGATGAGACAGTGTGAGATGTGACAGTGTGAGATGAGACAGTGTGAGACAAAACAGTGTGTGAGATGAGACAGTGTGAGATGAGACAGTGTGAGATGAGACGTGTGAGATGACACAGTGTGAGAAGAGGCAATGTGAGATGAGACAGTGTGAGATGACACAGTGTGAGATGAGACAGTGTGAGATGAGACAGTGTGAGATGAGACAATGTGAGATGAGACAGTGTGAGATGAAACAATGTGAGATGAGACAGTGTGAGATGAGACAGTGTGAGATGAGACGTGTGAGATGACACAGTGTGAGAAGAGACAGTGTAAGATGAGACAGTGTGAGATGAGACAGTGTGAGATGAGACAGTGTGAGATGAGACAGTGTGAGATGAGACAGTGTGTAAGATGAGACAATGTGAGATGAGACAGTGTGAGATGAGACAGTGTGAGATGAGACAGTGTGAGATGAGACAGTGTGTGAGATGAGACAGTTTAAGATGAGACAGTGTGAGATGAGACAGTGTGAGATAAAACAATGTGAGATGAGACAGTGTAAGACGGGACAGTGTGAGATGAGACAGTGTGAGATGAGACAGTGTGAGATGAGACAGTGTGAGATGAGACAGTGTGAGATGAGACAGTGTGAGATGAGACAGTGTGTAAGATGAGACAATGTGAGATGAGACAGTGTGAGATGAGACAGTGTGAGATGAGACAGTGTGAGATGAGACAGTGTGTGAGATGAGACAGTTTAAGATGAGACAGTGTGAGATGAGACAGTGTGTGAGATGAGACAGTGTGAGATGAGACGGTGTGAGATGAGACAGTGTGTGAGATGAGACAGTGTGAGATGAGACAGTGTGAGATGAGACAGTGTGTGAGATGAGACAGTGTGAGATGAGACAGTGTGAGATGAGACGGTGTGAGATGAGACATTGTGTAAGATGAGACAGTGTGAGATGAGACAGTGTGAGATGAGACAGTGTGTGAGATGAGACAGTGTGAGATGAGACAGTGTGAGATGAGACAGTGTGTGAGATGAGACAGTGTGAGATGAGACAGTGTGAGATGAGACAGTGTGTGAGATGAGACAGTGTAAGATGAGACAGTGTGAGATGAGACATTGTGTAAGATGAGACAGTGTGAGATGAGACGGTGTGAGATGAGACAGTGTGAGATGAGACAGTGTGAGATGAGACAGTGTGAGATGAGACAGTGTGTGAGATGAGACAGTGTGAGATGAGACAGTGTGAGATTAGATAGTGTGAGATGAGACGTGTGAGATGACACAGTGTGAGAAGAGACAGTGTAAGATGAGACAGTGTGAGATGAGACAGTGTGAGATGAGACAGTGTGAGATGAGACAGTGTGAGATGAGACAGTGTGAGATGAGACAATGTGAGATGAGACAGTGTGAGATGAGACAGTGTGTGAGATGAGACAGTGTGAGATGAGACAGTGTGGGATGAGACAGTGTGTGAGATGAGACAGTGTGAGATGAGACAGTGTGAGATGAGACAGTGTGAGATGAGACGTGCGAGATGACACAGTGTGAGAAGAGACAGTGTAAGATGAGACAGTGTGTGAGATGAGACAGTGTAAGATGAGACAGTGTGAGATGAGACAGTGTGAGATGAGACAGTGTGTGAGATGAGACAGTGGGAGATGAGACAGTGTGAGATGAGACAGTGTGTGAGATGAGCCAGTGTGAGATGAGACAGTGTGAGATGAGACAGTGTTAGATGAGACAATGTGAGATGAGACAGTGTGACTTGATGGTAGAAAAAGGAGCTATTACGAGAACGTACTTATTCTCCCTGTACACGGCTGTGAGAAGTTGATGTGGCGTATTCAGACAGAAGATCCAGCTGTAACAAGGGCGATTAGAAATTACATGGGCTGTGAACACATTGAGCTATAGGCATGGGCCTACTAATCACACCAACCTTACTCATTTGTTGGCAATGTTTACATGTAGAAATATTAATGTGATGAAATCGCTGTCTTTGGAGGGTTGATTTAACTGTATTACTGTGCCTGTTTATATCTAAATTTAGGCTGGAAGTGCTTAAGTTGGTTGCTGAAAAAATGAAATCAGACGTTCAACAATATTTATCACCTAATCGAATGATAAGTGAATTAGGCCTATCTAAGAAAATGCACATGATTAAATCACATCGACTGTAAAATATCAGCATAGATCATCAGCACCACACAGCGTTATGGAATCCAAACAACTAAGACCGTCTATAAAGCACATCAGCAGCAACAGTGTCCAGTTTCCACGAGAAGAAATTACCATCAGCAACGATTGCGAGAAGACCAATTAATTGTGAGATTTGCCGGATAATCATCCATAAAGTACACCAATAAGAGATTTCTGCTGGAGCGACATACATTCTGCTGGCAGATCCTGCAAAATGGAGTCATTGCCACGACTCTGGTTACATGTTGGTCTAACGTTTCAGACATATATATTATATTTTTTCTTGTGCCATAAGAATTAAGGATCTCGCTTGAGTAATGTCTCAGCAGACTTGCGACGTTGGCTAATGGTTAGGTAAACTCCGGATCTAAATCGATCGTCATTCGTGGAGCATTCACTGCCCAGCAGACAATCTGTTATTCTAATGTTGCTTTAATGTTGGTTCATCGTCTTAGACACTGGACCAACAATAAAGTAACATTGGCTCGACGTCTCGTGTTTACATGGTAGGCATTGATGGGGAAGATGGTGAAAACATGGTGATTTGTCCGGATTTGTCCATCTCACATCGGGGAAATAAAATTGTCGTCGATAAAAACCCCATGTTATTTGTACCATGAGACATGATAATTTTTTAAGAGCAATTATGATAAGACAAACGTCAGCAGATCTGTCATCATCAAAAGCCATTATATCAAACAAAGTACCGTCTTCAGATTTATCTGACGTTTAAAAACGATGCCCGCGATGAAAGAATGAAAATATTTACAGAGGCCGTAGATCCATAACATAGGTATTCAAATAAAGCGGAAAAAGCTGACTAAGATGTTTATGATGATTTCACGGTTTATACAAAAATATTTCAGCGTTGTAAGAGTTGACCCTTAAAGCGCTGAATATTTATTATAAAAAACATAGAAGACATAGGGTTTCATTCTATTTAAAATCATCATAGCTGTCTTAGTTAGCTCTTTCTGATTCATTTGAATACCTACGTTATGGGTCTATGATCGTTGTGAATATTTTTACTCTTACAGTGCGGGGATCGACTTTAGACGCCAGAATCTGACGTCTCTAGACGTCAGATTCTGACGTCTAAAATCGATCCCCGCGCTGTAAGGGTTAATGTATCTCTAAACCAGCTGCCATATATCCCGCCATTACGAACATATTCTACTAAAGATGTTGTCTGCTAAGGTCTTGCAGTGAGGAGCATAGATGTAAATATCATAGCAGTGCCGCTTAGCTTTATTTTAAGTATAGTTTTCAGATGTTCAATATAACCTATTTTACAAAACTAACTCTGCAATATATTCTTGTACATTTTTTATGACACATACGTCAGAAGTGACTTGTATTATTGCAATAAACCATTATGACCGTCTGTCTATCCGCATGTTTATTGGTTTTAGCGAAATGACAGCTTAATGCTTATCACCGTTTTAATAGGTTTATAACCTGTTTTCAGAGAATGAGAACTAAACTGCCTAGAATGGTTTAGATACTTGCATTCTGGCATAGAATGTGGTAATTAAGTAAATGTTTATTAATGTGACCAGGGCTTACATGCATTGCACATATACAATTTAATGGTAAATATCACCACTCTATGAATTATTAGTTACTTTTATAACTGTTGTCTTGTCATTGAGATACGGGTGAACATCCCCATCAAGAAGCATAATTCATTTTAAACCTAAGGTTCTGCTTCTTATTTGTCAAGCATCAAATATAAAATTTACTATGAATTCATAAAATCTCAGTGTCTGTATATTGTTCAAAAAAATTAATGAATGGTGTAAACACATATAATTTAGGTGTAATTCATCTCTCAATTTTTGATACACAGCTAAAAACATAGTAATGTGAATCTCATGTTTTATTCAATTGAAATTACATATTTCATACACCCCTCACTTAAATTGCTGGTATATTGGTATGCTTTTCTGGCTCCACTCGCGATATTTACAGGTAGACCCCACCTTCTAAATGGAAAAATATAGATCGTTTATACTTTGGTATTTATAATTCAACGTTGTGTGTCGTTTTTATAATGTCCATATAAAATGTCCAGAAAGGGGGGAGAAACCAAAACAATTCACTTTGTGGCACTAGGATTGATTTTTTTAAATGCTTGTATAATGCTTGGTTTTGTAATTGGTTTACGATATCCCTGACATCTACAAAGTAGTCTCTATCAGTACAGTCAAACATTTTTATGTGCAGTAACCCTCATCTTGTAAATAAAACAAACAAACGGGAGATTGTTAAAAAGTTTTCTTTTTCCAAGAATTAAACACGTGTGTGTACGCAATTATACTGCCGTGCAAAGCCAAAGTCGTGCAAATCCAAAAAAGGTAGTAACTACTACCTTTTTGCTTTAGCACAGATAGTCTGAGATATGGAATGACGTCATCATTACGTCATCGGGTAGAGGGGTCGTTGGGGGTGACTGTGTGAGGGCTACTGTCTGTGGTCCAGATCCACTATAACACAGTTAATCAAATCAAGCACACCAGTCTGTCTCAGCGCTGGGGTCCTGGTTTGACCTGGAACAATATGATCCCTGACCTTGATTTCTGGTTTGCTGATTGGTCGAGATAGAGATCTTGACCAATCAGCAAGCATGACATCTGAAGCAATCTAATGGAGAACACAAGCCTTGGTGTCCATTGTCCTCAGTGTCATTGTCAAAATTGGAAAGAATAATGGACCCGTTTGTCAATGAAATGTTTTTTTGCAATTTATTTAACTACAGCATATCAATTCAGCGTAAACCATTACGCTGAACTATATCAAATTCTAGTCATAATTATTATAATGTGTGTATTTGAATTCTCACCCGGCTTCGTATAGGGCAGAAAGGTACGGGTGTGCGAGGGTGTATAGATTTTTTGGCTGAGAGCTTTTTCGTGACCCCGCTTTATGAACGACTATACCCGGGAGGGGATAAAGTGCCCTAGCTCAGTAGACACAAGACAATCACACAAATCTGGGCCAATGCGGGGCCAGCGTCAGAGACGCTGGCCCGACATTGGCCCAGATTTGTGCCAATGCTCCCCCTTCTGGCCTGGTCTGGTCGTTTTTCCACCAATCCGCCTAAACCCCTGTAAACCTCTCCCCTTATTTATTGTCCCCATTGCTGACCTATGACCCTTTCACTGCCAAAATCCAATTCTTTTGTCTCGGGGCTACCCGTTTAGTTCGCTGTCTATTTGCTGTTCATGATTACTTTAATAAGTGGGAATGACCGGTTTTATGCGCGCGTTGTTTGGAAGGCGAGTCGGACCGATCTTTATCCGACCGGTCTCCACCCGGGCGGCCGATAAAGAAATAATGTTAATAATGTACCTGACAGGAAGAGGTTGAACCTCAGAAAAATCACGTTTTACACTGAGGGTTGCTCCCAGTTGTCCTGCACTCCTTCTGTGGTATTAGGCTGGGCCTAGGGGGCCTACTCCTCTGGCAAGGTTTAGACATAAAACTTATATTAGTGCAGACGGATTTTCAGACTGTTCAGAGGTTGTTATAAGATACTGCCGCTGTAAATAAAGATATTTGCCCAAATCAATCAATCAATCAATCAATCAATCAATCAATCAATCAATCAATCAATCAATCAATCAATCAATCAATCAATCAATCAATCAATCAATCAATCAATCAATCAATCAATCAATCAATCAATCAATCAATCAATCGATCGATCAATCAATCAATCAATCAATCAATCGATCGATCGATCGATCGATCGATCGATCGATCGATCGATCGATCGATCGATCGATCGATCGATCGATCAATCGATCAATCAATCAATCAACCAACCATATAATCAATCAATTAATTCGCAATACTGTTAACATTCTCGCTAAATTCGAGAAAAACCAGAACTTATAAAAAAACATTTGAATATAAAAAAAACGATTGATTTAGTGGCTACACATTTGAATTTGTAACCAGCACAGACTCGAATCTGTAAGGACAGATTTATTTCGAATCTGTGTTCTAATCTGTGGCCACAGATACTGAGCAATTTGTGGCCATAGACTTGAACCTTTGAAAGAGATTAAACTAATATGACTGTGTCCACGAATTGTAATCACTCGCCACAGAGTCGAATCTGTGCCTACATATTAGTTTAAATATGTTCACACATCTGGCCACTAATTAAAATCTGTCCAACAAAATGAAATATGTTTCCCAAAATAGTAATCCTCTCCCATAGATGGGAATCCGCTCCCACATGTTGCGTGGACACTGATTAAAATCGCTCTTCACAGACTGCTGTTCACAAACTGCGGCCACACATTTTGACCTGTGGCCGCAGTCTCAAACTTGTTTTTTCTCTTTGTGAATGTCTTTTTTAAATGTCGTTTGTGTCAATAAAACCTTCCCACGCGATTATTATAAACTCAGCCCTAACTAGAAGTATCTAGAGGTGAGATGATATATTATATATTACTGTTCTGTGAAGGCAAACGACAGTATCTGCTTACTTGAAAAGTAAGCAGATACTGCCGTTTCCCTTTGCACGGCAGAGTAGTAGAGAACATAATTTGATAAATGTTTTTTGTGCGCAAATTTTCACTTGTGAATTTCCTGTATGTGCTCATCTGATTGTGTAGGCTGGTATACTGTAATTACATGAGTATCCCCATCAAACACGACACATTGAAACAATGTTGGTTTAATGTTGGCCCACCGTCTGCGACGCTGGCCCAACATTAAACCAGCATTGTTTCAATGTGTCGTGTTTGCTGGGTTATCAAGATGTCACTCACGGCAGTACTGGAGCATTACTACACGAAGGTGACAGAAGGCGATACTTCATTGTTATCATGATAACTTGTAGGTATCTATACGTGGGGGGGGGGGGGGGTGTGACAGGTTGACTTGCCTTTCTAAATACTTTCTAAAGACTTTCTAAAGCTAGTATCTCACCGAGTGTGCGACTGATTGGCGACTGAGACGAATGGAAATTCGTCTGATTCTGTTTTTAATCTTCATTTAGTCTGAAGCTAATCGCCAAGAAGTCGGAAACTCATTCGTAAATTGGTTGCTCACTGCAATTTCAGTCGCCGCCAAATTTTGAACATGTTCAAGATCTGGCGGCGACTGATAGACGAATTAATTTGAATGCGCAGCAGAAAAATTTAAAAACTTTTGCAGTTCTAGTCTATGGACATGTTTACATCATATGGTCATATTAAGAAGCCAAAATAAAATCACAGATTTTTTTAGGATTTTAGCCTGGGCCAGTCCCATTCACCCAACAACCTGAAAAAGACACGGAGCCTGAACCTGACCAACCTCCACCAACTCCAGCCAGTGATCAGTATGAATCACCTGATGATTCTGAAAACACTGCATCTACCAACCATAATACTGAAATGAGGAGGAAGAAAGACCAGATGGAAGATATATATACATTAACTTGAAAGGAATGCTGCAGGTCTGAGGAAACTTTTTATATTCCCAAATAATGATTCGTCTAGTTCGTCAACAGATTGTTCAGGATTCGCTCAAGAATGGTAAATCAGTCTGAAAGCAGTTGCCAAATTCGTTTCATTTGCTACAAGGTCGGACTATGGTCGAAATACAGTCGCTGCATGTTAACGATGAATTAAAGAATTTACGACGACAGACATGCGCCCCCTTAGTGAACATTCGCCAAAAGTTTTCAACCAGACGCCAAGTTGTCGTCTGATTGGCTAAGCGGTCGCAAGTGTGTCGTTAGTGCACTACAGTATACATCCTATGTTTTTATAAGCACCTTTATATAATAATCAGTTGTTAAATGTAAAACATGCTTTCAATCTTAAAACACCGATAAATATTTGGACTTAAATTTCGCAAATCACATGAATTTTCTGTCACTTGAAGTTGTGTATCGCGGTAGCGAGACACAACTTCAAGTGACTGAAAATTTAAATGAATAACTCAGTGCTCTATGGGTTAAGAGGGTAACAATTAAAATTATATGCCTTATCGCTTTCAGATTTACCGTTAACCATTTCTGTATTGATGTTTGGTCGATGTCGGGACGGTCGGCTAACATCAAACCAGTATTTGTTTAATCAAGGAGGTTATATAGACCTATATAACCTCCTCCTTTTAACGCCTTGTGTTTGTCGAGTGGTGACATTGAGACACCTGATGTGCCGTGTGTCACGCTCAGAGTCACCTGGTGGTCCGGTGAGGAAGCGGAGCATTGATCAGGCTGGCGCGGGAGGGAGCCTGGCAGAAGCCGTGGTGGGCGAGCTGCAGTTAACATCGGATCATGAGGACTCCATCCTCTAACCTGGATACCGTAACCTGCGCCCTGTGACAAACAGGGGGATCGGGCAGTACACCGAGAAGGACACCATGTCGGGATACACGTGTGTCAAGTGCCTGTTCTTCGGGTTCAATGTGATGTTCTGGGTGAGTGCTCCCTGTTTGTTTATGTTGTGAGTGCTGGTATGTGAGTGAGTGAGTGAGTGAATGTGGAGGGGATAAAATCCCGTGTGTAGTGTGTGAGCTGCAGGGGATTGTCTGCTGCTGCTCAGCTAGAGCGCGGCATAGTCAAAATCTCAAATTCAACGAGAATCCAGCCTTGTAATAGTATAGCATTCACAAGCATGCCAGCAAACACGGGGCATTCGCCTAATTCTGTTTCAATGTTGGGCCAGCTTCGAAGACGGTGGGCCAGCATTGAAACAGCATTGGGTGAATGTCCCGTGTTTGCTGGTATATGCTTCTTCCAGGCAAGGAATATAGTCTTCCTATATTGCTTGTTCCAGGGCAAGAAATCTGGTATGATTGTCATATCGCAGCCCAAACAGCCAGGTTGAGCGGGCTGCTATGTGACAATCATACCAGACCGGGAACACGTGTGACATGACTTGTGGTGACCTGGCTTGGATCAACGCATCCCGAATAGGTGCTGTAGCGAAGTTATGGCAACGAAATCGGGAATCATCAGAATCTGGTTTCCCAAACGAATAATATTCTGATCCAGAAGGCTTGATTGATTTCAAAGGCCTTTATCAAATGACCCTGATAAGAAATTTACTTAATAAAACACGTTTTATCGGTTTATAGTCTTCAACAAAAGGCTGTCAAGCCAAATGAAATGTCTCTTATACAAATTTGATAATCAGGATAGCAAGTAATACTTTTTTGTGAGGTATATATTATGGTATTTTTCTGCAATATTTTAGCTATATTATATAAAAGGCATTGGTTCAATAATTGGCTAACTGTATACAGCTGAACATAGAATATGTCCAATAACAATAGATTCGAAACTGAGACTTGGCGTTCTGCTGTGAACTCGGGTGAAAAGATGTACTATGCCATTGACGTGTCAATGTCAAGTGTCAGTTGTACTACTATGAACACGGAGCAAGTTAGACTAGCTCCGTAGTGCATTCAAAAATAACAATGGGGAGGAATGTAGGCGGTGGACATACGAGCCTTTTTAGTGCTGTTTAGTACAGGGTTGATTGTTCCTCATTCACAGTGTCCCGTTGTTGTCTTCTATTGTATGGCCGCAGCCAAGTAAACATTTTTAAGACCCCAGTGTTATTTTTTAATTTTCCATGCTTTGTGTCCGTAGTTCTGTACCTTTTCAGGATATTTTTGCGCTTTTACCATGTTTAACCCTCAACCCGCTAAATTAAATAATGTAAATGTCCACCCACTTGAAGTTGTGGATCGCTACCGCGATCCACAACTTCAAGTGGGTGGAAATTACTCATGCTTGTTTAATTTGAGACCTAACATTTGCAAATCTTAATGTTTAAACACACATTTCATTCCCAATAACTGTGATTTAATCTCGTGATAAAATATATTTTAAACGGCTATAGTCGTGCTTAGCGGTTGAATGGTTAACCCATGAAGCGCTGAAATACTTTCGCATAAACCATGGACATCAAAACTTGAAATTATCATAGATGTCTTCGTTGGCTCTTTCCGCTTCATTTGAATACCTATGTCATAGGTAGCCTACACGGCCATTATCAATATTTTTACTCTTACAATGCGGGGATCGACTTTAGTCGTCAGAATCTGACGTCTACAGAGGTCAGATTCTGACGACTAAGGTCGATCCCCGCGCTGTAAAGTTTCATGACAAATCCAGCAAATACGAGACGTCGAATGGTGGGCTGATGCTGAGCCATCGTCGCAGACTGTGGCCCAGCATTAAGCCAACATTGAATCAATGTTCAACATCTTCTGGGGAAATACGATTCTAAATAAATAAAACGACAACTTGAACTGTATGCCGACAGTAGCACATCCGTACCACGGTTGATCTGATATTGATCCAGTATTTCTCATGAAATATAAATGGATATAATTTTTCTGTGAATGTCTGATAGGCATAATGTATGTGATAATAATCTAATACTGAATGGCACACGATGTTTAGAAGTATGATGAAGCCATTTGAATCACTCATATTGCATACAGCACTGAGGTGGGGACGAGACGCTCCAACGAGAAGAGCACGTAGTGTACTGTCATCTATTAGACATTTCAAATCACAGTAACTATAATTTTAATGTGTGAATGAAAAAAAACGCCAGTAATGCAATGAATTTTAATCAAATATTGATCCAAATAATTATGACAGCCAATTTTAATTCCATGTCAGATGAGAATTGCTCCGGCAATTCTCATCTGACATGGAATTAAATAAAGATACATCTTTTCGACATCACACTTCAGCAGCTGGAGATGAAATCTCTATTCTAATTACAGTGTAAGCCTATAGCCAGCGCGGAATTGTAATTACGCCGTGCAGATTGTTACGCCGGCTAAGGAGCAGGTATTTACCGGTAACCGTAATTTAAGTCGGTAATGATATACACCACATGGACTATCATGTTATATTCCTCTATGCATTAGCATAATCATGATAATGAATCATTATTCTAGTATACTGCTAAAACAACCATCCTTTGGAGGGATGTACATCTTGCAACTTCAAAACAAAAAAACACTAAATGGGCGTTTATCACGTTTTTACCCGTAACTACTCGGTGCCCGAACTAAGAGGCGCTGCAAAACTGCTTTAAATCACCTCTCCGATTGCGCACAGGCGCAGCCACAAGTGACACATCTCTTTCAGAAATCACCGCATAATACGAAGTCGAGCATGGACAACTCTAATTAAATGCAGGGTATTAGCCCTTTAACCGCCAAATTATTCAATCTGAATTTTCACCCACTTGAAGTTGTGTCTCGCTGACGCGATCCACAATTTCAAGTGAGTGAAAATTATTCAGATTTGACAAAACGGAGGTTAACTCTTTTCAAATCTTGCTGGTTGATGTCACGTTTTATCTTCAACATATTTAAAATGTGGTACTTAATGTGCTAGTAAAAAATGAAAACCCGAATATATGCGACACCGGCGGTTAAAGGGTTAAAATGGAAATTTCCGTCCAAAGGTCTCAATCGCAGTTGCGATTAAGACCTTGGTGTGGATGCACATCACATTTTTGTAGACCTTTCTTCCTTACTGCTGCCAGTGCATTGAGGCTCTTCGTAGCACATGAAGCTCTTATAGTGAGATTTAAAGAGTTTCTATTTTAAATTATGTTTCACCTTGATATTTACGAGGGTTGGAAGGTCGAGTCTGGTGGTAGGTCTATGTGCAGATTATTTACGACCTTCTCGGACGTCAACGTGGTGTATAGGCTATTATCATGATTATAACTCATCTATCAATAACTACGACTTAGAGATATTCCCAAAGAGTAGCATAACTTGACATTACCCATGGCATGAATGCAATCTGACTGATAATTTAGAGGACGCGCATTATTAATGTATCAAAAACGCCAGAGCATGATGAGTAGACTACTTATATTTGTATAACAGTTGTACAACGTCGGTCCAACGTCTCCGACGTTGGTCCAACATTGTACAAATGTTATACAAATGTTTTGCGTTGACTGGGTAGCTTGTGTTATATGTATGCCGATGATCATCATATTATTGAAGTTTATGATGCGCGCTATGTATTATGGAATCATATTGCACACGTGCCTATGTCAAATTTTACAACTATGATGGCGACGATTAAGGCTACTTCACCAAAACGACTGCGTATGACAGGGCACTTTTCGCTTACGATCACTTACATGATAGATCCGCCACATAGACATTATTTATCAAGGAGATCTGCTCACATATCACAGGAACATCAACAACCAGTTCCATCATACACAAAGCCAGATGTATATCTATAACAGGTGCATCTACAAAATCCTATCAGACCAATTCAGTCTGAGAGCGGGAGACGCAAGTTCCCAGAGTACTCTTTACTTGTCATTTATGATAATATGAATATCCAGCATCTGAGCTTTGGTGACTGTGAACTTTAGCGTTTTAATTTTATTTTATACCATGCAGTATCTTGTTGCATCGTATAATGCCGTATCATATTTCATCGTATATCGTATCGCCTCATATCGTATCAGCGTATCGCATCGTATATTATCAAATCGTATCGAACCGTCTGTATTTGGATGTGAAATGAAAACAAAGAGTTTGATAAAATGAAAATAATATGAATATAATATGAAAATAATATGATACCATGAAAAAAATATGATAATATGAAGAGAAAGAGTTGACAATATGCACTTGGTTGCGTTTCAAATACACCGTAGGGAGAGTAACCGGGGAGAGTTGCTGAGTGAAGCTCGTGCGGCGATGATAAGCCAGCACCAGAAGTAACATAACGCCATTTATTCCTGACACCCGACACGTGCCCAGCGCCAGTGGCCAGTCATTACCAGGCTGTGCGACCCTGAGGCGCGCCAATAAGTTTTCATCCATACAAAGTCATGAATCGCTGCAGCGCTGCAGCGATTCATGACTTTGTGTGGATGAAAACCGAGAAATCTGAGAGAAATAATTTCAATGGTGTTTGATTTATATCAGTTATTTCTAAATGTACCTGTTCGTGAAGCTGTATCGCGAGCAGGACTTAAATAGTTGACATTCTGGTCGCTAGGATCAAATTAACTCCTAGTGGTCATTTTTTCACTAGTATATTTCCCTGGATCGCTGTCCCGAGATCCATTGAATGACAATGGAAAATCTTGTTTTAAAAATTAATGTTTGATTAGCAATTTTCTTCATCAAGCTCTGACCCACACTACATCTTTATCACTGATTAATAAATATTTCGCTCATGAAATCAATATTTTCTTAGCAAACGATCAAAACTGCATATCGTTATGTCACAAAATACACCTACTGAAGTGAACAACATTTTCCTCGAAGCCTATCACAATTAAAGCTTTACCTCAGGTGAATCTGTATTTTATTGTCTATTGCTTTCTAAAAAATAATAATATATTGATGTTTAATGAAAGTAAGAATGTGCCCAGTAAACACAAAACATTTGCGTAACATTTGTACAATGTCTTCCCAACGTCTTCGACGTTGGACCAACATTGTACAAATGTTATACAAATGTTTTGGGTGGCCTATTATCTTGCCTGTAGAGCTGATAGTGTGTGTGTTAGTGATGAGCAGACTTTGGCATCTGTCACCAGGCGTGATGATGCCGTAATGACGGCGATCGCCACCGTCACCAGCCTGTCATCTGCCTCTGATACACATACATCGTGACCCCCGGGGTCAGTCATCAGCCAAGGTGTTAGCCGCGCCCCCGGGTACGCTACAGCCCCCCCCCACCACCCCCGGGGGGTGGCCGACACCAGTCGTCTGTCAACCACTGGAGAACCACATGACTCGCAAGCCTCTGGATCAATGCTGGGACAACGTCGCAGCATTGATCCAGAGGCGATCCGATGTCTGTTGATTCTGGAGTAGATATGCTAGCAGCGCTACACATCAGCAGCAGGCATGTCAACCTTAAAGGCCTGAATTCCCATTTTATTTATAGGGATGCCTTTAAATCAGTTGAACAGCTGGGCATAGGCAGGGCTTCCAGGCTTTGTCTGTATTCAGAAGATATGATTCAGACGATAGGAAATAAGCAGTTCTCTCTAAGGAGTAAATTGAGATTTTCATAGAGACTAAATGAATGAATCAATGGGGTTTTAAGCCACCTTTTCGCACATATAGGCTAAACTGGGCCAGGGGAGCCTCCATAGGATGGTGAGATGAATGAGATGACACTGCCCTCCAGACACAGGATTCGAAATTCGAGCCATGGCGCTCTGAGGCCGAGCACGCTACCTCTCGGTCACGGAGGTTGCCCATAATATTGAATCTTTACAAGTGAGCGGAGACGAAACGTTTTGTTTCTTTGAAACTTGAAGGCTAGAGTGGGATTCGAACCCGCGATCTCCGACTTTCCAAGCAGGCAGCTTTAACCACCCAATGTAATATGCCCCGTCTGTTTCAAACATACTATAGCATATAGACCCCGTAAAGTCTTCCAGTATATCCGACGCGTTTGCAGAATTGTTTTACAGTCCAACATATATCGTATATAGATGCTCATTCTCTAGATAACATTTTGTGTTTGATTTCGCCGTTCTTCTTTTTCATCGGAGATCCGGCGACAAGTTTGCAACTTTATGTTAACTCAGGATTTTGAATTGTCAATTTTTTTGCTTGATTGATTAATTGATTGATTAATTGATTGATTGATCGATCGATCGATCGATCGATCGATCGATCGATCGATCGATCGATCGATTGATTGATTGATTGATTGATTGATTGATTGATTGATTGATTGATTGATTGATTGATTGATTGATTGATTGATTGATTGATTGATTGATTGATTGATTGATTGATTGATTGATTGATTGATTGATTGATTGATTGATTGATTGATTGATTGATTGATTGATTGATTGATTGATTGATTGATTGATTGATTGATTGATTGATTGATTGATTGATTGATTGATTGATTGATTGATTGATTGATTGATTGATTCAATGATTGATTGATTGATTGATTGATTGATTGATTGATTGATTGATTGATTGATTGATTGATTGATTGATTGATTGATTGATTGATTGATTGATTGATTTATTGATTGATTGATTGATTGATTGATTGATTTATTGATTGATTGATTGATTGATTGATTGATTGATAAATATAACTACCATCAGACTCATAACTTATGCATATTGTGGAAAACATCAAATTGTAAATATATATTGATTGTATGCTGCCACTTGGTACAACAGTTTTGACTTCCTAATCAAAATATATGGTCCACATTTTCACACTGCTGTCAATTTCCCGGGACTTTTAACCCAGTAGCATTTAGAGGGTCAATCCTAGCCTCACAGTGTGATTCTCAAAACCTGACATCTTCTTTGTGCCCTCTAGATCACTATCGCTCTCATGTCGCAGTGAAAATATCTGTCCCGCCTGAAGCGTCTTGGGGCCCAGCAAACAGGAGACGTTGAAATAAGCGTGGCACAAAGTTGAGCCAACGTCGTAGACGGTGGCCAACATTGATGTAACCTCGGGTTAATGACTCGTGTTTGGTAAGAATTTCACCTCAAACAGCGCCAAAACAGGTGCACATTCTTAGCAAAGAGAAAAAATTTCGCGTTCTGTAAAAAAACCGTTACGTGATTGGGTGTAATTTACAGATATCCAATAAATTTTTATCTCTAATTTTTCATCTCTAATTTTCATCTGATAATCATCATGTGAGATGAAAATTACTCTCAATACTTCTGAGCGAGACAGATGAGATTTCTTGATTAGATTATAGGTTCTTTGCGAGCTGACAACAGATCTCTATCACATATCCCGTCATTTTTATTTTTATAACTGCTCGTTACATTTTATAAATGATTTTTCACCACCGTTTGACTGTCTATTGATATTATCTTAATCAGAATTTTCTATGCGCTATCTTCAAATCGCACTGTTGGTAATAGATAGACATGTTATTGACGGTCATGAACACAATTTCAATGATTATCATTTTAAATGTCTATATGAATTAAAGACAATGTCTCAAAACGTCTGGTTTCGAGATTGCTGCATTTATAATGACGAGTTTTACGTAGATGTGTTAAGAATCAACAGCTATTTATACGACACTATTTCTGTCTGATAATATTTTTGTACATATCCCAGCATAATTATGTTTGACAAGGTTTCTTTATAAGTTTCTCCATTCCAGTCGCTGATATATAAAATGATTGACCTAACAGCCCCTATTTGCTCATTATATTTTAATTACCTAAGTATAGTACTGGGTTAATTACATAGTAGATACTTAATAACACATAAACTGCCAATGGAATGTTCTACCATGGTAAACAAAAAATGTCAGCCCAGCAACTGCTAAGTATTGTGCCAACGTTTTAGACGTTGGCCCAACACTTAGCAGATGCTGGGCTAACCTGATTGCGGATGCTGTGTACATCCTGCTGCGCCCTGTAAAACATGTTTCAGTAATGACTACATTGACGAAGTGCTGCTTTTTATAACTCATTATTTCCATGAAATATGAGACCACACGTGCCTTGGTCCATCAGAAACCTGGCTTCAGATTAGTGTGCTGTGTAGTATCAAAAAGAATGCAGAATGCTTAACCCTTTAACCGCCGGTGCCGCATATATTCGTGTTTTCATGTTTTACCACCACATTAAGTACTACATTTTAAACATGTTAAAGATAAAATGTGACATCAATCAGCAAAATTTGACAACAGTTGACCTCCATATTGTCAAATCTGAATAATTTTCACTCAATTGTTTTGTGGATCGCGTCAGCGATCCACAACTTCAAGTGGGTGAAAATTCAGATTGAATAATTTGGCGGTTAAAGGGTTGAGGCTTAGTTAATCATGTTAATTATTGCAAATAAAACTATGCAATAGGTACTGATCTTCTCACAATTTTACTTTTTTTTCTGGGTATATTTTCGTCTAATGAAAAATTTATATTTGTCTCTACTAAGCATATAACTCCTTAACACGGCGTTCCTCCTGAATAGGTCTCCATGGAGAAGGAATAATTGATGACAATTAGGGTATTACTAGATAATACATTATTCATAAAGTAATGTTGTGTTATTATACCATGGGGGTCGAACAAAGGTTTCCAGTCAGCCTAATTACTAAACTAATAAACTTGACAATTTTACGTTTGAGCAGCTGGCCCACCCTTCATCCAGCGATGGTCCAATACATCATATTTTCCCGGCCATATTATCAATTAGCGATGAGCTCATTCTGGGATGGTGGCCTGTATTAACGGCATCACAGAATCTCCCTTCTGGGGATAATTTCTGAACACAATGTCTGATAAAATCAACAGGAAACAGAAACGCTTCCTCTCTATTTGATTATTCTGAAATCCATATGACAGGTCTGATAAATTGCGCGTGCCCTGGTGTACTGCTGGTTATATTGAATTGTATTGAGATTACAAGGAAAAAGTGTTTCTTCCCCATTCACTTGTGAAGCTTCAACATTATGATGAGGCTCTGTGATAGCCGCAAAGCAGCGTCATTGGATCGTCAGAATTCAATGCTCGAGTCCTGTGTCTGGAGGGCAGTCACCTGAATATATAGCCTCATGGCACAGTAAGCTTGTATACATATGTATTTGTATACAAAGAGTGACATATTAATAAAGCCTTATTCCTTCCCTCCCTCCTGAACATGCCCAGAAACCATCTTTCACTGATTTTAAGAAAGCACTGCTAGGGTGATGGCAAACAATTACACAGAACGACAAAAAAAATTATGTTCATGATTTATCACCATGTTGAGGTTATCTTGAGTAATAGTTGACCGAATCTTTAATAATAATTATAATACTGAAACTACCGTATTTTATCTGTCGCAACGTTGCAATAACTATATATTGTTCAAAAAACGATGGGGCACAACAGGTCATTTTCGTACTAAAGGGTGGAATCTCCACGTTTTAGTCCAAAACGAGCAGTTAACCTTTCCATTTACATCTTCGCAGTTTGACGTGTGGTGGCCTGCGGCCTTTGGCATCTGCACTGACTGCCAGCTGTCCCTTTACAACTGTAAGGCGTTACAGGTTACAGGCGTTACAACATGGGACGTTGATCCAGTGCTGATTTAATGTTGGGCCAGCGTCTACGACGCTGGCCCAGCATTAAATTAGCACCGGGTCAACGTGTCATGTTTACGGAGAGTCTCTGTTTATCACGGCACCAGGCCGCCAGATGGAGCAGCTCACAACACAGGAAGATGCTACTTGGTGCCGCTGTAAACACCAACCTCCAAAAACAAAACCTCACATGTTCTGCCGGTGTTGGCAAAATATATTGTGGGTGTATGCTTCTCAATTTGTTTCAAAGTCCGTCCGAAGTTATAAACATGATAAATGGGCCTCTTTGACCTAATGTACTTTGCATCCCAGTTTCTAATACATTCCCTGTCAAACTTTAGACAGAGTGGGTCAATGTCATGAGCCAGGATCTCTATTTAGTCTCAGTCCAGACCAACACCGCTGTATGAAGCAATGGCAATCAATGAGAGGGAACTATATTGTGATTACAATGAAGTATATTATGGAAATTGTCGGTATGTCACAGTACCATGATATTCTTAAATTAACTACAGATCTGCAGATAGGTGCGACTAAACACTTATATCTATCTCAGTTCTTGGTTGAATTAAAAATAAGCCCATGGCACGAATGATTGATTTAGGCCACCTTTGTGCACAATCACTGCACATGCAGGCTAAACTGGACCAAGCGAACCTTCTGAGTGTGGTGAGATGGATGACAACAGGTAACGAAGGTTCTCCACAATACTTATTTTTTACGAGTAAGCGGGAAAGAAACAATTTTGTTTCTTTGAAACATGAATACCAAAGCGATGGCGAACCCGCGAGCACCAACTTTACAGGCGGGCAGTTTTAACTCTGGTAGAATTAAAAAAAAAGATAATTGCCCATATGATAGGTATTCAAACGAAGCAGAAAGAGCTAAATAAGAGATTATTAATACCCTTTAATCTCCATGGTTTATACAAAAATATTTCAGCGCTGTAAGGGTTAATATGGTTAACCACGGGCACGGTAGCACAGTACTGCGCTCTGTCCCGTGATGATACACATATAAATCAAATGAGATACATTATTCAGGAATTATATAACACCAAGGATAATAACGTCAATATTCGTGTGGCATTAGTTTGTAAGTGTGACATTACAAATAAAGTTGTGGGCAGAAGAAGACAGAGGATTAGGATTGCGGCAGAAAAAGAAATCAATCCATAAGTCTTGCTGTATGGATCGGTTCCCATTTGATCATTATTTCTACAAGAGCTGATAGAGATGTGGCTTCGCCTTCAAAATCACCAGTATCTCAGCGTCACCCCTCTAAAGCTTCTGACGTTAGAAAAATATTTCTCAGAATAAAGAAATAAATTCAAAGAAGAGAAATTTCGAAATAACATTTCTGATGAGACCATTCAATCCTGCTGTTATTCGCCTTGACACTTACTTTAATTGTGCAGTATGGTAATTGATGCAACGTCTTAATGTGCCATCTATAATTTTGTTCATAAATTCAGCATATTAATCGTGAGCAAATGACAATGCTAAGATTATTTTACATGAGGGTTTTCAATGAGACCACAGAACAGTCTGTAAGCAACACGTCTGTTTTCGTATGGCGCGCTTTATTTAAATCTACTCCGCTTGTTCTTGTTTACTCTCGCTTGTTCTCGTCTACTCTCGCTTGTTCTCGTCTACTCTCGTGTGTTCTCGTCTGTTCTGTGTCTACTCTCATCTGTGTTGTGCTTAAAAGTCACACGGTGTTAGGCAAAAGTCATAACTATGATATATAAGCTGCCAGTTGTAGGCTACATGAAGCAGACACTCTGTGTGGTCTCTGATGCTCCATTCACTGGTAGACACGACACGTAATATGGACCCAGTGATGGAGCAATGCTGACCCAGCATTGATCCAGCATTTGATGAATGTCTTACGATGGCTGCGATACGTGGCACGTAGTAGGCCTTTTATCTGATGCGCAGCCTGGAACGACCTCATTGTTTATTCTGTCAGAAAGCCGCTGTGCTGCGGCAAAGCACGACGTGGAGTCAGTCATGCTGGAAATATAGCAACTCTGAACTCAGAACTCGTACATTATGATGAAATCCTGAAGATTGATGTGAAGATTACTTCATGTATAGAGTTCAAAAGTAGTATTCACTCACTCACTCACTCACTCACTCACTCACTCACTCACTCACTCACTCACTCACTCACTCACTCACTCACTCACTCACTCACTCACTCACTCACTCACTCACTCACTCACTCACTCACTCACTCACTCACTCACTCACTCACTCACTCACTCACTCACTCACTCACTCACTCACTCACTCACTCACTCACTCACTCACTCACTCACTCACTCACTCACTCACTCACTCACTCACTCACTCACTCACTCACTCACTCACTCACTCACTCACTCACTCACTCACTCACTCACTCACTCACTCACTCACTCACTCACTCACTCACTCACTCACTCACTCACTCACTCACTCACTCACTCACTCACTCACTCACTCACTCACTCACTCACTCACTCACTCACTCACTCACTCACTCACTCACTCACTCACTCACTCACTCACTCACTCACTCACTCACTCACTCACTCACTCACTCACTCACTCACTCACTCACTCACTCACTCACTCACTCACTCACTCACTCACTCACTCACTCACTCACTCACTCACTCACTCACTCACTCACTCACTCACTCACTCACTCACTCACTCACTCACTCACTCACTCACTCACTCACTCACTCACTCACTCACTCACTCACTCACTCACTCACTCACTCACTCACTCACTCACTCACTCACTCACTCACTCACTCACTCATATTGATAAATGAATTCGTGTTATGAACCTTCGAAAGTGAATATATTACTCTGGTGATTGATGACATCACAAGGCTCCTACACAGAGATCTCCATGTTTAAATGGAATTGTTGTAATACAATCACTAGATTTCGCCAGCTGAAAATGGCTTAGTTTTAATAGGCATTTGAATTAGAAGTCTTAGTTTCATGGCATAAGACTTTTTTGTCAGGCGGCGCTTGTGTCGTTTTTACACAGCTTGCTAAAAATGGCGCTCACTGTGGCCGGGCCTGTCGCGAAGTTAGTCAGGCAGCCAAATCATGCCGGGTAGGTGATTGTTTGCAGGATAAAAAAACATGATAATTACAGATATTCCACAGTACATCAAGCAGATAATTATCTTCATATACATTTGTACATAATATGGATAAATAAGTAATGTACGCATAATAACATATATAATTATACAGGATGGAGAGGTCATGCGTCAGGTCATGTTGTTTATCCTGTAAAAAAGTCGGAAATACTACTGTTAACGAATTAGCATGATAAGAACCATGCAGTATTTTGAAGCAAATTTGCATAAACTCTGAACATTTATTATGTTCACACAGTGTTAGGAAAACAAAGAAGGTACTTAGGTTTGTTTAGTGTCAGGCATGTTGTGTTGTATACTGGGCTATGTTTATTTTCCGAAAACTTCCGAAATAACCCGCCTTTCTTCCGTGAAGGACCTACTTATTTTGTTTATAGTGTCATATCTATTGTTTATCTGTATATCGGCGAGATACTCGTTTTTCATGTAAATATAAGACTGTTCCCCCACATTGTTTCAATGCTGGTTTCTACGTCTGAGACGTTGAGCCAAATTTGACCCAATATTGGGTTGAGCAGGGTGAGAAAACAAAACTCTTGTACATGGTCGGGATTCTTTAGGTCACATCTTTATAAACTTGATGATTTTACTGTCCTGGTAATAAATAGCGCAGGATATGTGGACATGTGGACAGTTCAAGCTGATCCAGGGTTGTTCGCTGGCACCGGTCTCCAGTGCTTCTATATTCATTTATCTAATAAATGGATATTAAAAAACCCTCGTAAAGTCTCAACGTAGCTAAAACGTCCTACCAACGTCTACGGCTCATGTGCGCAGATCTATTATTCTCAAGAGCTTAGTATGCAGAAGAAAAAGAGAGTTGAATGAATATAAGAAGGGAAGCTGACGGAAAATTTGTCAGATAATATCGCTCATCCTGGTGTTTATACAGTACTATGAATAACATGAATGCAACAGGCTTATTTGAAAGCCTGTTTTCTATTTTTGTTTCCCCCAATGGTTCCAGCTCCAGGGACGTGCACGCTAAAGCGGGCATGTCCAGATTCATTACATCCCGCATTTGGGCGGCTGGGCTGCTAAGATAGAGAATAAAGATTTTAAAATACTCTTGATGTATCATTGAGAGCCTTTTGCTGTAAATCTGCTGCGGTTGAAATAGCATGTTTGACTCGAGGCTGATGAGAATAAATGTTTCTGCTTATTAATTTCACGAGAAACTGCACTTACATGGGGATTCCAGTATTCACAAACATACCCATCCCCATGCATGATTTGACAAGTGAGTAATTCAGTTTTAGGAACTTATTCGCTCGTCAATTCTTGCCAGAGGAAGAGGGCACAAACGCTCCACTATCTGGCCAAGCTAGATAATGTAAATGGTAGGGAAGTAGGCTTTAACAGGAAGCTCATATCCCGTTTAGCCAGCAGGGAACGAGTGACTCTGCAGTGGCCACATGAAAAATTCACTAGAATTATCACCGGTCCTGGTGATCGTGCTACGACAGGACGATCACAGAAGCCGCGCCGGCCCAGCGTTGGCTGGATGCTGTACTAACACCACAGACACTGACACGACAATGAACCAGCATCTATCCTAGTCATGGGAATAACTCCAACTGGGTTGCAGGCACAGTCCTCAGGGATAAGGTGCCTCCCGAGTATAAATGATTCATTTCTGCCGCACTGGTCAAGATGATTGTCACTGAAACAACATCTGTCGGAGGTCCGGAAGTGCTGATCCCTCCATCTGAAATTGCACCGGAACTCAGCAGCTCAATGTGTGTTTATGGGATAGTCCCGCTGGTGACTGCAGTGACTTTCTCAGCTTCAATACCGTCCATTAGCAGTCAAAGCGTTGTATATATGCCACTCGTGAGAGTGGCATATATACAACGCTTTGACTGCTAATATATGGACGGTATGATGGTGATGGTGCTTCAACATGTTATATCAAAGATGGCGATTTTTGCAGGTGGAAGTGTTGATACATCAATGTTCAGCAGGCCTGGGATGTGTCATGCTCTATCACATCACAGGCCTGGTTAGCATTGGTATAACTACAAAGCCCGGGCTATATAGAAATATACCTCTCATCCTGACTGAACTTTGAACTTTGTAAAATAAAACTGTGAAATCAGTCGTAGCAGACGTTCTATTTACTGGCTGCAGCTATGTGAGCTCTGGTTTGCTATTCATATGTATACCCGAGGGTGTATCCCCTGCTTCTTGTGTTATGATAATCAATCAATCAATCAATCAATCAATCAATCAATCAATCAATCAATCAATCAATCAATCAATCAATCAATCAATCAATCAATCAATCAATCAATCAATCAATCAATCAATCAATCAATCAATCAATCAATCAATCAATCAATCAATCAATCAATCAATCAATCAATCAATCAATCAATCGATCGAGCGAGCGAGCAATCAATCAATCAAACAATCAATCAATCAATCAATCAATCAATCAATCAATCAATCAATCAATCAATTAATCAATCAATCGATCGATCGATCAATCAATCAATCAATCAATCAATCAATCAATCAATCAATCAATCAATCAATCAATCAATCAATCAATCAATCAATCAATCAATCAATCAATCAATCAATCAATCAATCAATCAATTAATCAATCAATCAATCAATCAATCAATCAATCAATCAATCAATCAATCAATCAATCAATCAATCAATCAATACAACTTCTATAGCGCCTATATCCTCAGCGGACCGAGCTCAGAGGCGCACAAATCCTTAGCGAGATCATGACTGTGTCATAATTGAGGCCAAAACAGGTTCGTCAACAGGGAGCCGGGCTGCTGAGGGGCTAGGGTGGGAACGTCAGGTCAAATAGGTGAGATTTAAGTAATTTCCGGAATGTTAAAATTGTTTTGACATTACGTATTGGCACAGGCAGGGCGTTCCATAAGGCTCGACCAGATATAGAAAAAGCTCTTGACCCAGTCTTAGTTTTTATACGAGGGACAACAAATTATTTGAATTTGTGGGGCGTAGATATTTTGAGCATTTCGATCAAACAAGTAAGTCAGCCAGAAATGCAGGTTGTTTGTCTTTTAGGGTTCGGAAAGTTATTGTCTGTGTCCTCTCAAGGAACCTGGTCCTCTTAATAACTTGTGATAAACTTTAACCAGTGACAGAGAATGTTCCTCGACAGGTAAATGTGAATCTGTTTCTGGTACAGCAGCAGCAGAAGAGTATCAGGTGTCAGTATGATATGTGATCAAAGCTGGGCTGGATGCTGTACATTGTATATGGTAGCTTTGAAACTGGCTGCTGTGAAATAGTAGACTGGGGTATAATGTTTCAATCAGAGCGTATATTTGTAGGAGCTTACAATGCCATGACAAACCAACACACACACACACCTAGAACACTGTAGAACAGAGTTTAATGTAAAAAATATCCTAGTTTCGTCCAATCCGCCGTTGGGTATGGAAATTCACAGTAGTTTTATAAATTTTCAGTTTTCATGGTTATAGGGCACAGGAATATTCTGATGTGGCTGGGGTTGGTATTAATTCGATCAAGTCTGGCATATCTCGTGTTGAGTATTTCATATATTCAACACCTAAAGTAAATTGCTCATTTTTTAAAGTGTTGAATACGTCTTTTTTTATAATAGTGATGATGTGTGATATTCTCTACGCTACTGAGGGTGATTCCCCATGGCGGTACACATGTAAGGACTGATCCTTAACGTCAGCTGACGGCACAATTACTCTGGTCACGCAGTCCCATCCATCCACTACAACACCCGGCCTCTCCCCTACATAAACCAGCTACATTATTAATAATATACCCAGCCTCTAAAAGCATCAAGTGCCATCTCTGCAAGCAGGAGACAATAAACCTATGCTGGTTGAATGTTGGGCCATCGTCGCAGACGGTGGCCCAACTTTCAACCCGCATAGGTTTAATGTCTTGTGGTTGCAGGGATATTGCACAAATTGGCGCATTCCCCATCGTCTGAGACATTGGTCAAATATTGAGGAAACGAAGGGTTTTTTTCTTCGATATAAGGATCACTACTTGAGGATACAGTTCGATCCCTGTCCATCCATACACATTCCATATGGTAACACTATTTTAAAGGTATTTTCCTGCTTTGACAATGGATATGCCATCAACTGTGCGCTGATTTATCGCGGAGTCTTGTTTTTGCCGTATTGTATCGTATTGTATTGCATGGTGTCGTATCGTATCGTTTTCTCATAGTATCGCATCGTATCGTATCGTATTGTGGCTTTTAAAACCCGATAGTTTACGTACCGTACAATCGTTTTGTGTCGTATCTTATCATATATAATCTTGTAACACATTTCACTCTGTTTTTATACTGATTGTGAAAGTGTATAAACCTCCTAAATGGTCAATACAATCCAATGTATTTTAACGGTATAATCACACATTAATTGAAACCTAAAAATACACAATGTCAATCGAAGAAACACTACAGGAATGTTTTAAGTGTTTTTCTGCAACAAACTTATTGATACGATGTAATGGTGTAGATCTGAAGTAATCACCGATTGTAAGTGAAAAATGTCTAGTTCTCAGGCTTTGGAGTGTTTTTTTTATATATAGGATACTGATAATTACTTCAGGGGGTTAAGCCACAATGATGTTTTTAGCGTTAACCCTTAGATCACTGAGATATTCAATTTAAATTTTCAGTCACTTGAAGTTGTGTCTCGCTAACGCGACACACAACTTCAAGTGACTGAAAAATTGCGTGATTTGTGAAATTTAAGTGCCCACATCTATCAGTGTTTCAAGATTGGCCTTAGCATATTTCACTTTTAACAGCTGTTTATGAGGGGTAATACAGGAGCTAATAAACCACAAAAAATTTACTGCAGTCGACATCAGTGTTCTAAGGGTTAACATTGTTGGGAGCAGTAGGCCTAAATGCCGGAGTCACTGTCATT
The DNA here is from genome assembly GCA_964017125.1 of Flabesymbios commensalis. Classification (NCBI taxonomy): domain Eukaryota; kingdom Metazoa; phylum Annelida; class Polychaeta; order Terebellida; family Flabelligeridae; genus Flabesymbios; species Flabesymbios commensalis. The sequence continues at coordinate 28,832,239 of OZ024914.1, forward strand.
ATTTAGTTATTGTGATATCCAGTATTTGGATCATTTCGAGGTTTAGCATTACAAGATTTAAATCTTTCGCCATGCAGCAGTATGTCTACAGTGTCTTTGATTGTGACTTGCCGCTGTTTTATATTTCGTTCATGGACTTTTTATTGGGGGTTGGTATCATGGGCTGTTATGTGATGCTATGTTTATGTGGTCAGAGTTATTCTACCACAACGAGAGGCAATTGTTATACGAACAATACGTGGCTTGTATTGTGGCACATCAGAAACATGATATATGTGTGTTTACTTCATGGAAGCTGTATAATATCAAATAGAAGCAACTGTTACAAGCATTGTATGCACTGGCAGTGAAAACTACTAACTATTTCATGATATTAAATCACTCATTAATTTCACACTGTGCTACAAGGGAATTAAGCACACGAATGTACGTATTCTATTAATGGAGGCATCTTTTATTAGGAATTGCTATAATTCTATATCGTTTATCTTTTCTTCTTAATGATGTTAAATTATTCCATTATTATCATGATTATGATTGTTATTTACATAGAATTAGATATTAATACAACCAATGCGAGTCAGAAAATAATCTCGGCAAATTAAATAAGGTTACAATCAACAAAGCGGATTGTAATGATGTGAAATCTGAAGGGGGATGTATGATTTTCAGAAGATAACAATCATTTATTAATCAAGCATTGTGATTAATTATCCCATTACATTGATTCGATAAAGATTTTAGAGCGCTTTATGAGCTTTCTGTGGCGTGCAAAGATAGAAAAGCTGATGCTTTTTTTAACGTTTAATCATAGACATCGAGGGAATGGACAACCGATTTCAAATCTCACGACACTGATTGATGTGTATGAGCTTCCGCCCGCGACAATTGGCGAGAAAAAGGATGGTTTACTTACGCTGTAAACTGTCAACCATTTGCTTTTTGATCGTTTTTTCATGGGTATGTAAACATTGTGTTGATCACAATTTCAATCACAGTCAAATTAATTATTAATATCAATATCTTTTAAATCGTAGCAAATGTATACGATAAATGAATACATTATAATAGTTCCTTCTGCTTCATTATCAAAAGTATTTGAATATTACAACAAGAATAAAACATTCAAGCCCATAAAGTATCCTTCTCCCTTGAAAATATGTGGACATAGATCATAGACGTATACACACCATGTCCAATACACCTATAATTTGACGTCTATACATGTATCCAATTCAATATGACAATTGACCGAGTTAAGATCTACTGACATGCAGGCTTGGTGATAACTACAGTCAAGTTTGAAGCAGCTTCACTTTGGCTTCTAATTTAAATTGTAAACCTCAATTGTCATTGTTTTTAATGTATATATTTAGCATAAACATAAAAAATTACATTATTTTAGACAATTAGCTGGTCCAGTAATTTGAATAGTGACAAAATAGCCAAAATTACTCGCCTATCGAGCCGATAACATAAAACATAAAAAAACATAAAAAAGCATGAAAGGTAGACCGGAAATCAGTTATTCCGTTTTCTAGCCGCGCACGCGCGCCGTAAGTTCACGACATCTCGCGCCTGTACGTTGGTAGTCCATATCTAGAGGTCTATGGTTTAATGCATGATATACGTAAATGAGCATCAGTGCTGATGCTCTTTAGCTGAATGTCTAATATAAATGTCGGATCAGGTGTTGGACATCCTTCCTTCGGCAAGGTCAACAGGTCAAGACCTGTGGTCGAGGTGTCAAGGCTTGGAATATGGTGTTATAGGCATACCCGGAATCATGGTAATTCTCAGTCAATTTCAATGAAAAACTTGCAAGCGTTATTTTCTAAGCATGCGGCGACTTCTGACGTGGCTAGTGACTAGAAAACAGTGCTTGTGAAAATTTATTAAAATTTAAATAAAATAATTAACTAAGAAATCAGCAAAGATCGTTTGCCACGGCTTACGGGGATAGACGACGTGGATCTTATAGCCGTCAACGCAGGCGATAATATAAAATATGAAATTAATGATTTAATAGATAAGTGTAAGTGAGGATCAGGACTGGCAATGCAGGTTTATGTCTCGTCTTGGACAAGCTGTGATACCATGGTCTTCCGAAATATGGAAAATATTACAATGATTTGCTGTTTTCATGTTGGCCCACCGTCTATCAAAACATAATTGGGTCAGCATCTCGTGTTTGCTGGTAGTTCCTGCTCAGCGTTTGTGGGCCGTGCGCACGAAAGAACAAATCTTGCACCAGGAGCATTACCAATATATAACAAACCTGGACACAAGTAATCTCTGATCGCTTTACTTTTATGTATACTATTTTACACCATTAGACCGTATATTTTAAACGCTTTCAACAGTTCAAGGAAGATTAAGCAAAAAAATAATTTGATTAATGTAGATATCCAAATAATAGGAGACTGTTTTAATCGTGGTACAGGATTGTCCACAATTTTCAGTGCATGATTTCGCTGCCTTGGTCAAACATTCCCTAATTAGATATCACTAATGGCCATGGCCATTGTATCACCAACCCAGAAAACTTAATACTTTAGTCCAACGGTGGACTACATGACAAATGGGCCAGCGCTGGCGACACTGGGTCAATGTTGGCCAATGAACGTGAAGTCTGTGTGTACAACAAAGACTTGTCCTCTCATACAAGTAATTTCTTCGTCTGACTTGAAAGCCCCGCCACGGTCATTTGAGAATTGAAACGGAAATGTAGAAGCCATGTTTTTTTTCTTCAGTGGTCAAGATGGATCAAGTATTTAGCCCTAGCGGAATATTTAACCCTGCCGAGTGTTTGTTGCTATTTTTCATCATTTGAAGCTGGAATCGCTGACGCAATTTCCAGCTTCCAGTGATGAAAAATATTTTCATTTGTGAAAAATAACCATCTACCAAGTTGAATTATTTGTTTAACTGAGCATCTATGATAAGCTATGGTAGCAATTTCAGGGGCATTTTGTATGGGTTGGAACTTGTTTGAAGCGGTCCTAGCAGCACGATTTTTATTCAACACTGTGTATTCAACCGTGTTATGGCGAGGATAATTATTTCCACGAACCGAACTGACATTTTAATTATGAGCTTTAATTTAATTGTCACCCTTCTAAGATGCATAAATAAGTTGATATTTAATACAGAGATATCGGAAATGTCGATTGCTTGCAGCTAGCAGCAGTCCAGACTCAATTTCTATTTTCTATTTAACTGAACATGATATTGTCCCCTGCAAAGATCACTTGATTGCTGTACAGCTGGGCCGCCATCACGATTGGGCCACGCTGTGTCATACTGTGTCACGGTGACACACTGTTGCAGGCAGATGGTAATACAGGGATATCTGCTTAAAAGGGAAGCCGGTCAAACGTCGGCGTAAGCATGGGCCAACGTCGGAGACGTTGTTCCATGCTTACGCCAACGCTTGGCCACGCCTGATCCCGATAGAGATGTATGCAGGGATGGGACGTCTTTATTTGTGGACGCCTCTCCCCCGTCACTCATCCATCTTTCGCTCCCCCACCCACCTCGATGCCGCAGACATCTAGAGAGAGCGAGTCGTAAATTGAGGGGGACGTGTGGCATCCAGTAGTAATTCACCCAGCAAGGATCCGTCAACCTGCTGCCAACTACAATATGCAGTGTGATCTTAGAGCGATGGCTAAAGTGAAGACCATGCCACGCGTTCACAACTCTCTAACCCCTTGAATGCTTTTCATCTAGTTACATTCGGCATTGCTATTTGAAATTTGGAATTGCTGGTTGAAATTGCTATTTGGAATTTAGAATCCATTTTCAAGACTGTGTAAATGGAATAAATTAATGCAAACGGATGTCTATTTAGATAAATAACATTGTTTCGACAAAAGTATTGTTTCATTCATGTATTTGAAGTAAAATAGCGTCTCGTTGGATATGCAAGTTGCATATTCAGTTCTAGTATCGGGAATGCTCCAATTTAGCACAAAAATAGTTGGTATGCTTGAATTTGTCAAGTATCACTAGTGTTAACGAGTGGTTCTTTTAAACGTATGTTTTGATGTGCACGAGAAGACAATGTACAATAGAGAAGTGTTATCTGAATTAAAAGTGAATGCCGTATCAGAGGGATTGATCACAGAGCTCAAACAAAAAATCTCATCCCCTCCTATTATGCTGTCTGATGCAAAAAGACAGCAACTACTTACTTAAAAAATGGGCAGTTACTGTCTTTGGCTTTCTACCGCATATCAATTATTGTCTTTGTTAAAACATCATGGTTAGTCATTCTTGCGTCATACCTATGTGTCGTTAATATATGAACAAATTAATACTAGACCTAGACAGTGTAGACATTCAGTTTTATTCCTTTCAAAACCATGATAAAGCAGTATGCTACACTAACTAGCATATTTATTGCTTGTTATAGTGGTATACCGCAGGTGTGAAAATATTGGGTGTTAATGTCCCCTAACTCTTGTGTAATTATGGGTACATTACATTGTATTCTCACCAAGTGTTGTCAAATATGCAGAACATGTTATAAATATCAAAGATGAATTATACACATGATCAGATGATGGTTATATCGCTTGTAATGCTTCATTTTCCTGGCGATGCGTCTTCCATTAATTCTTAGTGCATCGCAGTGATTTATTTAGTGGTATTCACCGAGAATCTGCTACACGGTTGGCCTCGCTGTTCATAGAAAAGGAGTAGAATTACAATGTATTTGATGAGCTTCATATTAAGGGAGATATCATGAAATCATTAAGCACATTGATCATCACGGTATCTAAGTTATCTAATTTTATTTTTCACCCATTTTAAGTTGTGGTTGAAAATTACTCATATTTGTTTATTGAAAATCAAACATTTGCAAATCTTGATGTTCAAACACTCATTGACAGTGATTTACTACTTAATAAGTAGGGCCTCTTTCAATTGATAAGTAGAGCCTCTTTCATTTGCCTCTGTAACAATGGACAAGCTCGGCTTGAACTTATGTTGGTAGAATGTTGGGCCAGTGCCGCAAGCGGTGGGCCTACAGTCTGATATATCAGTATTTTAATGAGACATGTGGACTTAATTTTTAAACGCTATAAATCCAAACGACAGTATCTGCTTACTTGCCTCTTGGTTTTGCACGGCAGATTATTCCTCCCTGGACATATTTGATGCGTGACGTAACAACCTGGATAGATTCCTGACGACGGTATCAGATTACACACCGATTTACTTCACCATCTTACTGATAACAATGCTATAGTATAAACTAAGGAAGAATGTGTTATCCCAAGAAATACGAGATGTTTACCCGTTGTATGTATGATGATGGGCCAGTGTCGTGGATGGTTGGTCAACATTATGCCAACACTGGATCAACTTCCCATGTTTAGCAGTATTTGCATCATCCAATTGTTTTTTATGGTTATGAACCGATTCAATAACCAACAGAGAAAAAAATAGTCCAAAGTTCAAATATAAACAATATTCCAACTTTCTCTTGATCTCGCACTCGACATTTGGACGTTGGTGACTGTGACATCGACATGGGTAAATAATTCCTCTAGTACGGTATATGGACATACTATTCATTTATTGTCTACTAAGCTACAATAGAGTATTACAACCCCAAGCCCTAGCACTGTCATGGTTGATAAAAAAAATCTAAGATTATATATAAACAATGCCATATATTTACTTAAATATGGATCAAGGTGCATCTAAGTTTTGCATCAGATATCATCACATTGATACATTCAAGATTATATCAACTACAATCCTCGTAAACCTTTCAAGATACCATACTGAACCACTTCCTTTGCAAATCTATGGCATAAGCTGCTACCTGACCTCTGGAAATATATCCCCTTATACCACCCTTATACTATGCTTTCACTGAAGCAATACCATACAAGAAAGAGTATTGTGTGATGGCCGTATAAATGGGAGTTGAAATTGCATACTTCATTTACATGCCACTCACTGTGTGTGATGGGGACACGATGGGCTAGTTCTCATGTCATTCCCCAGGGGGCCTCACTACATTGTCAGTCTGTAAACAATAATAATAGGCTTATGGCTGCTTATGCCATAACTACAGCCCAGCAAACACGAGAGATTGAACCATTCCTGGTTCAATGTTGGGCCAGCGTCGTAGACGGTGGACCAACATTGAAACAGAAATGGCCCAATGTCTCGTGTTGCTGGGTAGGATTGGGAAAACATAGTAGTATGCATTTTCTGTACATTATATACCATACAGACAGTTATCTTGATTATAATTCGTATCTAATGTCGCAAGGCAAATTTTACAAAAGTAAATCAAAATGTTTAAATTATAATAATTTTATATGTTAAAAAAAAACTATATAAAAATAATATAAAAATAATATTATACCATTTTTGCATGTTTTAACTGGAAGTCAAATAAACAATAAATCATATATAAACAAATACATAAAATACTAGCGATCAATGAAAAGTTAGTCCAATTTGGTAACATCAAGCCAGTATCCCATTTACTGGGTTCAACCCAGACAAATTATCGTCTGAACACGTCTGTGCTCATGGAATAATTATTTCTCACAGTCTGGTATTATATATACATGGCTTCTGGCTCGCTTAACCAGATGTAGTTTATTAACAATGCATGTGTGACGGCCATTAAAAGTCAGCAGTGTAATGGCGCACCATAAAACATATCACGAGACGATCACTTGATGCTGGTGTAATGTTGGGCCATCGTCGCAGACGCTGGACCAACATTAAAACAGAATTGTATCCTGTTTGCATTCCAGTGACACAAAACACAGCTTGTGATAAACAGACAGCAATAGGCAGACCACCCTAAACATGTATATTTTATGCCTTGTTAGCCCCGTATCATTATCTGATTATAGTAGACAGTGATGTTTTTGCATTTTACAACCCTATTGCTGCATGCGTAAGACACAAAGCGTCGAGTCTATCTGCCATCAGAAAACATGGAATACTTATCCAGCGCTGCTTCAATATTTAGGCAACGTCTAAGCCCTTGGATCAATATTGGAACGATGCTGGCCCAAAATGATGTAAATCAACTTCGGTTTTTTAAGACACTGTGTGTGTTTCGGGTTGAGTTTTTCTATCTGATGTCGTAAACTTTCAGCGACAAACGCGACACTGTTATTCTTTTACCATACTGCCACTGATTCCCCTCATTTATACAAACATTTGATTGTGTATTAAACATACATTTTTGTGTTTTAAACAGACATTTTAAATTAGACATTAAAGGTAGTAGGGCCTATAGCCATACAAATGTAAAAAGTGGTTGATTCACTTGAATGACGCTCAACGCACTCCTTTTAGGAATTAGTTTAATCCATTTTATCAGCCAATCAAATCATTTTTATTGGGAATGAAATGTGTGTTTAAACATAAAAATTTGCAAATGCTTGGTCTCAAATTTAACAAGTATGTATGACACTTTTATCAAATTTTGTAATTTTCACTATTGAATTATTCTCTGGAATGATTTCTTTCCAAATTTTGTCACTGGTTGATATAAAACAGTTATGTAAGCTGTTATTATCCTACAACTACTAGTACTCAGATGAATCCAAGACGGTTTCAGAAGACCACCATCTGCTCTTAGAAGAATTGAAATACATCCCATGAAGTTACCAGTGGAAGAATTCACAGTCTAGATTCATAACAGAAAACCAAGAAGAAAAAATATGTCTTCTGCTACAAAATTGTGTGATCTAGATACGATCCCAGCATCGTAAGAATGATCTCCAAGGCATCCTCCAAGGGACAATAACTCAAAGAAAAATTGTCTCCTCAGAGATCTGGCATTCATATGTTCTATTAGAATTAAAAGCTGAAGAAGGCATCACTCAATTTCATGTTGATTTTTCTTGGCAACAAAACAGTTCCATCGAGCCCGGGTAAAAATATAGGTTTAGCTTTCTATGAAATAGTTATTTAAAGGTTCAGGAAAATATTCTCCAGCTTGTTATGTCATTACATCTTAAATGCATTCATTCTAAAATGCAACCAATCATCTTAACACGTGATATGCTCCGATCTGTTGTGCCATGTCACAGCAGGCTGAATTTTAGATTTTATCTTCAACGCCACTCTGCAGCATCACGTCATATACCGCCATGTCTAAGCAGTGACAATGATTTCTGTCTGAAACTGTGTCACAGGCCATCCCAGTAAGCACGACACGTTCATCCTGTGCTGATTCAATGTTGGTCCACCGCTTGCGACGTTGGCCCAGTGTGTATGTGCCGTGTTGCCAGGACATTCTCCTGCCCCATAGCCTGGCGGAAGTGGCCACACGTATGACATACATGACAGCTAATCTGATCGTCTGCGCATCTAATGACGTCATTTCCCGATCCGGTTTGACCAGACAACAACCTTGTGCCCTTTGAGGTGGACAATCTTTTTCATGGATTCATTTTTTTCAGTGATGTGAAGAATGTTTATTTCTGCAGACATAGAAAGAAACATCTGCTGTCCTCCTTTTCATTGCTGGTGGAGCTCTGATGGCGTATTCGACTCCGTTGTGGCTCGGGACTCGTGCACTGGGCTAGAATGCCGGTGGGGTTGGGTGTTTGTTATCATGGTACTCTATAGCAAACACAAAATATTTGCATAATATTTGTACAATATTGGACCACAAAACATTTGTATAACATTTGTACAATGTTGGACCAACGTCGAAGACGTTGGGCCGACCTAGAACAAATTTTATTTAAATGCTTTGTATTTGCTGAGACAGTGCTCCGAACTGTTCAAAGGCTTGGGATGGGATGTGGCGCGCTGCCGATTGTTCTGAGCACTGTACAGAACACTTGAATTATTAGTAATTGTTGTAATGAAGCAATGTCGCGACTTATTTCTGCGATATCTTCACAATGTGTGAAAAGGGATGTAACGATCATGGTAAGGCTTCGCTTGAGCTATACACGCTGATTTAACAATGTGTGGGGAATGGGTTACCATGTAAATAAACTATTTCTCCAGACAGACGTCTGAAAAAATGACTTTAAAAAATGGACAGTATCTTAGTGGGAGACAATCGTGTTTATCTATGCTATGACAGAGGTTGAATCTATATATGGTTAGATTGATTGATGGAGGATGACTGTGATGGTGGCACCACACAGAAACAAGTAGATTAAACTTCCTGAAACGTGACTTAACATATGTGACTGAGAGGAATTGTCTGCTTAATCTCGTGAGGAGATGACAGCGGTGGACATCCTAACCGCCATTTTTAATCTTGATAAGGACAATCAATATGGTATGTTGGGCCTATAGATTTATCTGTGGTAGACATAATACAATTATCAAGGCGGCCAGAGAAAACCAGAAACCTACGTCTAGTGAGAAACATTCAACCATCGTTGGTCCAACGTTGGGCCAGAATTAAACCAGCAAAGGTTCACAGTCTCGTTTTATCTAGTATAGGGAGGCGGTATACAGGTGTCGTTGTTCTTGCCAGCATTGTTAGATTTAATGATATTTAAATACAATCTGATGCAATATGTCGCAACAAACAGTACTGTTATCTTTTAGGAATAATTTAATTCAATAATTGAATTTATCATAGCGCACGGCCAGTAATGCATGCGTATCCATCAGGCTACAGATATAAAATATCATATAGTTTTGCATTACTGGCACATAACAACTACACCATGGAATGAACTTGTTGAGGGACACCCCATGCCTACATGGAGCTTGACTGATAAATGATGATTGTGTGGGTGGGTTTTTTTACAATCAGACCACTCCACCAATCTAGAAATGAATGAATGGGCTTTATGCCACCTTTGTGCACATATAGTCTAAACTAGGCCGAGAGAACCAGGCTAATTAGATGACACTGCCCTTCAGACACATAATTCAGGCACTGGCGGTCTGAGGCCGAGCACGCTACCTCTCGGTCGCGTTGGCTCCCCACAAAACTGAATCTTTACGAGTGAGCTGGGAAGAATTTTTTTGTTTCTTTAAACTTTAATGTCAGATTGGGGGCGAATCCGCGATTACCGACTTTCCAAGCAGACAGCTTTACCCACTGCAGCAGGCACATGTATCTAGGAACGATGTAACCTATTTAAGCATGTTGACAGTGTAGACATGTCTCCTATCTAACACTTTGTAACACAAATCATCATGATATTTATCAGGAAAGCAGCGGAAAAATCACAGTTTTTTGTCACAGAGAACTATTATATTGAAGAATCCCCAGACTGCGTAGCGTGAAAGTGCATCCATCCACCCATTGCTCGATAAATGGGCCAGCGTCGCAGACAGTGGTCCGACATTTACCCAGCATTGGATGGATGTCTCCGTCTCACAATTGATTTTGAGAAACAAACATTAATCAAAGTGAATATTCGACTGATGCGCCCATGTAGATGTGCCGTTGAGTTGATGCTATGCGTATACAAGTGAAATAATAAATGGCAATAATCAATGATGCACGTGTCTCATCCTTTTTTTATTAACGGGATTTATAGTTTGCTGCAGATGAGCCCGCTTTATCTACTAGCGTTTTATTGTCAATCAATAGGAGGTGATGTTCTTATTGCCCTGTCCGTTGATGTTATCTTACGAAATGATTCATGCATGTTACATTGTCATTACATTGTCATGTGCAATTGTGCAAGTGTAATTTTAGTCCAATACCACTGAAATATGCATAATAAATATTTTGCGTTTGAAAATAAAAGGATTTTTTTTATATTAGGCCCATTCATTATCTCATGATTTTATTAATTGAAACATATGACTTAGTAGACGAGTTTCACAATAAGTAAAGTACGATTTCAACATGTTCAAGCCGCTAATATAATAATATAGTTATAATCCTACGTCTCTCTGGTTTAGAAGTCACAACGATATATTCTTGTCCATGAAGGGTATTCATATACAAACAGGGGTCAACTCTTTATATTATCAAGGAAAATAGAACCAACTGATTCTATTTTCCTTTATAAGCCATGTATTACCATACATGATAAGCCAGAACGGTTATTACAAGAATTTTAAGCACTCTTTTTTTAAATTTACACCCATCAGCCTCTATAAAAAATTCTTGATATGACTTATATACTATACACTAAGTGCACAATAACATATATAGGTAACAATGCACACTCCATCCGTTTGAAAAGTTTGGAGCTTTGAATGCATCGATATATAAGCAACCGTGTTTTTATCTGTGGGAGACTTGGATCATATATGTACACTTATGTCATAATTGATTGCTTATTAGAAATACAACTTTCAAACTTGATAGAAAATTAATCTTGTAAACGTACTCTGGATCTCCAGTACCATCAGAAAGTTACTGACTGCATTGACAATGTCGTATAGAAGTATAATGCGGGGTCAAATTTCCAAAAGCAGTAACAGCTTACTTTTGGAGTAATCCGTTCCTATTTTCTTTTCACGGCTGTATTGATGAGATTGGGGTTGAAATAAACCCCGAATTTGACAGGGTCAAATGTTAAAAGCCGGCATGGGCCTCTCCTGTTCGAGGAGGGACGCCACCAGGCGATAATCCGTGGAATATTACCCAAGAAAAACAACAAGATTATCAACCACGACTAAAAGTTGTACCAGCGTCAACGACGCTGGTACAACTTTTATTCGTGGTTGGATCACCATCTGGTGGTGTCAGCCTCGTAAGGTGTGATAGCATCGTAAATAGCACGCACTGATGCCTTGGACTCTTATAAACCGGTGGATCAGTTTCGGCCTTCTGGGCACACATAAAAACCGACAAAACAGAAACAGTCAAGTCCACTAACGTACACTTTTCAGAGTATTTCCATTCAAAATAGCAGGCGAGTCTTCAGGATTAAAAATTCTGATGTCGGAAGTGTAGTACATTTTAACCCAATGACAGACGCCATTTCTCGTGACGTGGTTTTTCATGGTCAATCAGCAGCCTCTTTTCTTTGAGGTGTACGAACAAAGACCATGTACAATAAGACGGTCGACTCTCGCCAAAACGTGAAATCGCTCTCAGTGCTGTCCCCCGGTATTGGGGGTTGGAACTAATGCTTTTACCATCTATGAAGTATGCGTTCTAAATAATTTTTTTTAAATAATAAAAGTTTGAATCAAAAGACACGTTTGTCAAGTTATGGTTGTTACCAATGTTTTACCCCAATCTCCTTTGTGGTCGCTATGCTTGACAACATATCGTCACTTCTGTGCCCATATATTTGTGTACTTTCTATACTCAGCTCTTCTGTTATTTAAATGAAGATATTTTATTCTCTGACATTTTATCATAATATAAGATGACTTACCTGCTATATTAGCAGTTTTTTTCGTTCGAAAAATAAATATTGCAGAGATATTGTCATAACTGTCAAACCTAGAAAAACATTATTTTTTATTTGGAGTCTAAAATGGGGGGATTATCACTTGTTTTATATGATGATACACTTGCAAAAGCGTAGTTCCAACTCCCGTTAAAAGGGGACACCACTGCATAATGTTTTACACGCATCTGTATGGTAAAATCCGCAAGTCGACCATCTTATTGTAGATGGTCTTTGGTACGACCCTTGAGCCAATATGCTAGCCCAGACATACCTGATTGTTTTGTCACAGTTGTATACAGTCTGCCTGTCAAGATGTCCCCGATCCTGGGCGCTGTCAATATTAAAGGGGTAAGACTATCATAAGATTTAAAAACTATTATAGTCGTGTTTCGCACAAAGGGATATGCAGAGCTTGTCTAGGCCACCAGCTGTGCTTACAAAACAGGGAACTGAAAATTTCAACACTGGCACTAAAAGCTCAAATAGAAACAAGCTACTAGCCGTTTTTTTAAATTACCATAATTAATTTACTTCACTGGTTACTTCTGGAAAGATGTACCAAAAATTCAAGTTTAGATCATGTTATGATATAAATATGTGGCCTACACCTGCTTGTCTTGCTATTATTTTGTGTCACATGAAAATCCCAATGTCACATTCAACAAAGTTATCCGTTATTATTCATATAGGCTCACCCATTTTGTTTAATTTCTTTTTCAAAAATCGTACTTTTGCATTATTCAATTGCAGCAATACAAAGTCTGCTCGAAAACAAAGCACCAAGACAAAGAAAACAATGAAACACAGCATGTAGACTACATTATTGTCTTTATGACATCGCCTGAGAACACATGTCAACACTGGTTATTCCCCTTTTTGCGTTTTGCACCAGAAACATAACAGAAAAGCAGACAGGCTCTAATGTACCGACTGATTTAATGGCGGCTTATTCTCGTAAAGATGCCTCGTTTTCGTCGTGGTGCAGTGGCGAATCACCAATTCCGTAACTCTACATGTAAGAACTATAATATTACAAGCCAGAAGCCATTGTTGGTTCCCTGTTGGGTCATCGTCAGACACGGTGGTTCAGCTTTAAGCCAATAAGGGACATTTCCGTATGCCGACTATATATCTCCCAGACTATACTCTCCTTAGCCGTAGACGTTGAACCAACCTTAAGCAAACATTGATTCAACGTATTGTGTCTGCTGGGGTAGGTATATCCCAGCAAACACGAAACACTGAACCAATATCAGTTTATTGTTGGGCCAGCGTCACAGACAGTGGACCAACATTAAACTACAATCGCACCAACGTCCCGTGTTTTTACGGGATGCTACAATGAACATGAGAGAGGAATGTTGCTTGCCATCAAGGCATTTGTACCAGAAGGCAAAAATAATAAATTCCCCAGACTTTTAGGCGAATTATCATTAAAGCAACCATTTTTTCCATAATAAATAACGACTCTGCAGCCAGTGATTTTTTTGAATAATATTGCAAGAAGTTTTCAGATGGAAATTAATCTAAAAAATAAACATTTATATTTTTAGTGGACCGTAATAACATGATCCATTCGCTGCTAGGCCTAATGGACAATAAAATCGAACAATAACTCATTGGGCAAAATAAATTATTTTTCAAAACAGCTGTAATATTTGAGATATTTAAATAAATAACGATAGCATTATGTGTATCATAGATAAAAACAATTTTATGCTCGTAATTATGTGATTTATTTACTACGTTTCACTACGCCATACTGCCAACATCTCATTGTGCTGAATAATACACACCATACACAGCTAATAAATAGATGGACCCTGTTTCAATCAGTCCATCAATGAATCAGATACCATATAGAGCCTCCTCAGATGCTCTCTGGGGTGAAGTGATAGAATCGAAAAAGCTCTTACCATATCAGTCTACGCTCTGAACTCATTCATCACAGGGAGCGTCACGATCCTCATCTTACTGGACACAACCACTACTGGATCCTGTGAAATGAAAAAGAGGTATCTGTGGAACCACAGATACCTCTTTTTGATTTCACATGATGGAAAATCGTCGCGCTGCAGCATAAACGACTGATGGGCCATGTGAAACCAAAAAGCTGTGTGTAAAATATTAATTGTGCACAAATCCGATTGTGTGTGAGTGCGATGACTTCGGATTGAGGTCATGTCCGATCTACATCTCCACTGGAATTATTTAGTATCTCTAATTCTCATTACAAAGTTAATGTCAATCTTACATCTTCAAAATAAGATAATTCTGAACTTGAATTCCTTCCACATGTAAAGTGTATTTCATTAATAAAAAAATAATAAGGTGTTAATTAAAACACAGGCATATTACTATTGTTGACAACATATGTCTAGGAGTTAATGAACGATGCGCTTTATTTGAGTCATGGTAGGTTTATAAACACAATATATGACTACAGCTGTGACAGTAATTTATATGCATGAATTTAATTTGTAGCTGGTGCTGTCACGCAGAATTAATTGAAAAATAAATCAATGGCCTTCAATAATTTTACTAATTCACCCTGTTTAAATGCATCATGCTATGAGAATAAAATCCATTGATTTTCCCTTTGTATTTCCCACTCTGATGTTTAAAATAAGCATAGGCAATAGACTCAATTTAAAGCTATTATTTCATCGCATTATTTTCGAAATTTTCGTTTTCACTTTTCGATGATATAATCCGCGGGACGTGATGCCGACTGAGGAAGTGAAGAGCATCAAATGTCATGTTGACCTAAGCATGAATAGTGTATCCCGGCAAATTGAACACCAACGATTTTAACCACAGCACCTCAAGCTCTATAGGAGAAATGAGTATTTGAACATCAAGATTTGAAAATCGTCGCCTCGGAAATGAAATGAATCGGGCTTTAGGCCACCTGTGCACATATAGGCTAAACTGGGCCATGAGAACCTCCTGAGGATGGTGAGATGATTGAGATGACACTGTCCTCCAGACACAGGATTCGAAATTCGAGCCCTGGCGGTCTGAGGCCGAGCACG
The DNA here is from genome assembly GCA_964017125.1 of Flabesymbios commensalis. NCBI lineage: Eukaryota > Metazoa > Annelida > Polychaeta > Terebellida > Flabelligeridae > Flabesymbios > Flabesymbios commensalis. The sequence continues at coordinate 28,847,612 of OZ024914.1, forward strand.
CTACCTCTCGGTCACGGAGGCTCCCCACAATACTAACTTTCACACGTGGATGGGGAAGAAACAATTTTGTTTCTTTCAAACCGCCGAGACCGGGAACCGAACCCCGGACTCTGGCGTGAAAGGCAGCGGTGCTAACCACTACCCTAGGGCCCCCGGCCTCCTCGCCTCGGAGCTAAAGGATCCTATCTGACACTCGTTAGAGTGGCAGATAGGATCCTTTAGCTCCGAGGCGACGAAATGTTTGATCTAATTAACAAACATCAGTATCTTTCACCCTCTTGAAGTTCTAACAAATATCAGTATCTTTCACCCACGTGAAGTTCTAAAATTAACAAATATCAGTATCTTTCATCCACTTGAAGTTGTGGGTCGCGGTAGCGAGACACAACTTCAAGTGGGTGAAAATTTAAATGATCAATTTTAGCACTGTAATGGTTACTAGGGATTGCAGGAAGCCAGGCAGACATGGCTGTTCCCGGTCCGGTCTGCAATACACGGATTCTGATCATCAAAGAAAAAATGGCCGCCCACAGGTTGTGTGAGCTACCCAGCCTTAGGTCTCGTCTGAGACGTTGGTTGGACCAAGGGAAATATAATCTGATTCTATTTTCCTTGGTTAGATCATGTAGACGAAGGCCGGCGACGTACCGTTCTGCCAAAGGTGAGAATAAGCTCCCGGGTGGCACGGACAACCTTAGAAGTCGGCAATTTATCCTAATTAGCGAGATCCACGTGTACAAGTGGTTGTCTCTGACAGCCTCGTACTTGTTTCCTGCTCCGGAAGACACGGGGTATTGACCCAATGTTGGTTTACAGTTGGCACAGCGTCGTAGACGATGTGCCACAATTAAAGCAACATTGGGTTAATTGACGCCTTTGCTTTCTGGAAGCCCCACGTATAATTGATTTACAGGCATCTCGACACCCACAAGGCTCTTCGATTCCGCTTTTTCAATAGTGGAGCATCTCCACAAAGACTCGATATGGATTACCTTGATTACTGCACTAGTTTTCACTTCATCGTGGTGTTAATAAATGGTGGTTTGTGAGGAATGTAGGTTAAACAGGGCACGACAAGGTTAACCGGTCGATATTATGATGTTCTCTTCTGCGTGTGCCCACGACGAGGCATTGTTGTAAATGCTCATACAAAACTCGTGACATCGCAAGTGCAAAGCTATTTAGCGTGAGTATAATTTTACCACTGGGATATTCCAGTCATATTAAAAAAAAATGAATAAAATAATTACCCTGTACTATCATGACCTCATTGGATTAAAATGCTGCAGGGGTGAATTTACTGTTATATATGGATTGGTTTTTGTTTGAATTTGAATATAATTATCAGCTGATTATGTAATAAAGTACTATAGTCATGTAATCATCATGATCATGTAGCCTTACAGTAGATAAGATAATGGTTGTCCTTGAAGCCTCATTCAAATCTACTAGCTACTGTAAATGATTGACTAGTGAATTTGTTTTCATTATTACCAAGATCTAAATCACTGGGGTCAGGTCGTGGTGAAAATAAAACATATATTTCCACATTTCAGCACTGGTACCAAGTGAGTGAAAATTACTCATATTTGTTTAATTAATTTTGAGACTAAGCATTTGACCAAACATTGATGTTTAAACACACATTTTATTCAACATAACAGTGAGTTTAATAAAACGGATTTAAAACAATTATAGTCGTTATTAGCGGTAAAATATGAGGAACCACTTTACTGATACAATAGTGTCCCGGCGCCTGGAGCCCCGTGCATGGACAGTTAATCCTGTCACAGCATCTCATTGATCCATGGAGGCCAGAGAAGTCCCTGTCATGGGATTATCCAGCAAACACGAGACATTAACCTAATGTTGGGTTAATATTGGGCCATGAAGACATTGGGCCAACATTAACCCATTATCAGATCAATGTTTCGTGTTTGCTGGGTACCAGGCACCAACCATTTCATGACAAATGCCTTTTTCTTATCTCATTTATTCTAATACCCTTTAGAGGCCAAGTCTCTTTCCTTTTTTTCTGGTTTTAAGAGTGATTCCATTTAGATAATGGTCATGTATTTCACCTCTGTAAAAAACTAATTTCTAAGAATGACGATAATAAAAATAGTACGTAAAATATACAGAGGAAGCATATATAATACCACTAATTATAGGTTTAGTTTTATCAAAAATTTCAGTTACACTTCTATGTGTAAAAAATCACGTAAATAACAACTCTAATAACCCTAGTAAATTACCGACCAGTGACAACCATTTGAATAATTGAAATAATTAAAATACATGTATTTGAACACATGTTCATAACCTATGTACCAATTGTGCGAGAATTATGATATGCAGTGTATTAGAATTTGTAGTAGAATTTGTAGTAGGCTTTTGTGGAACGTTTGATTGTTCCATTTATTTGCTTGTGCTCGTCTTGCAAAACACAACTCCGATCTGTATCCAGTTACTAATTCATCCATTAACTTTGTCTCTCATTAAAACACCCAGTTGGTAATTGCGCATCGCTTCTGTTTCAAACGATAAATTAGGAATTAAAATAACAGCATTTTTACATTGATTTGAGCTCCATATGAACGAATTAACTTTCAATAATTAAGAGTACATTTTCTCATTATCGAAATTAATTGAAAAGCCGATTTGTAAATATTGGACTTGCCCAGAATTTATATATCACCCTTCATTGTGTTTCTTCTACTACGCCAGGATAGAGCCAGTTTTTTATAATAATAATAAATAATCTTTAGTATCATAAACTTTTTATGTTTAGTGAGAAGTGGCAGCCTCACAGGACACCCATCCCAGCATTGACACAGAGATTTATTCTGATTATTTACACATGGAAATTTTTTCTATTATGTTTAAGCATTGCCAAGCGAACAAGAGGCGTTGCTACTCTGTTGACCTATTATTGGTCTAGGACGGTGGCCCAACATAACACCAACAGTTTCATAAGTGATAGTAGGTCTATTGTACGGTATGAGAGTTGTGCGAGAAATAGAACTCGCTTCGTTCGTATTATTTCGAGTACGATGACGAGTTATTGCTTACGTAACGTGACCATACCCGGATAAGACCTGTTGCCACTTTCAGTGAGACATCAAGCAAAGTGCGCCATTTAATATAGTGACTTTTGCTTTCAAACAACATGGGAGTTTTCTCACTGTTGAACAATTAAAGCGATTTTAGTATAGTATAATCCTTCTGAGCCCCAAAGTTAACAGAAGTTGGGCGTTTATCTACTAATCAACAAATCGCTATTCATCTCCGAGCACATCAGTTAATTGCCCGGGGTTAATTGACAATTTTTATCTTTGTTTTTTTCTCCAGTCCTCGTTTCAAGTCAATTATAGGTGAAGAAGACGAATTTGACTATATCACTTGTCATGATATGTCAGGCACTGTGAACAGAATCTGATCAAATTTTCAAATTGCTAAATTATAGATCGCTAACGCAAATACATGTAGTCACCACTTCAGTTTACCGTTTCTAAGCACATTGGTGGAATCATTGCACAAAAACTTTAAATCAACATCATTGGCATTGATCACGGACTATATTTGTAGACTATAACGTCAAGTTCACTTTGACATATTTCAATTATATATATTTTGATCAAAATCAGAATTTCAGTAGTGTGCCAGGATGGCAAACAATAATTATACTGCAGGCGAAGTCAAAAGCCCCCTGGTGAATGCAAGGCTAAACAGACAATGTGCATGCTTGCCTTACTGAACTCGGGTCAAACGCGATGTAGGAATAATTGAATGTTAAAGCCACGAAAGAGGCGGAAATGAGGTGGAAGGGACCCGCAGTGAAGATGGAACACTTGCCTGATTGGCTGCTGTGTCCACCGCCCTGTGATGCTGTGCTGCATTATAACATGTCTACATCTACACCTAACCATCAATACGAGACGTTCACCCAGAGATGGATTTATGTTGGGCAGCGTCGTAGACGCTGGCCCAACATTAATCCACCTCTGGGATAACTCTAGTATACACGGTGACGCCACCTAGCGGGAAGCAAATTATTCTCTCTGTATAAAAAATCTGGAAACTCTGTCCTCATTAAATACATCATCAATCAAGATGTGTATAATGAATGCATGCCTGAATAATCCATAGAGCGCACTTTCTATTCTACAAGGAATTATGGTGCACTTTCACATTCAAGATGAGCGTATTATAAATGATCTTCACCTTCATCAAGATTAGTAAATATATTTTGTTTATTTTTATTTTGGGCGTTATAATATTATCTGATAAAAACCTAAATAAATGGGAATTAAGCGGCAATATTGGTACGCAGATGTGCAATACACAGAAAAACGAGACTTGTTTGTTGGGATAACAAAGAGTAAAGAATGAAAAAGCAGCAGCGGGATCTATAAAAGGGAATACCGTTAATGTCTGTGAACTACAGGGAATAGAACTGCTAACTAAAAGAGTAATTGGATGTTTCCAGAAGACAGCACAGAATATATACAGCCCGAGACGGGGAGTGCATGGTGTGCCATGAAATGGTAAGATGCTGACAAACAGTGCTGCAGGAGAAGCAACGCCATGCTGTCACACAGGTCCATACGTACGACATTTGACGTCCGCGTAGGACGTAACATCGACGGTCACGCAGGATGACCGTAACAGTAGACACAATACGTTGAGTCAATGTTGGATGATGTTGGAACAACGTTAAACCAACATCAGGCCCATGCCCAGGAATTTTGCAAGGGGGGAGGTCGAATTGAGCATTTATTTTCAAAATAAGTTAATTAGACCCCTTGTGAAATACCGTTCGAATTGATATTTTGTGTGGAAAAAAACATTTCTGATAAGACGCAGGTTAGAGGGGTCCGAGGTCATGACCCCCGGGAATTTTTATATTTTTAGCTGCAAAGTGGTGCAAAACTGTGAATTTTGTAAGATGTTGCTGGGATAAATGTTAAGCTTTGTGTTGATAAGGGGGTGGGGTCGTGCGACCCCTTCGAAGTCTACATGTGACCAATCAACAGGTTAAATGTGCGTACCTGCCGACACCATGAAAAATTCAGCCAGCCAGCACCCGTCATGTCAGTTAGTTGTGTAAATTGCTATTGGTCTATTGCTGTAAAGAAGGTAAAGTTGAACACATGATCAGAGTCTGTATTATAGACAATACCGGCCATACCAGTATCGAGCTAATAATTACTACCCAGCAAACACGCGGCATTCACCAAATGCTGTTTCAATGTTGGGCCAGTGTCGAAGACGGTGGACCAACATTGAAACAGCATTGGATGAATGTATCGTGTTTGCCTGGTATGGATGTTTCTAAAAAAATGAAATAATAATACTGATCTATTTTCTGCGCTTATCGGTCAATACAAGCAATGGATTGTAACTGTTACAGGTAGTGTATGTGTGTAATGTATGGTTTGTAATGTAAGTGTGTAGTGTAGGTGTGTAATGTAGGTGTGAGAGTAGTTGTGGTCTAGTCATAGAAATAGGGAACTAAGCCATCAGAGCAATTGGGTAACGCGAATTTAGACAGCAAACAAGAGCCGCTGTTTCAACGTTAATTCAATGTTGATCCAACGTTTTAGTCGTTGGCCCGGCATTGAAGATAGTCGGTTCCATGTTATCCGGCGAACAGTTCCATCAAAGCCCTCCATACAGAGGAACCCAGGGGTATTATACTATACCGGCTTTCTGAGAGAGAACAAAGTGACTGAACGGAAGGACGACTATAGCTACCACAGCAAACACAAAACATTTGTATAACATTTGTACAACGTAGGTCCAACGTCGGAGACGTTGGGCCTACGTTGTACACATGTTATGCAAATGTTTTGTGTTTGCTGGATGGCAAGCATTACACGGGAATGTCGCCTCTCAGTCGAGACAGCAGGGAGCCTACAATGACTGTAAAGGGAGGCTTGTTCTGTCAGCATGGATCTCACCATTAGCAGCATTAGTGGATGTCGCAGCATCTGCAATATGTCGGCTACAAGAAGCCACTCAGCAGTAAATAAGATCTGACGGATTTATACTCTGTGTTTCCGTTTCCCTGGTCTGGTGGGGTATTATTAATTCATGCATGTGCATTATTCTACTGGAGGTGCATCAGATTATGTTGAGCTGGAACAAAACAGTCCCCGAGTTATACTAACACCACGAATATTAAATGTTCACCTAATCCTGTTAAAGTGAGCGATAGCTTGCGTGATGAAATTTAAGTCGTTTTAGTTCAGATGCAAGAAATATCAAGTGTCAAAGCTGAATTATGATAAATGTTACTACGAGCCAAAAAACCTGTATATTTAAATAACAACATCAACAGCATAGTGTTATGTACCTGTTGGGAAACATAATGCTAGGTTTCACAGAACCGCAATGTTTTCATGACTGAGGTAATTGTACGTGAGACATTCTCAGAAATGTATAACACGGTACTAGGGTATCAGTCGAGAAATTGTCCAATAAAAAATGAATTGTCAATAAAAATGATTCGCTTTAAAATGATTCGTGTGGCTAAATTGCTGAGCTCTGTCATTTGTTTGTTGCAGCTATTGGGTTGTGGCATCCTGGGTGTAGGGATCTGGCTGCACATCGCCAAGGGCAGCTACGCCTCAGTCACTCCCAGTGTGAACTTCCTGTCCGTGACAGCGCTATGTATAGCGGCCGGGCTGATTGTGCTGGTGGTGGGTTTTTTTGGCTGCGGTGGCGCCATCATGGAAAACCAATGCATGTTGCTGACGGTAAGTGCTTCTGGTCCAATTAATCCGTCACTGACCATCACTTACCTATACTGCCCTGCAAAGTTGCATGTGAATCAAAATATATTTAAAGTCTCCCTTAGCTATATAAAGGGGCAATAGAAAGTTAGGAATGGTTAAAAATGAAAACGCTTTTAACATACAGAACTGTTGCTTACCGGCTCACTAAATCATATAATCTTTAATGTCAAGCTAAAATGTAGTTCATACTGTATGATTTTTAAGAATATGTTGTGAATATTATTAGCTTCATTTAAATTAAATAAACAAATTAAATTATATCAGAGCGAGCACATCAGCATCAGAAAATTAAATGATAACATATAGCCTAGTTGCTTCATAATAGGCCCCTATACCATTACTTCATTCAAATGCTGTAAAAAAGTATCTGATAGACTTAAGTGAACTTCTCTGCTATGACTGTAATTTTATTTATTCAAATAACCACTTGAAATGAAATTAAAAAGTAGAAAATATGACCATTATTTTCCACAGGGTTCTGTTTAATATTGGCGATCCAGAATGTTTATGTGGTAAAAAATTGTCACCATCTCAGGAGCCATTTGTGTTTTATTAGATCACTTTTCCACATAGCGAACCCTTGTGAATTGAGAAAAATAATATTACATTGTTTTATTTTCAGTATTTTCTGCTAGTGGTACTGATCTTTGTGATAGAGATAGTGGCTGGAGTACTGGGTTTTGTGTACAGCGGGGAAATATGTCGACTGATTAAAACGGAGCTAAAAGTAGGAATCAGCTCCAAGTACGACCAGGCTCAGGAGCAAGGCCTGACAGAGGCCTGGGACACAATGCAAGCACAGGTATGTCACTACACTCGTCGACAACATAAATATATGTTTTATCATTTCACTCGTACACAACAGAAATACGGCACTCGATCTCCAGAGCTATTGTGGAGTGACGTATTTCTTCTGATCAGGCAATTACAGTTATTATGGCATTTTATTCTGTGCATATCAACTCTCTAGGAGCGACAAAAGCTGGTGTTTGTGTTCACAAGTGACGGAATTGTCATGATCATGTGGGATTCGAACCCAGTACCTCTGAGTTTCGGGCCATAACCGGACAATCGGGGCCGGCCGTTTGATGCGTGCATTGAGTTAATTCCTTATTTATTTCTTGCATAACATTGTATTTAAAATATGTAGAATAAATGTATGAATATTATACCGTCCCACGTATTTCCATGAAAGTTGGAAAACGTCCTGGGCAATGTCGTGTGTATTGATGAGGGATACGTACTCTTAGATGAAGGAACTGCATATTTTTGTATTTCTCGATAAAAAAAACGTATAAAAAGTTACCATCATGTTATGTTATGTTTCAGTTGAGCTGTTGTGGCGTTAACAACTACACAGACTGGTACGGCATTAAGGCGTGGCCGGGGGAGAGGAGGGTACCAGAGTCCTGCTGTATAGCTGACTCCCCAGATAACTGCCAGGCCACGGGAAACCTCGACTACTGGCATCAGAGGGTGAGGCTCACTTGTCCAAGCTAGCACGAATTTTTCACCCACTTGAAGTTGTGGGTCGCGGTAGCGAGACACAACTTCAAATGGGTGAAAATTTAAGTTGACCCTACTGGCTACTTTGTGGCTAGAAATAGTCTTGTCATTTTTCATTAATCAGGGTTTTTCATTGGCGGGTCAGAAAATTGTCATTAAAATCACTACCAGCACTCGTAAATGCACAGATTTAACTATTGATTTTGCTTGAAATTATCACAAGACATGGCAAATTAAATACACATGTCACCAAATAATAGATAGTTAATGATGTGTTATAATTACCTATCTATTAACCTCATTTATTATGGCCCGCTATTGAGAAAAAAATGTGCCCTTAATGTTTTCTTCTCTGTAAAATAATCTCCAAGGTACATGTATATCTCCATGTATATGATGTAGATGTAAATCGTATTTATTAGATAAATATACATTTTCCACGAGTTTGAATATTTACTCTCAGCGTCTTACATTACCACCTGTCACTAATTGTCATTCATTTTCATTTGAAGTTTGTATTTTTACACAATTGCCATATTTAAATGGCTCTGTCATAAAAAGTTATATTACATTTTCTATACGATACCTGCATCCGCAGACATCATGATTAATTTTAGTCATTTTCGCTACAAAAAAGCTAATTGCCCTTAAGTGCTGTTACACTTGCATTTTGTATTACAGGGTTGTATGGGAGAGTTACAGTACGTGATTACACAGAATCTCTACATTATAGGTGTGGTCGCCGTCAGTATAGCAATGCTACAGGTAACGTCAACTAGGGATAAATATTACTACTCCTAGAGCTTTGTTATTGAAAGTTAAAGGGACTCCGTGGGATGACATGTAAATTTTGAAATTTAGTTTGATTTTAACTAGTATATCCCGCAGATCATGATTTATTTTTTTTCATTTTTTTAGATTTATACAAACATTTTTATGAACATTTTTAACAATCTAGGGAAATCCCAAACAAACTATTTCTACATCTATCCACATGCCGGATAATACATTCACACGCCAATTAACGTCGGTAGCTTTGAAGTGGCCTGACCCCCACGGTGTAAGACTGTGGGTATTTGTGATTTTGTGGTATAAAGTGTTGTATAATGCACACGGTTTTGGTTACATGGGAATATACGGCTTTGAAATAAAACTAATTAGCCTTTTGCAGTGCTTTTAATTATTTTGATTTTTTTGCACTTTTATTGAAGTTCAGTAGGCTATAAAATTATAACTTAATATAAATTTATTTTTCAAGATCGACATGTCAGCATTATATGGAGTCCCTTTAAGCTATGAGCTAAGTTATTAATTCATTGAATGGAGGTGCTGGGATATGTACTTAACTATCAGCTGAACAGCTGTCTAATATACGTCTAATAACACCGTCTAATATAAGAAAACGCCCCATATAAAGTGACCTATTCTATATACTTGTCACTGTATTTAAATATTATCAATTCGGAAGACTCCACATTTTCAACAACTGTTAAGTCCCCACTCTATGGAGTCCGCAATGATTTTAAATTGCTCAATGTTTATAAATTCGTGCTGGCAGTTTAATCAGTACCCACGAAAAAAATCCCTTTTCATGGCTCATTGTTGCATTCGCATTTATTTTTTAAATCTGTAATCATGGTCTATGCAACACATATGACAATTCAGTGCTCACGAAAATAAAATTTATAATCACATATTGAGACACTGATCAATAAATCTGTGATCTCTTGTTTTTTTACAAATCGTAATCACTGCTTTATGCACTGTGTTAACGCATTTATAAATGACCCAGTGTTGGTTTAATGCTGGCCCAGCGTCTGCGCTTCATTCAAGTCACTGAGTAGATCCACAGCCTCCCCTTTAAACATCACAAATTGAACCAATGTTGCTTTAACGCTGGCCCACCGTCTGCCAAGTTTTCCCAACATTTAACCAACATTGGCTCAACGTATCGTATTTACTGGGTTTTTTCACCACATGTGTCCCTTAATCCACCAACTAATCTACCGTAAGTTTGGTTAGCTGCCTCTAATGACTGCAAACCAAAGATGGAATATGACGGATTGCGCCGTATTATTCATTGTATAAAGACCACACAGTGCCAGGCGCTGCTCTGTGTCACTATCTGACGGACCTCACGTCCTCAATGGGCGATCAACGATCAGGCAGATCTTTCCCAGTAAACACGAGACATTAAACCAATGATGTTGGGCTGATGATGGGCCAGCGTCGCAGACGGTGGACCAATATTGAACCAACTTTGGTTAAATGTCTCTCGTCTGGCGTCCTTGATTCTTCCCCTTTCTGACTGACTGACTGTCTGACTGACTGACTGACTGACTGACTGACTGACTGACTGACTGACTGACTTATTGATTGATTGATTGATTGATTGATTGATTGATTGATTTATTGATTGATTGATTGATTGATTGATTGATTGATTGATTGATTGATTGATTGATTGATTGATTGATTGATTGATTGATTGATTGATTGATTGATTGATTGATTGATTGATTGATTGATTGATTGATTGATTGATTGATTGATTGATTGATTGATTGATTGATTGATGATTATTATTGCTAAGTAGATAATACATAAATATTCAATATATATATGTAATAAAAGTTTTTTAAATAAAGAATGCATCAATATGTTATTATATCAAAAACGATTATTTTTCAAGTAGCATCTGAGGCCTATACACACGAGCACAATGGATCACGCAAGAGAAATTATTTGTTATTTACAAACAACACAAAACCTGTCACCCACTTAATCATTTTGCAATCACATGCCACTCTTATTTAATTTGTTATTTCCACAGGTGTTGGGTATGGTGGCCGCCATGGCACTCTTTTGCTGCGTTCGTAACGATAAACGATACAGCTGATGTGGCCTGAGCAGCCAGGGACATTTGGTGACTACAAGTATCATTATTGATGACAGAGGCTTCTAACTGTGCACCCACAGGGCTAAGTGGACTGATAGAGAGCCACCTAGTGAATAAAAGGCGCTATTCTATGATCAGTGGATTCCTAATGATCGACAACAGCTTATTAGAAATAGGAACTGATGTGAATAGAATAGGAGCAGCAAACAGATGAGTGCCAAGTTGAATACTGGATGGTGAATTAGATACTAAAAGAGAACGCCAGCCGCAGTGGAATAACATATGATTAAACAGTGCATTTTTATACAGGAAAGTAATTTTGATAGGCCTGTTGTGTCACCATACTGATGAAGTAGTCGGTGACCCCCCTACCCTAACGTGAAATCAGCGGGGAAGCCCCCAACGTAGCTAGATCACCCTGTTGATCAATGTGAATATTGAATAGTCACGTGTACTAAGATGACAAGCTGGTCCAATATTGGCTCGCTGTTGCGCCAAACGTCTAAGACGTTGGCGCAACAGTGAGCCAATATTGGACAAGCACTTGTGAAGACACAATTAAGACGGATATATGATATGAGGTAATCTTATTCTAAACATTTCCATTGACCTGTGACTTCATCACAGATAGGAGCAGACCTATTTTTCCACACACCTGGGCCCGTATTATCGTACAAGTTACGATATATCGTAACTTGTACGATAATACGGACTCTGGCACTGATGTCAGGCAGATCACCGATATTATTGTCAGTTTTCACATTGTATTTATCTAGCCTTGTTAATGATGATTGTGTTTTATTATATTGTGCTGTATCGTGTCGCACATCAAATCACACTGAAAACATAATCACTCGTTTATTCATAATGAATATATATATATATATATATATATATATATATATTTCATAAATTATATTTTTCACCATAATTAAGAGGCACTGAATTATAACCTACACAGATACTAAAACAGGCTTCAAGGCATTACCCTTAGCATTGACTTTTATTTTTTCTTTCACTGTGTTACTCTCTATATTATTTGCTAATCAGTGGCGTCACTTGTGCTGTCACTTGTTGGGGACTTCCCCCATTCTAAATACTCTACAACTGATCACGTATAGAATGCAGCTGTAAAAAAAATTGTGTGTTTTAGTTGGAGTTTTATATCAATCTTTTGTTGAGATTTTCTGTCAAATTTCTATCCGCTATTGTGAACCATAGCGGCAAACAGAAAACATGTTCAGTGAGCTTATGAAAGCGCTGGCCGACTCTAGAAATTAATATTGCGAGAAGTTCCAACCACGTCTCTATTTGTTTCTAAGCCCCTCTCAGTTTTGGTGTGAGACGCCAAAAAATGAGGGGAGGATTAGAAACTTACTTTAGTTACCCAGAAAAGTCAAATAGCATTATTTTCTGAATTTGTTGTCTTGAAATAATTTTTCGTCTTTCTGATTTTTTGGAATCAATGTCAGTGTTACACCATCCCAGTAAATACAAAATATGTGTATAACATTTATACAATGTTGGTCCAACGTCTCCGACGTTGGACCAGCATTGTACAAATTTTATACACATGTTTCGTGTTTTTTTCTGGAAGCTACCAGCTTTATCAGGCACCGCATCCCGCACTGCCAAGTAAGGCTGAGCGAGTAACTCATTAATTATACAAATGTTAGCAGCACTCATTACAAAGATGCCATTCACATATTTCCATTCCAGTGACTTTTTCTCATACTGACCTGGACAAAAGCACATAGCTGTTTGTATGTGTGTGGTGTAAGATTAGTGTAATTCTAGTATTAAACTAAGTGTATATTATGTCGTTAATGAAAATATATTATAAAGTAATCTGAAAACAACTTAGTAAAGGAATATTAAAAAATAATTAAAAAATAATTTCACACCAAAATCAGAATATGTGCATACGGCATCGTTGGAAAGGCGAGATGGGCTGATCTCGGCACAAGTCACCACATCAAACTCGAGCCTCTAGTCCGAGCCTTTAGGCGAGTGCTTGATGTGGTGACGAGTGCTGAGATCAGCAGTGAAGCGTATAGGAAAGAGTGCGAGATGGGCTGATCTCACCATACGTAAAAGCCTACAGCATGAGTGCGCGAAAGGAGAAATCACGGCGAATCAGCAAACGTTTGTGAATCAACGTACTTTTTACATTATTCCGAAATTTGAGATCATCATAATAATTATTAGAAATTTTATATAATTTTGAAAATAAGTTAAAAAATGTATCTTACTCAATTATCGTTCCTGTCTTTTGAAAGTATTTGATCTCAAATCACTATTTAGGATCATTTGTGGGTTGCATTCCAGTAAAATTATCTGATAGGCTCACCGGCCCAAGTCTGGTATTCTACCCCCTTATTTAAATAACAACTGAATGACTGCGGTGATTGGCGGATTTCGTCATGTGACAGGCTGAACCACTCTTCGATTGGTCGGGGTTAGAATACAATTAGACTTGGTCCGATTCACCAAGCAATATATATATACATGTATATATTTATTTATATTATTTATGTTGGAAGTGGGATTATCGCTGGGCATTGATCTTGTAGAGCATTAGCGAAATTTCAGACAAATCATGTTCTGAAAAATAACGCTTGATTATCACATATGGCTGCTTAATGTCTGTAGAACTAATAGAAAGCGAAAATAGCTTTATACCCTGTTTAGTAGAATAAGCCAATGTTTGAAAAGAAGATGTAAATATATTTTTCAGCCTTCATTATGTATATAACACCCCCTTGTACAAAGATGTAGCTCACAATGAAGCATCGAATCGTTTTTGTCTCTCTTATACAAGTAATATGTTGTCACTGCTGCTCATTTATTTTGTTTGTAAGAAACTATATATTACAGTTATTTGATCGTTAAGTATATCCGCAATGTAGCCGAGGGCATAAACAGCTGATAACGAAATGATGACGTGTGAGAAACATACATGTATACGATATAGTTATATTACACCTTGAGCTCAAAGGGTCATAGCTGTTAAGAGGCATATATGTCCCTTTAACCCCAATGGGGCGATATGTCATACAATATAGACAGTGTAAATCTCAAATACAGTAAAATGGTCAAGTCTGAAAACGGATCACCAATAACATGTAGATATAGCTATTAGAAACCACTTCAAATGAATTAGACATTGATATCGGGGAATCATACATGTCGCGATTTTGTAAAGTGAAGCACGATTTGTGATTGGTCATTCGCTACTACCATCGTAATTCAAAGAGTGGCAAGCAGTATCGCAAGGTGACAATGAGTTTTCGTGTGCATTGTAGGTGTCCATTTTCAAGTTATAATTAAATGCAGATTACCTTTACAAGTGTACCACACCGTTGTTACACTAGCTACGTTTTAAATTGTATATGGTGTGTTGCACCAAAATAATTCTCGAAGCGTTTCGATACTCTTCAAACCCTTGACATTCACTCGAACTTGACATTACTGACGCAGTTCACATCTTCAATTGAATGGAACATACCATGTTCTTTTACTATTGAACCTGTTATATTTTACAAAATTGCCGCATTATTCGACATAATTATGAACCTGAACATGTGATTTTTCTTTATTCTTGACGTAAAAAAAAATTGAAAAACTTTGTCGGCAATGAAATTGCAGAATACTTCTTGGAACCATTAATATTTATAGGCATTGGTTCCTTTTGTCAGACGGAATATTCCAACAGACAAAATACGTTGACCCAATGTTGTCTTAATGTTGGACCACCGTATGCGACGCTGACCCAACATTAAAACAACATTGAATCAACGTCTCTTGTTTGCAGGAATTGACTTGGTGTTTATCAATTTGCGGAAAATCCAATGACTGTATGACTCATAGAACAACTAAACACTCTGATTCCAAGGAGACCACGTAACACTTGATACTGAAGTGGTTGGTCTTATCATGACTTTGTCATCTTATTCTTTCACGTAACCCTTGTCCTGCTAGGTCTGTATATAGACTACTTTTCAAACCAACTGAAATGCAACTGAAGTTGATAGAATAGTTTGTATTAGAAGCTCAGAATAATGTGAACCCTTATCCTGCTAAGTGAATTTATTAAAACTTTTACCCACTTGAAGCTGTGTCTCCCTACCGCGACCCACAACTTCAAGTGGCTGAAAATTACTCATATTAATTTCGCTTAATTTGCCAATCTTGATTTTTAGACATACATTTCATTCCCAATAACAGTAACTTGGTCCATTAATAATACAGATTAAAAACGACAAAAGTCGTGATCAGCAGTAAAAGGGTTAATAGCACGATTTGATCTATAAAAATGTATCTGGTTCTCGTCATTTGAAACTTGAAACCGCGTCACCAGTCACAGCTTGAAATGACTAGAATAGACCAACCAGCTAAAAAATACTAGCTGAGAATTCAGCAGGACATGGGTTAATCCTGAACTTCAATCTCCCATTCTCAGCAAACAGACCATCCAGCAAACACGAGAAATTGAACCAATGCTGGGTCGATGTTGGGCCGAAGTCGTAGACGGCGGGCCAACATGGACCCAACATTGGTTCAATGTCTTGTGTTTGCTGAGCACGTTTACCTTATGCTGGTTTTTTTTGCTGGACCATTCCCAGCAAACACAAAACATTTTGTATAACATTTATACAACGGTGGGCCAACGTCGGGCCGACGTTGTACACATGTTACTCAAATGTTTTGTTTTTACTGGGTTGAGTTCACTCCTTTCGTGTACTCATGTAATTCATTTATGTGCATTCTTATTCTGCCGAAATGTATTGTTTGTCTATGTTCTCAATTTTATTAAATAATGATATACAAAGTAATCTGTATTCTCACTCAAAGTCATTTTTTAGGTCAACGCTCCAGCCGACAATGGTGCTAGTTTAATGTTGGTCCAGCGTCGTAGACAATGGACAAACATTAAGCTAGAATTGGGTCAACGTCTCCTTAATGTATATGTTTCAACCGAAATCCAGCGACCACGGTACTGCTGCGTGCATTTTGTATTAGTCTATCATCTGATAGACATAAATTTGGAATTTATGTCCCGATTACAGCACACCTATTTGATCTCTTTCTTTGTTTAAATTGAGCTCCTTCAAAACTCATTGTCAGTTGCATAATCAAGTTTAGGATATATCCCACACTAGAATCTCAGTAAACACAAAACATTTGTATAACATTGATACAATGCCGACCAACGTTTCGACGCTGGTCCAACATTGTATAAATGTTATACAAATGTTTTGTGTTTACTGGGTTGTTGCTTTTTTGACAAATTTATGATCCAGTTTCTTTGTAATATTTTATATATCTCTAGCAATGTTTCGCTTTTTTATCGTTTGATTGTCTACTATAAGGCCGACATGGTGCTGATGACATACTCAGTACATTGTGCTTTTATCACTTTTTTGTTTCTGTTGACATATATCTTCTTTACTAATTTTATTCATTTGTTTCTAATGTAATTCTAATGTATACCTATGCGTACTATCAATGCAGCTGTCACAAGCATAGATGTAATATATTAAGATGTAGTAGGCAAATGATCACGCTAACCCTTTAAGTGCTGTTTACCGATATAACGGTGATCAAACATGGATGCTCACAATTTTAAATATTGAACGTGTGTTGAGTCAACATCTAGCTTAATGGGTAAAATAATAATTGAAGATATGGCACGCGCAGCGCGTCATATCTTCAAGTGGCCACAAATACCGTATACCTAGCAGTAATACTAGCAGAACATCGCGTGAGCTTAGCCGTACAAGGGTTTCTAGATACACTTATCTCAAATGATATTATTGCACGCACACTTGATAGTTCATAGATCAATGCAAGCCTTGTTTACAAACCACTACGTACGCTGTTCTGTAATTATTTTCACAGCAATATATATCGTAATACTCCGTATTCTCGTGACTTCTTTAATAGAAAACGCAGGTGTTAGACATGGGATCATTGGTTGATATGTTTTCGTGGTGTATATGAGTATCCATTTTTTTTTTAAATGAGGCAGAGCAATTAAAGCTTCTACTTTTTCGTTTCGATCCAAACATTGCAGATCAAATGCTGTGAAATATGACATATCATAGCAAGCTAGAGACATTCAGTTTTGCTGGATACGTATGAATTTCTATTCGAATATTGATGTAGGAGAGTCATCACGATTCGCTAAGGACAAAGCTCCACCCGCATGCGCAGCATGGTTAACGTTCTAAGGAGTGGGGCCGTCACGAAGTAAATGTTTAAAGCAGCTGGGACGTTCTGCTTAAGTGAACCATAATATTTACATTGCGGTGGACCCCATTCCTGTGGACGTCGCCCATGCTGCGCATGCGAGTGGGCCCACAATGTGTACTCAGCGAATCATGACGATCAAATGGATATAAAAAAGTGTTGTAATTGTGATCTTTAGCACTTTGTATAAAACGGCAAGGTACCTTTTTTTGATTTGAAAAGCTCTATACATTGTGTCGTTTCATTTTGTGGCTCCGCTGTACATATCAGTATTACTGTAAACATAAAGTTAAGGTTGGGAAAATAATTTCGCTTCTATTCGTGTGCTTTTGTAGGAAATAGATCTGATCAATATTGTGTATATTTCCACAATATTATACTTACGTTACGCTGACAGACCACCGATGTGTTATAATATAGAGATGCTACTTCTTACATCGTAACATGGTTGTAGTAATACTCTAATTAAATTTCACATGCACACTCGAAGAATAATGTATTTTTAGCCTTTTACCATTTTCACCTACCCATGCTGTGATTATTACTGGGAGTTTAGAATTAAACGCATACAAAACGGCATCTAGATCAGCAATAGTTATTATGACCTTACAGCGCGGGGTCCGTCTTCAGACGTCTGAATCTAATGTCTAAAGACGTCAGATTCTGACGTCTAAAGACGATCTCCGCACTGAAAGAATTAAGTTAATTATAATGGCCACAGACCCATAATATAGGTATTCAAATGAAGCGTAAAGAGCTAACTAAGACATTTATGATGATTTCAAATTGAAAAACCCCTTAGATCATGGATATTTTTCCCCGATAAATTGTTTTATATTTGTCCTCAACCACTGCCAGTTTGTTTTGTTTACTGTAAGTTATAACGCCATTTTAACGAAATGACAAAACATTATTTAAGATTGAATACTTTTGCCAAAGTATTATGATTTTGGGGATGTATAACGTTATTATTGTTATTTATTACACAATTCTTTCTTTGTAGATATGTGCCTGTTACCAGCTATATACTTGAAACATATATAGATATATAATAACTATTAACATATTATTACCGAGCTGTCCAGTATGGTCGTTTCTTGTTTACATTTTGTATGGTGAAATGTACAATAGAGCATATCCTTTGTATACTCAATTTTACTTGGCAATAAACAGATTGCTGAGAAACAGTCGTTTGTTGAATTATGTGTTATTATTATATATTTTCTGGCGATTACAGTCACCCATAGGTTAAAATATGTCTGGGTAAAGTTTTTAAACCCTATTTTACGCAATGCAAACTTATTGTTTCCCCTTTCAGTTTAGTTTTGAAGTGTAGGATACTTCATTTTAAATTATTTTCCTAGGCTTATGTACTCGCCGTACCTCAATCGCAGCACTTAACGTCTATCTGTGAAGCTACTGTTCTGTAGGCCACCATGGGATCGCACAAAACCCGTACACGCTGCCACTGCACGAACTTATACACTTGATTATGATGCTCAATAAGTCCCTTGAACATACACCAGCTGGTAAATTTAGATTTCCCTTCAGCATATTTCAAAATTCAAGATGGCCGCCCCGAGATAGTCGTCAAAATAAGGTTTTGACAACAATATATCTAGTTAAAAAACTAATGGACCGATTTTGATGATCTTAGTGTCGTTTTGTATGATTTCGGACATGTGTCATTAAACATAGCCCCGAGGTCAACTTCAAGGTCATTTTAATAAGTCAAATTTATTTTACTTCATTTAATGCTTTAAATAAGGTATTGGTGTTTTAAAGCAATCAGCAGCTCAAAACAACACTATTATGTGATTAAAAGCAAAAAACGGTAAAAAATGACCCTGATCGTTTTAATTGACCTTGAAATTGACCTTGGGGGTATTTTAAATTATGTTTACCGGCTCGAGCATGGCCAAAATCATAAAAAAAGATCATCAAAATCGGTCTATTAGCTCATGAACTATTGTTGTTAAAACCCTATTTTGACGGTCATCTTGGTGGCCATCTTGAATTTAAAAAAATGCCCAATGGTAAACTCCATTTACCAGCCGGTTTCAGATTCTGGAGCATGTTATTTCTAAGAATCAAACGAGAAAAAAACTATATCAGTCAGGTCAACCTATAGTGTCTTGGCTTCCTTACTAAACGGCCATGGTTCTAAACGGCCATTTTCCAAGATAGCCACCCCAAAAGCTTGTGAGTGCGATAATTTAAGAACTGTTGGTTAGATCGCATTCAAATTTGATGGTGGTTTTGAAGTTATTTATTATGATCTTATTACCTTTTTGGGAATAATCCATGCAAAACAAAATGGCTGACGACAGACAATTAAAAAAAACTTGACATGGCGGCGGTGGGGCGCTTTTTCATTTAATTTTTTATATTGTAACATTAACGTCTCTCCAATTGAGAAAAAATCACAACATTTAAGCGATTTTTTGTGGAAAATATTGCTGGTAAACAGTCACATCTAAACCTGTGCCATGCTATCTAACTTCTGCTTACCTAATCAATGAACTTGTGATTAGTAAATTCGACATCGTCCAGCTTTATCAGAAATCGATTTAAGGTCTGATAACAATCTGATTACAATCTAACGAAACTGTTACAAACACCTCTAAACGGGTATCTGCCACATGTGTCTGGGAAATTGCAAGCTGTTAAGTCTCGATATGGTGTAATATCCAAGGACGATGGCTGGTTCTCATTCTTTATTTTATCTTGTTGTTAATTCACACGAGATAAGAATAGTGTCACGGAATAACACAGCGATACGTGACTATTTAAATGTAATGTATGTTATTTACTCTTGTTCAACTTCTAGCGGTAGTCTATTATGTTGAGAGACGAAGGAAGAAGCACAACATAAAACAATCGGGGATTCCACATGGACAAAACTCCGGAATTTCGGACAAAATGGCGGCCTCTCATTCTTACCGTAACGTTATCCTATGGACTTGAAATACAACCAAGAGGTGAATAAACACAACTTTGCCTATATTATAAGGGCACATGTCCTGTCCATTTTCAAAGTACCTGGTACTTATTAAGCCTTATACACTCTGAAACCGACTTCGCTTGTTAGGCCTGTGTCACACATCACATGACAGTAAAATCGATTGGATCGCACTTGTGATGATTTGGTGATTAAATTCGTGCATTTCCAGCAAACACAAAATATGTGTATAACATTTGTACAATGTCAGTCCAACGTCTTCGACGTTGGTTCAACATTGTACAAATGTTATTCAAATGTTTTGTGTTTACTGGGATGTAGGATGAGCACGGCAATGTAGCCTCAAGTGGATTATCTGGTGCTCATATGACAAGATTTTCAGAAGATAATTATTGTTCGAGTCAGCAAAATAGTAATCTATGTAATGCAAACATACATATTTGCAGCTTAATCTGAGTTATGTTGTAATAAAGGAGGGAAGGTAATACGTCAAGTACATTGATAGAAAATACACTTTATTATAATAAAACATTAGAGTACAACCAAACACACGTATGTATACAAACAGAAATGACCGGCACTCCCGTCAGTACAGAAACTATAAAATATTCATAGAATATTACCACTTTAAATTCTGGTCATTGCCAAAATCACGACAGTTTTTCAACACAAATTTGTGAAAAAAGTGTTCTGTTTTCTATATAATGTGATATCAGAAATGCATAATACAATATGTATTATATATTTCAGGTGATATGTATATCATGTGTATGATACCAGTATAATCATCAGCGTCGATAATAATAAATTGGGCGTGTATGGAATTGATGCATGGCTTTTCTCAGGAAGCACGTAGCTCCTCAATGCTTGATATCCCGTCAAAATTGCTGAAATGAAAACACGTAAATGTAGGTTCTACCCAATAAAATTGTATCCATTAAAAAATAAAAATAATAAAAAAATCCATTAAATAATAAAAATATTAACAAAATAAATACTAGTAAAGATTAGTGATTCATTCTGTATTGTACCAGCTGAATATCCTGCAGCGGCATTATCACAATACTGCTCTACCAGGTTACTGCCTTTTGGCATGCCCAGCAAACGCAAAACATTTGTATAACATTTATACAAAGTTGGACCAGCGTCGAAGACGTTGGGCCGACGTTGTAAAATGTTATACACATGTTTTGTGTTTGCTGTGATTACCCCCAGAATAGACATAATAATAGGCATATACTACATAAACAATATTACAACGTATGTGTAAACTATGTTTTAATCAACACCGTTACAGTTGTTAAATTTATGATGATAGCAGACTATTTTTATAATATAGTATAAGAGATAAACCTACGTTTTGTAGTGAGTGTTGTACAGGACTTGACACCTTTATTCTCTGTGACAAATGTTGAGCCATCCATAGATCTATCTACAGCTTTTATAATGAGACTATAAAGGCGTCTCTGATTGATGATGGTGAATTCTGCTTGATATAAATCAGGATCAGAGAAGAGAATGTGATTCTTGGCCAGCGCAATGGGGGATTCTCCATTTAGAGATTTGTAGAACCACTCAGATGAACCTGGTCCAACTTGATGAGAGAGAATGGCTTCCTCTCCTTCTGCCACAATCTGACGAGTTGAGCAGTCCATATCTGGTTCCCCCTGATCAGGATCTATGTATAACAAAGGAACAGTTAAGAATATATACGATTAACTTTGACTAAATAAGTGTGACTTTAAGCTACTGGAAAAGAAGTATTATTTTAGTGAGAACCCTCACAGAACCTCCAATAATAGGTATAACCTAGTGATAAGTATCATATATGCACATTACATATTTTTAAGTACATGTATCTCCTAGTAAGTATATCCTAATTCATATCAACACATAAATCAACTTTGACAATTGGTCATTTTAATTGATATGAATAATTGTGTGCCACTTTCTCTATATCAGTACTACTGTACTATAAAGAAAGTTACTGATCTGTAAGCATACCAAGCACTCACATTTCTACTGGTTCAGTAGGAATGTGAGTGCTTGATAGGCTTACAGATTAGTAGCTTTATAAGTACTTTAATACTTACATATGACATTGAGATGTGCACAGGAATTGACCCCGTCATAAACGCAGACGTAAAGTGTGCCATCCATGTTCTTAGTGACGTCATTGACGATGAGAGAGGCCACTCTATGAGTACTGTTTATGGGCGTCAACGTGGCGTCATACCTGGACGTCTCCACAAATACATGTTCATTATTAGCCAGTAGCCTGAGTCTGTGTTCACCTGGTCTCTGGTATTGCCAGTGTACTCTATGCCCATAATGTCCACCCACTGTACACGAGAGGTGGAAAGACTCTCCTACAACAACACACGTGTTGTTTGGTCCGTTCATCTCACTGTTACTAAAGCAATGGTGCCTTGTCACTGGAGAACCTGAATTAGAATCAAGAATTATACAGTCGTCAATAATATTAGTTTACTTATTATTTATTCCTCACTAGTTATTTGACAAAATAGTTTCCTAGGTTTGGCATCAAAATTTAAACAAATATTTCTCTATCAGAGCCTTCTGGACCATGTTGTCAAATGCAGAGCCATCTGTGCTATTTGTACCGTTTAAATGGCCACTAAAGAGTTCTCACGTGGCTGCTTGTGCACTGTCTAGTTCAATCCGTTGTTAGTTTCTCATATGAATATCACAGAAAGCATTGATAGGGCTACTGTTACACTTACCAGCTATTGTGGCGAAAATACCAAAGGAAGTGATTATGATCAGCATGATGGGTCCTGAAACAAAAAATATAGATTTTGAGAATAAATAACTGTTAAGAGAGATATGATTTCCACAAAACGTAACCCTGTGAACTATTAGGTAAGCAAAAAATGACATTGTTTTAATAGATTGGCTGAAATTGCCGTTTTGAATTTTTTTGAATTTTTTTCAGCTTTTTCCAAGTGGCCACAGAGGGTACGATGGCAGGACGTAGACTGTTAGCAGCTAAAACGCAGACCAAAATAATGCATTTTTTCAACTTTTTATCCCAGCCCCCTGAACGGCTGCACTGTTGCCAGACTGTCAGCTGAGTATTTGTTTCCCAACGAAGAGTTATCTTATATAACTTTTCACCCACTTGAAGTTGTGCTTCGCTACTGCGAACCACAACCTAAAGTGATTGAAAATTACCCATATTAGTCTAATTTGAGATAAAACTTTGTAAACCTTGATGTTCAAAAAACCATTTAATTCCCAATAACTGTGATTTAACCTACCAATAAAAACAAATAGAAACGATAATAGTCGCGATTAGGGGTGGCAATAGATAAATTAATATGCCTACTGGCGAAATAGGACACGGTGTTCGCGGACTCAGACTTCCTCCTGCATTACCAGATTTACCAGAGTTACATATTCATCGACAAACGTAGCATATCCAGGATGTCTTTGTAAGATGATAAAACACGTACCTTTAAGACTGGAGTATCTCGTTCTGATGACCGACACAGCTTAAATATTAATAATGTCCACCTAGCTGTTGTAGTGATATGATGATGCTTGCTGCAAGGAGACTTTGTCTTATAGTAAAATCAGGGTATCTCCCTTAAACCACGTGGTCGGGGGGAATTCTAAAAGAGAGACAGTTGGTTTCAAAGGCCAACATCGGATATGACATTCTCATCCCCAAGGTCTGTATTGTGATGCTCAATATATTATATTGACTTTCATTTTATCTTCATGTGTAAACTGAAATAAATAAATATCTAAAAAAGACGGACAAAATAAATACGAACAGATTGATAAATTCAACCAAGTAAGCGAAATTATTCATAATCATGACTTAAGATGTCAGAGGATGTCAAGTACTTTGTATTGATTATCTGCTACTTACCTGAGATCATGGTACGCTATACTAAAAGTGCAGTCGTGACAGTGACATGTAATGTACTACCGTTCAGTAGAATAAATCAATCAACAAATAAATATTGGAATAACCCACAATATGTACTCATATCATTTGCATCACAGATTAATTGTCTATTAATTTGTTTGGTTTGTGTTAACCCTTTAACCGCTATGTTACTTAATTTAAATTTTCAGCCACTTGAAGTTGTGTCTCGCTACCGCGACCCACAACTTTAAGTGGCTGAAAATTACTAATATTTGTTTATTTTGAGACCAAGTATTTCCGAATCTAGGTTTGAACACTCATTTTCAGTGATTTTATGGGCTAATAAAATGAATTAAAAACGATTATAGTCGTGCTTAGCGCTTAGAATGTTAATACCACACGCGTAGAAGTAATCAGTATTTTAAAGTTAGGAAGGCTATTAAATAACAATAAGCTGCCAGCCAACATCAGACGTTGATCCTGACTTTGTGGTTTGTGTGTTACTGTTCCCCATTCCATTGACACACACGACACTCTGGCTCAATGCATTCTTAACCTATGATATGCCGCTATGCTCATTTGATATATCTTCTCACATACACCCCTGTGGGGTTAATTTGATTTGTCGCCAACATTTAAATAATATTCTGCCTGTTAATACCCCATAATGAGATGAATCAGGCGACACCGCCCTCCAGAAACGTGATTCGAAGTTCGAACCATGACAGTGTGAGGCCGGGCACGCTACTGCTCGGACACAGAGGCTCTCCGCAATGGACAGTTTAAGAGTGAACAGGGCAGGAACATTTCATTTCTTTAAATCCTGAATACCGAGGGCGAGGGACGAAACTCAAACTCCGGCGTAACAGACAGTAGTGTTAGCCACTAAATCAAGAAAGTCAATGGACACCAGTCATTCTATTCATGAACTCACAGGGAAAGTTCTTCCGATGACCTCTCAGGTAAAGTCAACGGACACCAGTGACTCTCACCATGACCTCCCAGGAAAATTACTGGACATTTTGTATTCTTCTCATGACCTCCCAAGGAAAGTTACTGGACACCAGAGACTCTTCCCATGACCCCCAAGGGAAAGTTACTGGACACTAGTGATTCTTCCCCTGACCTCCCAGGGAAAGTCACTGGACACCAGCGACTCTTCCCATGACCTCCAAGGGAAAGTTACTGGACACTAGTGATTCTTCTCATGACCTCCCAGGGAAAGTCACTGGACACCAGTGACTCTTCCCATGATCTCCCAGGGAAAGTCACAATGAAATGCATAGTAAGCCTATAGTCCTGGTGACACGAAACGTGATGCGCTAAGGACCTTTTCAAATAAATCATTGATAGTACAACTTCAATTTAAATAAAATTGAACAATATTGGCTATTAACTGATTATTGCACAGAAAAAGTGCTGTGCAAGGTTTAGGCCCAATGTGTGAGGCATGTCACGGTGGAATTTACCGGTGCTATTTTTAACTTAGCTCACCAGTTTACAGTCATGCGCGTAGCTTGGCAATGTGGTGTTGAAGAGGGTGTATCTTCTCCATTCTGCACCGTAAACTAAAATCTCGTCATTAACGTGATCTCGTGGGCACGAAAGATTATCATAGTAGTCCTACACATTCTCCAACGGAGAAATAGGCCTACATCTCTTGAAAGCACATAACCCATAATAGGGGTCGATCACATTTGGCCACGATGATCCGTTAAATGTATTAAACATGAATGGATGAAAATTAATTGAGTGTAGGTGAACTTGGCTCGAATTTCAAGGACACTATGTAATTTATCCGTGGTTAGGATTCTAAGACCCACACTAACTACCGGGATCATACGCTGTACGTGATTAAGCCTGGTTGAACTTATTTATCTTTCTCTCTGCCTCTCTTTCTCTCTCCCTCTCGTGCTCTCTCCCTCTCTTTCTTTCTCTCTCTCTCTACACCTCCCCCCTCTCTCCCCCTTTCCTCCCTACTGTCGATCAATCAATAAGATTTAATAATCGATCAATCAATAAGACTAATTAATACCTCTAGCCCCTAAATTCTCAGATTATCGAACCCAGAGGCGCCCAAAGCCGTAGCAAATTATTGGCATGATCGTCAATAGGGAGCCGGACCGAAAATCAATCCGAATCTAACCATTAAAAAGCTGAAATATTTTTGTATAAACCATGTAGAAGAAAGGTTTTTTTTTAAATTTGAAATCATCAAAAATGTCTTAGTTAGCTCTTTCTGCTTTATTTGAATACCTACGTTATGGGTATGTTATGGGTATGTTTAAAGGGAAAATAATAAAAACTTATGGCAATCTTAATTTTAACATAGGCCTACATACATCCCTAAATAAAACTAATACTGTGAACCTAGAATGCATCTGCTGACGTCAGCTCATATAGCCGTCGCGCAGCCGAAATATGCGGAATAGTCCCACATATGCAATATTAGACTGGAGGAAAAACAATCCCGAACTCAAGGAGTAAATAAGTTGATTAGAGATCTTTGAAATCAAAGGCAACTGAAAAATCACTAAACCTACAAATAAAACAGAAAAAAAACATAAAATAATTTTGAAGGGAACAGCCATCCATGCCATGTGGTAATACCCTAGGTCAGATCATGAAAAGTGTGATCATGTAGAGTGATGTTGGTCTGCTCCGAGCAGTATTAGAGATCCGGCCTGAATTCGAGCTAGGCAGACAACACTCCACAATGCAACATTCGCAGATTAACGTTCATAGGGCGATCACTTAAGGCGCAATTTGTAAGTTATATATTTTTAATTCTTTCAGTGACGGGATCAGAATCGGACGTCTATAAGGTAAGGTAATTTATTCATAACCCGTAGGACATGAGACCTCAATATTGCTCGGGTATTTTAAACATTTCGACGACGACAGTAGGTCAGCGAGACAATTTATGCAGGTTTTTTGTCTTTTAGGGTTCTGAAAGTTATAAAGGTAAAGGTTTATAGTCTGATATAAAGTTTGGGGACTTATCAGTCGTCTTTACATTATTTTTTACCTCCTGGTTATTCATTCACGTCCCAAATTAAAAACGACACTAATCGTGCTTATATTAGCGGTATAAAAAGTGTTGTTCACGTCTGTAGTCATTATAGATCATTTTATGAGTTGATACTCTGTCACTGGACACTTTTTATTATTGAGTTTATGACTCTATCACTGGACACTTTTTATTATTGAGTTGATGACTATAATTGGACCCTTTTTATTATTTAGTTGATGACTATTACTGGACCCTTTTTATTATTCAGTTGATGAATCTGTTACTGGACCCTTTTTATTATTGAGTTGATGACTGTATCACTGGACCCTTTTTATTATTAAGATGATGACTCTGTCACTGGACCCTTTTCATTATTCAGTTGATGACTATCACTGGACCCTTTTTATTATTTAGTCCCAGAGCTAGGGGAGTTATTTGTGTTGAAAGGTCCACACGATCCAAGAGTTCCACCTATAGTGAAATTTTCTCAGGAATCCGAATCTGCGCGTCTTACAAAAATCATCCTGTTCAAAAGTACCGTAAAAACCCTTTACAAGTCGTTAGTGGCCAAGATTACTTTTGTAGTGGCTGAGATAACGTTTAAAGTTGCTGTGATCACTTTTTCGGTGGCTAAGATAACTTTTGTAGTGGCTGAGATAACTTTGATCGCTTCTTCAGTCGTCAAGATAACTTTTGAAAAATGTTTCCTGAGAATGTAAAAGTAATAACAAACATTTATACCATATAAAGTTAACATGATCGAGAAGTCTTGCCGGTATTGACTAAGAAAACGTTGGAAATTGTTCAAATGGAAGGACAAAATACAAAATTAGCGCCTTATTGTTGTACATTTCGTAATTAACAGAAATAAAATAATTTAAATCAACGTTAAAGCACTTGATAGTTACTTTTAACTGATATTAAAGATGTTTGTACATTTTTTTTATTTTGGGTACCCGGTACTCATTGGGCAAATATGTGAAACAATGTTAATTTCCCCGGGCTGGAAGAAAAGTACTCAAATTTTACATCCAACCCAAAAAATGTGTAATATGTTCAAATAGCTCATTATTTTTTATTCCAAATGGGTTTATTTTAAGTCAACAATATTTCTAGAGCATGTTTGAATCAAAACTAAATATTTATTATACAAAAAAAAAACTGTTGAGAGAAAAATATTTTGACTATGTACTGGGAAAGTATGAAAAATAGGTAAAATTGAGTGTTAGAGTATCAACTTCAAGCTCTCTTGTGTGTTTAAGGATTAGACACAAAATATTTTACATCGGTGGCCTGTGCCAGTAGCTTTCTGTTGATATCAAATATATTGATATAGCCCAAAATTTACCTACTATTTGGGCAAAACTGTGAGATACATACAGCTTTCCTGAGCCTAAAGAAAAGCGCACAAATTTTACGGCTAACCAAAAAAGCATGTAGTATGTTCACATAACACCATTATTTGTATTTCAAATGGGTTTATTTTAAGTCAACAATAGCTCTAGAACATGTTTGAATAAAAACTAAATATTCATTATACACAAAAATCAGCTGAGAAAAAAATATTTTGAATATTTACTGAAGAAGTATGAAAAAGGTCAAATTACGTGTTAAAATACCAACTTGAAGGTCTCTTGTGTATTTGTCTATGATCAGACAAAAACTATTTTACAACCATGTGAAGGCCTGTGCCAGTAGCTTTCTATTCATATAAAATATATTGATATAGCTCAAAATTTGACTACTCAGTGGGCAATAATGTGAGATATGGTCGAT
Source organism: Flabesymbios commensalis (assembly GCA_964017125.1). Lineage (NCBI taxonomy): Eukaryota > Metazoa > Annelida > Polychaeta > Terebellida > Flabelligeridae > Flabesymbios > Flabesymbios commensalis. Next base: position 28,876,718 of record OZ024914.1, read on the forward strand.
TTTCTCCTTATTTTTATTCCAAATTGGTTAATTTTAATTTAACAATAGTTCTAAAACATGTTTGAATCAAAACTAAACATTTAAATCGGCTGAGAGAAAAGTATTTTGTCTATTTACTGAAAAAGTATAAAAAATGGGTAAAATTACGTGTTAAAATACCAACTTAAAGCTATATTGTGCATTTGTTATTGATCAGACACAAAATATTTTACATCCATGTGAAAGCCTGTGTCATATGTGAGTGATAATAAATAATTTAAAAATTATTTAAATAGAAATTACCACAGTTTTAGCAAACAATCACTTCATACGCGATATTTCAAATTGCGGTTTGCGATTTTGACAGTACTAGTGTTTAAAGGGTTTTTACAATACTTTCGGACAGGATGATTTTTGTAAGATGCGCAGATTCGGATTCCTGGGAAAATTTGACTATAAGTGGAACTCTTGGATCGTATAGACCTTTCAACACAAATAACCCCCCTAGCTCTCGGACTAATTGAGTTGATGACTGTATCACTGGACCCTTTTTATTATTGAGTTGATGACTGTATCACTGGACCCTTTTTATTATTGAGTTGATGACTGTATCACTGGACCCTTTTTATTATTGAGTTGATGACTGTATCACTGGACCCTTTTTATTATTGAGTTGATGACTCTATCACTGGACACTTTTTATTATTGAGTTGATGACTGTATCACTGGACCCTTTTTATTATTGAGTTGATGACTGTATCACTGGACCCTTTTTATTATTAAGTTGATGACTGTATCACTGGACCCTTTTTATTATTAAGTTGATGACTGTATCACTGGAGCCTTTTTAATATTGAGTTGATGACTCTATCACTGGACCCTTTTTATTATTGAGTTGATGACTGTATCACTGGAGCCTTTTTATTATTGAGTTGATGACTGTATCACTGGACACTTTTATTATTGAGTTTATGACTCTATCACTGGACACTTTTTATTATTGAGTTGATGACTTCGTCTCTGCTGGTCGGCTTCACCCGTGGAATGGCAGAGTAGTCAATTTATTGAATAGATTTGTGACTCTAGTTATGGCATATATTTCAAGCAACTTGAACGTCCATTTTCCACATCCTGTAGTCTTCAGTTGTATTCGTTCTCAAGTAGTGGGAGCTACACCTGCCAACTAATTGTTCCAACTAATTGTCACCATTTATGATGAGAACTCGTGATCGCGGAAAGACATATCTTCTAAAGTACCTACTTCAAATTAACGTGTAATCTCAAGTGCATGTTTGACCGAGGCTACTTAGAGTGGATATCTTACGAATCATGTATGTATTGCTCACAACTATCACAAGGAGGGCAAAGTGTAGACTACGTATGTAAACGACAATGGAAAAAACTATTGCAAAACCTAACACAGCACAAGCCATAATCTGACTATTGACTTAGAGCGCGTGCCATAAACATTTATAGAAAATAGCGTAAATGTCCTAATTAGTTTGTGGCACGGGTGGTGATCACATTAATGAAATTAATTAGCTAATCTGTTAGATTGAGATATTTTGCGTTATATATTTGTAGATAATGTACATTTGATTAAACCTTTCGGTGCGGGGACTGACATTAGACGTAAGATTCTGACGTCTATAGACGTCAGAATCTAACGTCTAAAGTCGGTACCCGCACTGAAAGAGTAACCTACTTCTAATGGCCGTAGACCCATAACATAGGTATTCAAATGAAGCAGAAAAGCTAGCTAACTAAGACATGGTAATTTCAATTTAGCCTACCGACGATCCATTCACTGGCTGTGGCGTGATGTGTTGACTTACTCAAGGTATCGGTACTTCATATGAGTAGTATACATTCAAGCTCATTTCACTTGTGTTCTCTGTATAATACATTACCGATGTAGAAATAATCAATAAATAAAGTACTTTTAAACAAAATCGGACTGGACACCCACACAAATTGCTGTTGTAACGCTTTAAGGGTTAGCTGTCACAATACATCGATACGTATAATGTAAGCCTGAAAATAATAACATATTTTTTATCCATACGATGGCTTTGTTTTCTTGTGTTGGTACACCCCAGATATGAATAGTTGATATAATTCTAACCCCGCATGTCAACATTCATGTGTACGTTTTTTTTTATAAATTATTTGTAAAAGTCATTATTGCTGACGAATAGAGTAGTTGGCCTACCGTAGACTATATCCTGTTAAAAGACATAAAATGGCGGCCAGTGACAGTGTTTATTAACAGGGTGTCTTGATATTTCAAAAGATCAAGCGTGCAAGACTTTAAATGGGTGGGGGCCGTGGTGCAGTGGTTAAAGCTGCCTGGTGGAAAGTCGAGAGCCTCCGTGAACGAGTAGTAACGAGCTCTGCCTCAGACCGCCGGGGTTAGAATTTCGAATCCTGGGCCTGGAGGGAAGTGTCATCTCATTCATCTCACCATCCCCAAGAGGCTCTCCTGGCCCAATTTAGCCTATATGTGCATAAAGGTGGTCAAAAACCCCATTCTTTCAATTGTATTTGCAAGACATCAAATATCATTGATGTAAATGATTCCAGCAGATAAGACCAACACAGCAGGGGGGAATCACAAACATATGTTCCGCGTATTTTTATAGTACCAGACAGTGAGGAGTTAGGCCTATACATCTCATTCAGTAAAATTGATTTGGTACATTTTTTTCTCATTTTTTTAAGTCGCAATTTTCAATCTAAAAAAATGGTTGATATCAATAGCTATTTTACTAATTCATGAGACGGGCAAATGCATGGTCTTAAAAACTATATGTAAAAGTAGATTTTTCAATCATCGCAGGAAAAGATTTCACGAGAAATAGAGATTAAAAGTGAAAAATAAAAGCCGTTAACATGATAAGTGGAAGTAATTAGATGACATTTAAAAGACGTTGGGGAGAGGTGGGTATATGGACACTTTAACTTTGAAGTGGCAGTTAAATGATTATTCACTAATGACTAATTTGTTGGCTCCTCTAGTCGAGGTTACAAAGTGTGATGGAAAAATTCAAAATTTGAAAAATTATAATTTTAGTTGTATATCGATAATTCTAAAGATAAAATTTTGTCCATATTGCCCTCCATGGAGGCTAATATGGCCAATAACAGAGGGTATATTGGACATGGTGTCCAACATACCCGCATTCTATCATCTTCAATGAAAATATAGCAGAGAGGGGGGTATATTAGACACCTTAAGGACAAGATGGTATATATTTAGTTGATCGATCAATAATGTCAATATGTCGTCTTTTCTAGTTGGGGCTACTACGTATAATAAAAAAAGACCAAATTCCACCAATTCCAGGATATATCTTTTTAGTTGCATATCATTAATTATAAAAATACAATTTTGTTTATTTCTAAGCTTATTTCTAATCTAAATCTTTTATTTGTATATTTAATCATAACAACGCTCCCTTGACAATTGACTGGAACAAAATCAATACAAACTACATATGGGTTTTAAAAAAATATGGGTTAAAAAATGGGTATATTGGACATACTGTCCGAATTACCCTCTGTGAAGTTGGGTATGGCCATGTGTCCAATTTATCATATGGCGTGTGTCCAGTTTACCCAGAATGTAGACAGCTATTATAACTTGTCTGAAAAAATTATGCTTAATATTTTTTAAGTAGATTATTAATATAATCGAGTAAAAGTGTTTGTGTTATGATTTCCAACAGTTTTCACTGAGTTTATTAGCACTTTAAAGATTTTACAATTTAGATTTTCAAAACTCATCATTAGATCAAATAAAATAAAAACGCAAAATTGAGGATGGAGTTTAAAAAAAATGTTTTTACTACACTTTTTTAATGCAAACTGATGTTATACGTCTTGTGGTTTTATACATGGCAGTTATAAGTGGCTCTGTCATCTACATTAATGGTGAGAGGGGGTGGCCAATTTACCCACACTGTACAATATACCCACCTCTCCCCTACGTTGTGTAAAACAATATTGATAAGTTCCCAAATAATGTCAAAGGGCATGTGATAATATCTGTCAGATAGTATAGGGGAGTGACATACATATTCAGTAAAAGGTAAAAGAACCAGACTAAAAGTACCTTAATAAACAAAATGAGTTTTTTTTAACAATTGTTACCAGTTTTAGCACAGCTTCACACACACATAGTTTAACTACATAACCACATCTGAGCAGAAATGGCCAGCAATTCCGTCAGCACACACAATATATAGAAAATGTTCACAGAACATTACTGACATAAATTCTGGTTCTTTCCAAAATAACATCATAATAATGATAACACATTTCAATACAGCATTATAAAATATAATGATGTCTTTGTTCTTTTTAGCTTAGTGAGTATGTATGATGAGATACAAATAAAATAAGCATCACCATTAATAATAAACTCGAATATTCTGTAATTGATGCATGACTATTCTCAGAAATCACATAACTTCTTAATGCTTGATATCCAGTCACAGTTTCTAAAAAAAATATTATAAGAAATTACTTTAAAAAAATCCACAATAATACTTATGTATATATCAAGTAACTAATTTTTCATGATTAACCAATAGTATTTTCTATTAAACGTTATCTATAGTGGGTAATTGTGTACAGTATAGTTAGATAATTTAATGCTAAATATTCAGTATAGTTAGATAATTCAGAAGTAAACGAGCTTTATGATATAACATAAGAGATGAACCTACGTTTTATACTGAGTGTTGTACAGGACTTGACACCTTCATTCGCTGTGACAAATGTTGAGCCGTCCATAGATATATCTACAGCTTTTATAATGAGACTATAAAGGCGTCTTTGATTGATGATGGTGAATTCAGCTTGATATAAATCAGGATCAGAAAAGAGAATGTGATTCTTGGCCAGCGCAATGGGGGATTCTCCATTTAGAGATTTGTAGAACCACTCAGATGAACCTGGTCCAACTTGATGAGAGAGGATGGCTTCCTCTCCTTCTGCCACAATCTGACGAGTTGAGCAGTCCATGTCTGGTTCCCCCTGATCACGATCTATAACAGAGCGAATTGACAACATGTGATCAACACTTTGGACTGAGAACGTGTGACTTCAAACTCCTACCACCTGATCAACTGTCTAACATTTGATATTGCTTTATTTTTGTCCCAAAAAATAGAATTTGACAACGTTGTGACAAGCAGCTACCAGTGATGGCGTGCGAGAACGGCACGAAGAAAACATTGCAAAGACCTAAATAGTTAAACATAGTTAGCTGCCCAGCAAACACAAGGCGTTGGCACAACGTCGGTTTGACAGGACATTCTGATGGTCAAACCGGATATTACACTTCATTGTGGCAAAGACATGAAGGAAGTGGGTATTGTGTTTGTACGGCGATGAATCCCAGGACAAACCTATTTTGACCGAATAAAACGCTGTGTTGCATTACAGTTTAGAGTACCAACATAAGATATTTTCACCCTTGACATGAGCATGAGTGCTTGGTGGGTATTCTTACGGCGTAAATCACATTGTTTAGTTTTAGAAGTATATTAAATAGCATCTTAAATGGGTCTTCAATAACCATTTTTTAAATACGAATTTACAAATCAAAATAATGTCCACTCATTTCGAGATTGTGAATCGTTTTGATGAGCTACAACCTTCAAGTGAGGTGAAATTTCAAATAGATAACTTGGCGTTTAAAGGGTTAATATTTTGGTACTTACATATGACATTGAGATGAGCACAGGAATTGACCCCATCATAAACGCAGACGTAAAGTGTGCCATCCATGCTCTTAGTGACGTCATTGACGATGAGAGAGGCGACTCTATGAGTACTGTTTATGGGCGTCAACGTGGCGTCATACCTGGACGTCTCCACAAATACCTGTTCATTATTAGCCAGTATCCTGAGCCTGTGTTCACCTGGTCTCTGGTATTGCCAGTGTACTCTATGCCCATAATGTCCACCCACTGTACACGAGAGATGGAAAGACTCTCCTACCACAACACACGTGTTGTTTGGTCCGTTCATCTCACTGTTACTGAAGCAATGGTGCCTTGTCACTGGAGAACCTGTATTAGAAGGGAACAATAATTATGTAAGATATTTCTAAACTATGCATTTGCCTGCAAAAGAAATTGTCACGTACTTGGCGTAAAAAAATTATTTCGTCTATTAGAATGCTCACGTGAATTGGACTATATTTTTCAATACTTCATTATTTATCGTTAGAAATTTAATACTTACCCATAATAATGACGACACAGACAGAGTAAATCACTATGGTCAGCATGGTTAATTCTGAAAAAAAAGGACAAAATTGTTAGCACAACTAAGCATAAAAAAATATTGCTTTACAAAACCACAAAAAAAAAATCTGAAAATGATATTATAATTATTACGCACATTATTATCCCATGGTCGTCTTATTAGGAGTAAAACAATAGCTATTAAAACAATGTTATATTATGTTTTGAACCCCAACACCATAAGAAGCACCCCAGCAATCAGAGATATAGTGGTCAGTCACGATATAAATATCCTCTTAGTGTCTCTCTACACAATATTAGCGAACCATATAATGTCTACAAGACAATATCATATCAAACATAACAGCATACCTTCACTACTAGAGAAGATTGCTATGACTAGAGATCTTGGTAGATTAATAAGGTCCAGCTGTTTGTGTAAACTCTGAATGTAGCCGCACAGATTCATGCTCTTTATATTACTATTAGGGTAAACCCCTATGATCACTTATGGTCTTCGAGAGGAGGCGGGGAGGGGGGAATGGTGTCATCGGATAATAGAACTGAGATTTTCACCCTGAAAGTCCGCACGGCTAGTTATCAAATTTACTGTTATTTTGCTCAAAACTTATGAACTGAATTTAAAAACAATAGTTATAACAATATTAATAATATTACACAAATGAATGATCACCAAGTAACCATTTCACTAAGACAAAAACCTCCGTCGCTCTTACCATCAAGGGTAAGTACCTTGGATTGATAAGTTTTTTTTTACCACTCTCACATCCAGGCACTTTACGCACTTTAAAATGGATGACTCACACTGTCTCTTTGAATGCTGACCAGACAGCGGACCTATGCCCAACATTAAACCAGCATTGGTACGCCGTCTCGTGTTCGCTGTGGTTATGCAGCACAAATAAAATCTTTAGAAATCAGAAATTAATTAGTCCACACTATACTTATTATGATATCGCTCAACATACAACAAGACTCTTCTTCTTACTATTATATGATTATTATATGCAGCCATTATTTTTTATATGTTTCTGATGTCAGTTTAGTTTTCCAACACTGTCTACTGTTATCTAGTCAAATTTTCAATCGTCCCTCAACAGTCTAAATCTCGTATTTTAATAAACGGCATATAATATACGATACCTTAGCAGGAAAAATGTATTTCGGAAAGCAGATCGTAGTTTCAAGTACATATCAAGTACCTATATCGCTGTCATCTGCGTCATATGTATGAACAAGGATCAACAACACTTAGCCTATGTTCATCAGGTGTTCATGGCAGTGGACATCACACATGAAGGCTTGAAGCCAGATTTCGTTGTCCATACTTTATTTGCCGGATAACTCTGAGCTCCAGTCTGTCTAGTGTGGATTCAAATCTTTCGACAATAATGATGTCCAAAATGCACACATATATGTTGTCAAAACGGCACAAATATAGAAAAAGTATTGCGAGAGCCCCTCTCGGTTACGGGCCGTAAAAGCTTAACTTTTTAATTAACATGTCATTATTGTTGACTCAATCGCCAAATGAATGAATGAACAAATGAACGAATGAATGAATGAATGAATGAATGAATGAATGAATGAATGAGAATGAATGAATGAATGAATGAATGAATGAATGAATGAATGAATGAATGAATGAATGAATGAATGAATGAATGAATGAATGAATGAATGAATGAATGAATGCATGAATGAATGAATGAATGAATGAATGAATGAATGAATGAATGAATGAATGAATGAATGAATGAATGAATGAATGAATGAATGAATGAATGAATGAATGAATGAATGAATGAATGAATGAATGAATGAATGAATGAATGAATGAATGAATGAATGAATGAATGAATGAATGAATGAATGAATGAATGCATGAATGAATGAATGAATGAATGAATGAATGAATGAATGAATGAATGAATGAATGAATGAATGAATGAATGAATGAATGAATGAATGAATGAATGAATGAATGAATGAATGAATGAATGAATGAATGAATGAATGAATGAATGAATGAATAAATGAATGAATGAATGAATGAATGAATGAATGAATGAATGAATGAATGAATGAATGAATGAATGAATGAATGAATGAATGAATGAATGAATGAATGAATGCATGAATGAATGAATGAATGAATGAATGAATGAATGAATGAATGAATGAATGAATGAATGAATGAATGAATGAATGAATGAATGAATGAATGAATGAATGAATGAATGAATGAATGAATGAATGAATGAATGAATGAATGAATGAATGAATAAATGAATGAATGAATGAATGAATGAATGAATGAATGAATGAATGAATGAATGAATGAATGAATGAATGAATGAATGAATGAATGAATGAAAATTATCCTGATAATGAATTGCAGTTATTTTTGTTGTAAATTCACATTGAAAAATGCATTGCCCGCATTAAAAGATAAAGGAAAGTCGCACTTTGTAAAATCCCGGCTCTACCTCTTGTTACATTGTTATAACATGGCGAATACTGAGATGACTGGAAAGTTCTATTGCCTAATAAAGAAAAAAAAAGTTGAAATGTATTTATCTGGAGTGCAGCCTTGCGTCAGATTTATCATAATATATATAGGTCAATCAACAATGTTTACTTTATTAGCAGCGTGATTAGCTTACTTTGTTTATCATATGTCACATGGGAGGGGAGGGGGTCGCTGGATTGATTAGATGTACAACTAATGTCATATAAGCGTTTAAATAAATGTAATAATAGTCCCCTTGGAGGTGGAAGGTGCTAAGCTGCCACTTTATAAAGTGGCAGTTTAGCACCTTCTAACCCCAAGGGGACGATATATCACCACTAATAGTGTTTTCAATGTTATTTGAATGAAATGAAATTTGATATTTTAGTATGGAGATTAATCCATGATTTTTGTAATCGTCGATTAACATGATTAAAGTCATGCACAGTTGAGAGATTGTGCTATGCACTTTAATTAATGAAAGGCTGTTTAAAGTCCTGTATTTTATCGATATAAAGTACACCCGTTCACTGCCAAGGGGACGATATCTTAGTAACTGTATTGTGTTTCAGCACAGTATGTAAAGTTAAAAACTAACGCCAAGGTATTTGTAATTCAAGATAAAAAGTACATTTATATGTATATAATCAACTATCGAGTTCCAATTTTAATGGGTATCCGTATCATGACAACAGTTTATGCGCATGGTTCTTATTATTCATAGTCAGAGATATTGATTAATTTCACATCATATTCCAGAACTTAGAACCAAGAACTCTGGTGGCTTGCATTATTGCGATCAAAATGTTTGATCTGAATTCGAGTCTTCATGCCGATTACATCCTTAAAAATATATATATCATTATCAGAATATGTAGTATTTGTTAAAAGAGGCGAATAAATGATTCTGCGTTCTAAGGGACATAATTACTTCGTACAAAACAGAATAACGCATATATGTTTGAAAAAAATGAGTCATACATCCTAGTACAGGAGAAATGGTCAGAAGCGCAAAAACTCAATACTTGAATATCTTGAAATTATTTCAAATGTATTTAAATTATTTCAAATATTTTCTGAATTTCAGCTTTAAAGATATTTAAGTGCTAAATAATTCATATTTACGCATATTTTAGTATCTACATCAATTCGCGATTATATTTAATCGTCGATTAAACTCATGCACAGCTTAGAGATTGTGCTATGCACTTTAATTATTGAAAGGCTGATAAAGGCTTGCATTTTATCGGTCGATATAAAGTAGCCATACACGCCTACATATATATGTAACGTATATGTATATGTAGCAATTATATATTTTCGTCTGGTTGCGTCTACACTAGCCGTAAAAATATCTTGGTTTTCAATATTTTATTTTCACAATTTATATATGCTCCGACATGCATTGTGTCTGGAAAACAGAAACTTGTTTGTAGTGCATGCTGTTATGACATTTCGTGAAAATTTCTGGTTTTATTTTTGTCTTAGAAGCTCTGAGTGGAGGCAAAATCGGAATTGGAATTGTTTCGTAAATTTATGAATTTTTGGCGCCCATTTAGAATTTTCGGTATAATTTATGCATTAAAACCGTACAATGAACCATATTGCACTTGAACCACCAGCACAGCAAGTATGATGGTCGAAAAACAAAAATCAGCAAACGTTCATGCATGTCATGTGATCAATACCTTACAAACCACAGTGGCTGAAAAAATGAGTGGTAGATAGATACATAGTTTAAGGGCCCGTTTCCATTGGTAAGGTTTAACCCCGCGCGGGTACCCGCGCGGGTGCCATATTATCCAGCCTTCTTTAAATCCATGTATCATTTCCATATACGCGGAATCCGCGCGGGTGATTTGCCGCGCGGGTAGAAAATCGAACAATGTTCGATTTTTTCCGCACCGCATGGCAAAAACGCATGGGGAATTCCAGAAAATGACGTCACACAGATAGGCTTTCCCGTGTATCGCCGCGTGTTTTGCAAAATTTGTGAGGATAAATCTAACTTGGACATATAATCACCTGATAATCTGCAAATATGGGAAACGAAGCCCCATCTTTAACACCATTAAAGGTGGACAAGAAATGTGGGGCAGAAAATTTCTAAGAAACTAGACGTAGAAAGAATGACAGGTATGACTATTTATATAGCCTACCCTAGTGGGCAGGTGTCGAAATTAACGCTGTACTGTGGCTGAAGTGCTATTCTCGCTACAAGCTTATTGCAGATAATCTGACACAGTATCCAGACAGGGGCGGATTCAGTATTGAAAAATATATATTTTGGCGAATTTAGCGGACTTTAAAAACTATTTGCCAGAAATAAAAGAACGTACACCCACACTACCGGACACTTGCTTGTGCCCCAGTTAAGGGCGCCTCAACCACTATCATCATCATCAACAAAAACATCACCATCAATGGCATTATCACCAACCGTTATTGGCATCATCACCATCACCACCACCGCCAGCATCACCAACACCACCTGCAGCAGCAGCACAACTATCACCACCAGCACAATCATCACCACTATAATCATAATCATCACCACCACCACCATCATCACCACCACAACCATCATCATCACCACCACCAGCAGCAGCAGCACTACCACCACCACCAGCACAATCATCACCACCATAATCATAATCACCAACACCTCCACCACCACCATCATCACCACCACCACCATCATCATCACCACCACCAGCAGCAGCAGCACAACCACCACCACCAGCACAATCATCACCACCATAATCATGATCACCACCACCACCATGATTATCACCACCACCAGCAGTAGCAGCAGCAGCACAACTACCACCAGCAGCACTATCATCACCACAATAATCATAATCACCACCACCACTACCATCATCACCACTACCACCATCATCACCACCACCACCACAACCATCATCACCACCACCACCACCATCATCACCACCACCAGCAGCAGCACAACTACCACCAGCAGCACTATCATCACCACCATAATCATAATCACCAACACCACCACCATCATCACCACCACCATAAGCAGCAGCACAACCACCACCACCAGCACAATCATCACCATCATAATCATAATCATCACCACCACCATCATCATCATCACCACCACCAGCAGCAGCAGCACTACTACCACCAGCAGCACAATCATCACCACCATATTCATAATCACCACCACCACCATGATCATCACCACCACCAGCAGCAGCAGCACAACCACCACCACCAGCACAATCATCACCACCATAATCACCACCATAACACCATCATCACCACCACCAGCAGCAGCAGCACAACCACCACCACAAGCACAATCATCACCACCATAATCATAATCATCACCACCACCACCATCATCACCACCAACACAAGTCACCACCATCACATCAGCATCATCACCACTATCGTCATCACCTCAATCACCATCATCACCATCATCACCATCAACACCAACAACACTACCATCACCACCGACACCGCCAACACCACCATCACTACCACCATCATCACCACTACCACACCATCGACACTACCACCACCAACACCCCCAACACCATCATCACCACCACCAACACCACTACCACACTACCAACAAAACCACCACCAACATCATCAACACCATTACCACCAGCACCACCATCGCAACCACCATCATCAACATCACCAACACGATCACTACCACCATCATCATCATCACCACCTGGTCCATCACCAAGGAGATTACTATTATCCGCGCGGATGTCACATGCGGATTTATATAAAAAACGCACCAAATGGAAACAGACGACCCGCGCGGGTACCCGCACAGGACCCGCGCGGCTAAAAAACCTTACCTATGGAAACGTAGCCTAAGGTGGGTGTTGCCATAGCAACAGGTCATCATGGTGAAATCATATGAAACCATACACGCAAATTTGAAGCTTAAAAACGTATACATTTGTGAATATTTCAGATCTGTTGGCATTGAGCCAAATTAGGGGTAATTTTTTTATAATTTAATTTGCATAATTTAACCTAATTAGCATAATTAGCCACTGTGACAATACAACATTTTAGTCAGAATGCTTAGAAACATGTACAATCCCACCTTTTCGAATAAGTTTGACACAGGGAATCATTCTTTATGTTATTTTTAGATTAGAGGTCAAGGTTAAGTGATAAGGTCAATATACCATATACACCTATATATACAACGACTATATATTTTCGTAATGCGTTTACACTAGCCATACAAATCTCTTGCTTGTCAATGAAAGGGAAAAATACTCGTCATGTTTATGTGCCGCGCACGACTGTAGGCAGTATATGATCGTATTAGGGTAATACCATGTTGTGTGATGGCGAGGAGTTCTTTGAACGGGGAAAATAATCGTTATCTTTGATCACTTTTATGATTGAAGGATGTATCACTGCGGCTTGGTAAAGTTTGAATAACCCAATGGAAAGTATGCAAGTATAAACACATGATATGGTTCCTTTGTGGTAAAATGGTGTATTTGCTACTTTGAAAAGTGGCAGATGGAACCCTTTCATAGTCAACGGGACGATATGTCAGTAACTGGAATTTCTTTCAGCACCGTATGTGAAGTTGGAAACTAATGCCAAGATGTTAATATTTCATGATAAAAGGTATATTTATTATATACATAGAATAAATCCATCGAGTTTTCGTTGTACTGACATCCGCATCATGACAACAGTTCATGCGTATCAATCATAATATTTGCAGAGATATTGCCCAATTTTATTTTTCACGGATGCTGACCTGGCAATTGTCAAATCGCATGATGTTTGATGCCATCAAAACTTTGTAAGCCAGAATGGAATAATAGTAAAGGTTTCTACCTGAGAATTCTGATTCATATCATGTACATTAAATTTGATTTTCAGTGTAGAAACAGTGTTGTGGATCTGGTCATCTGCTTAAATACCAGTACTGGAGTCTTGTTGCAAAACTTACCAAATGCCTCACCCCCCCCCCCCCGTGATAATTTAAGCTGTGAAACTTATCACATTTGCTCAAAAATGTCCGGAAGTCTGAATTGTTATATTTAAAATAGGTTTGATAAGGAACATCATTACTTCTTAACAAAACAAAAATAATGCATATAATTATGTTTAAAAAAATGAGTCATACACCCTAGTACAGTAGAGATGTTCTGAAGCGCAAAAATCCAATACTTTTAATATCCTAAAATTATTTTGAATATTTATGTATATCCGTGATGCTTAGACACAGTCTTACTAATTATGGAGTCATTTTTCCTATCACATAATGCTAGGTATGCCCATCAAGCACAATAACACTGTGCTGCTTTAACCTTGGTCCACCGTCTAAAAGGCTGGCCAAAGCTTGAAGCAGCACGGTATCAATGTGTTGTGTTTGATGGACACCGTAAACCACACGGATTCCACACGGTGTGACCAGGGTCCGTATTCTCGTACAAGTTACGATAGATACAAGTTATCATAGGCTTCTGATTGGTCGAGATGGCTATTGACGGAGGTTTACTTGTATTTTTTATCCAATAATTTGTTGGTTAGTTATCAATACTTTTTAATTGTCTTCTTCCCTTTGGTACCTCAGAAGTTGATGCGCCCGTATAAACAAGTATGCATATTCATTGTTTACAAGCAACAGGAGACGCCCAGCTAACACGAGACGTCGACTCAATTATAGAGTAATGCTGGCCAAAGGTTTGTGATGCTGGTCCAGCATTACACCATCATTGGTCCATCTTCTCGTATTTGCTGGCAGGTGATGATGTGTGCAAGGGTGGATACGGGCAAAGAAAACCAAGATAGGGCAAAGGAAAACATAATATTACTATATATTATAGTCTAATGACACGGATCATTTGTCAAGTTTATCATTCGGAATATACCTAAACAGAAATATTTTGTTGATATAAAGCATGTTACTGTTACTGCTGATTCACCTGATCTGAGGGATTCTGTAACAGAATAAGCTTATTCAATGCTGAAATCATTCACGCCACAAATGGGTATTACCATTGAGGAGGAGAATATTCTTGTATATATATCAGTGGATATATTTCTCGCAAAGTGTCTCGATCTGCAGGTAAAGTAATTTTGATGCCAATAATAAATTGCATACATTTCTGTCCAGGAAACGATATTTGAATATCCAAGGTGTGTGGCTTTTGTTCCACGTCAAAACTTACAACGATTAATTGGTTAAAATGAACGAATTTTTCGGAAATATACCTGTTGTGAAGTTGTGAATGTTTCACGTTAATTTTACATATTTATGTCCCCATTCGGCTACACCATGTACCACCGGAAAACAATGAGCACTTTATTACCAGTAACGGCAGGAGTGATAGAAAATTATTAAAATTCAACTATAAATAAATTGTGTCATAAAAATGAACGTGTCTTGCTTTCAAGATAACAATATACTGCTGACGCTCCAGTCCTCAGTGACATTGATGGCAGTGGTCCGAGAGAAAAAGCTTACATATTATAAATTTATAATATTGCTTTTGTGTTCTAAATATATTTGCTTAAATAATAAAAGTTTGAATTAAAAGACACGTCTGCCAAGTTATGGTTGTTACCAATGTTTTGCCCCGATCTCCTTTGTGGTCGCTATGCTTGACGAAATATCGTCACTCCCCTCCCGTTATGTGCCCACATATGTGTGTACTTTCTGTACACAGCTCTTCTGTTATTTAAATGAAGACATTTTAATCTCTAAAATTGTATGATAATATAACATGACTTTTCTGCTATATTAGCAGTTATTTTCGTTCCAAAAATAAATATTGCAGGGATATTGTCATAACTGTCAAACCTGGAAAAACATTATATTTTTATTTAGAGGCTAAAGTGGTGAAATTATCACTTGTTTTATATGATGATACACTTGCCAAAGCATAGTTCCAACTCCCGTTAAAAGGGTACAACACTGCACAATGTATTACACGCGCTTGTATGGTGAAATCCGTAAGTCGACCATCTTATTGTACAGGGTCTTGTCAACACCTAAATATATCTATGTGAATTTCTGCCGCAATTCACACCTCAAGGTGAAAGAAAACTACTTGATTTGATTAAATACCCCATTGTAGTCTAATAGATGGATTAAATGAAAACGCACATGGCCTTTATAATATTGTGATTAGTTAGCTATTTTTTATTCGAAGAAATTTATTCAAAATACCATAAACGCGACAGGCGTGCTTAAAAGGTTAAAGATGCAAAACTTCACAAGTGCATGATAATCTCTAAAAGCGTTGTAAATAGACTCGGGCTAATTAATATTACTGGATCTAGCTATCTAGATGAAGCCGATTTAAATTTAAAAAAAAATAAAAAAAAACCGCTGGTGTAAATGTCTTAGCTCTTTCTGCACCAGTTCCCATTTTACGGGTCTACGCAGTACTTTATATAATAGCTCAACCCTTCAACGCGGAGACCAAATTCGACGTCAGATTGTGACGATAAAAGTAAATTCCGGCGCTGAAAGGGTTAGAAAATCGTGATGTGTTAGACTCACTGAGCAATTTGTAGTGACTATCAATATAATCATGATAATGTAGTTTTTTTTATTGTTAATTTAATATAATGTGCGTTTATCAACTGTTTTGTTAACTCATATATATATATATATATATATATATATATATATATATATATATATATATATATATACTGTATATGCAATTTTAGCATATTTATTCAAATTCAAATTCAAAGGCTGTTCAACGCTCTCTATTTATCGATCGATATATTTATCTGTGCCAGCCGTAGAAGTAAGTTTTTTTTAAAGTTTCTTGTTTAATTATTAGTTTTTCGTTGTCGATTGATGTACATGCTATAGATGACATGGATTATGTAGAAACTGAGTATTCGGGATATCTAAGTGTCTAGGCTGTAGGCCTTTACTGTCGTACCAGGGCAATTCCCTTTCGTGTAAGGCGAGCTCTTTGGTCGGCCAAATATTCGTTATCTTCAGCCGTTGATGATAAACCATTCACATTTCAATCTCTCTGTCAACTCCACACCCAAATATATCTGGGCTAAAACTTGGAAAAATAGGGAAACCCTGTAGTTTATCACCAAAATAACCTGGAGTGGGGAGGGTTAACTCTTTCAGCGCGGGGACCTTCTTTATACGTCAGAATATGACGTCAGGTGAATCATGTGAGATTATGCATCATATTATGTAGATATTGACTTATTTATCAATATCTCACTGCAGTTGATCTGACATTTGCCACATTAGACTACCACAGAATAGATCGGATTGGTCGCAAAAATAAAACTAGCAATGCTAAAGTTACAAAAATCACCCAGTTTTCGAAGCCTATCATCAAGTTTTCTTTACATTTCGAAAGACTTCGTTACGAAAAAGTTACCGGTACCTCAGACATTGTGTATTATATTTAAAATAAATTAATTAAAAAACGGACAATAAAAAAAACGATGCAGACATGTTTGAAACCATTACAGAGCAAAATTCAATACTCAGGTCTTCTGAAATTATCTTAACCCTTACAGTGCGGGGATCAACTTTAGACGTCAGAATCTGACGTCTGACGTCAGTAGACGTCATATTCTGACGTCTAAAGTCGACCCCCGCACGGTAA
Source organism: Flabesymbios commensalis (assembly GCA_964017125.1). Classification (NCBI taxonomy): domain Eukaryota; kingdom Metazoa; phylum Annelida; class Polychaeta; order Terebellida; family Flabelligeridae; genus Flabesymbios; species Flabesymbios commensalis. Next base: position 28,894,120 of record OZ024914.1, read on the forward strand.
GAGTAAAAATATTTCCAATGGTCGTAGACCCATAACATATGTATTCAAATGAATCAGAAAAAGCTAACTAAGACATTTATGATGATTTCAAATTGAACAAAATCAATCAAAACCAATGAGATCGGGACACGGACGAGCAAGGGAAATTCTGAGCAAATTAACGGTGTGATTTAGCCCTTTAACCCTTTGACTTCCAGGCCGGGGTGCATGCCAGGATCCAGATATACTGGTGTAGGAGTTCTATTTTTCGTCATTTGAAGCTGGAATTGCTAACGCAATTTCCAGCTTCAAATGACGAAAAATACATAAATGTAGTATATATTTGACGAAAATTTGTGTCATTTTATGGTTACGTTCATTGACGAATGACGACGGAAATTTCCGTCACGTATGGTAGTGAAAAGGTTAAGCGCTAAGCACGACTAAAGTCGTTTTTAATTTGTTTTAATACCGATCAAATCACTGTTATCAGGAATGAAATGTATATTTAAACATCCAGATTTTGCAAATGTTTGATTTTAAATTAAACAGATATGGCTAATTTTAAGTATTTAAGGATTAAATTCTGGTCTGTGACTGTAGAAGATTAGTAGAAAAAATGATTTGTGGCGCATCCTGAAGCTAGTGTCAACTAACTATATCATAGTTTAAATTTACCCCATTTTTAGATGCACACAACGCATATGTATGATTCTTAATCTCGTTGTTAAAGATAGTGTATATTAAAATATAAAATCTCGAATTGTTAAAGATATAATGTATAGGCCTATTAAACTATAAATAGATTTTTTTTTAAAATGGAAAATAACTGTGAAAATATTTGTACTATTTCTAAAATCATTGCTGACTCCACCCATTATTAGTATATTAGTGACGTCGAGGGGTGGGGGAGGTTATCTGAACAATGGGGGTAACTTGAAACTGTCAAACCTGTCATATCACATTGTTTATTTAACTAAGCACGTGTGTAATGACTACCATCATCGTCCTCCTCCCACTTCACCTTATATATATACACAAATAATGATGAAATAAGGAGGTGTTAATCAGGTCATCGTCGTGGGAAAACTTTCTTTCCCGCTTGATTGCATAAAAATCACAAATCGGGTGATTTCATGATTAACATGATCCTGACATCCCCTTATCAGCTGAGTCATCACCAAAACCCCCTGTCCAACGTGCCGAAGAAGTACACACAACCCAGCAAACACAAAACATTTGTATAATATTTATACAATGTTGGACCAACGTCGAAGACGTTGGGCCGACGTTGTATAAATGTTATACAAATGTTCTGTGTTTGCTAGGAATAAGGATTTGATGTTGGAACAATGTCGTAACATCCAACCAGCACAGGGCGACGTTGGCAAGACAACTGTGCCCGCTACAACTGACACGAACGTACGTGATATTGGTCCAATGTTGGATTAATGCTGGGTCGACGTCGTAGACGGTGGCCCAGCATTAACCCAACATCGGGCCGATGCCCTTTAAATTGATGACACATAGAGATTCGCGGTGAATTGGGAGAACGTTGTTTAAATTATGGGCAAATGTCGATTATGCTGGCCCATTTTCCATTTTCCACTTGAAATTACTTTCATTGTTATCGAGATAAGGATATGTCACATGTCGACTAACGGGTTTCTTTCAGACGCCATAACTTTCTTAGCTTTGCGAACGTTAGAACCGTACAACTCCCTTTTATAACTATTTTAAATGAATTAGCAAACCCTGAACAGCAAATCGCTAATGTTTTAAATTGATATTCACATTTTATTTCACAAAATGCTATGTTTTTCAACAGCACTGGGTAAATTTCTAAAAAAATAACCTGATGTGTTTTTTTCTGATGTCAAACAACAATAGAATAGAAAGCTGTAGCAGAGCCGTGTGTAATATTAGCTAAGCGTATGCCTAATTATGTCCCAGGTACAGCGCTAACAACCGTACTTCTGTCGTGGTATCCGTAGATCCCTCCGACCCACCTTGACAGTACCGCGATAACCTAACGATGCGTCCCAGCCGTACAAGTTACGATATATCGTAGGCTTCGGATTGGTCGAGATGGCCATCTCGACCAATCCGAAGCCTACGATATATCGTAACTTGTACGAGAATACGGGCAGCCTACGATGTATGCGCCATTGTTACGAGTTCCCACGGAATTCGTTGATGCAAAATGAAACTTTGATCATGTTATGTCAATACGTTTAACTCTTTAATCGCCAAGTTAATCAATTGGAATTTTCACCCACTTGAAGTTTTGTCTCGCTGACGCGATGCACAATTTCAAGTGAGTAAAAATTATTCAGATTTGACAAATGAATGTCAACTCTTTTCAAATTGACACTATGGCTTTAAAAAGCGGTAGGGGGCTCCTGAATGTGGTAATAATTAAGTGAAAAAAACCGAATATATGCGGCACCGGCGGTTAAAGGGTTAAAACAATTATCGCAATAACTTGTATTTCGACAAAATATAACTTGTAATTGTGGTGGCCCTTCAGAAGCCACCATAAAACTACATCTTAAGATGAGCAAATACAATAGACAGGCTCTTCGAGTTTAGAGAGCGCGTCTGCCCAGTTGTGCCATCTCTAACTCTCTGTCTACGGCCTGTTTCTATCCTCAAAGGTAAAATTGAAAAAATGAGCAAAATAGGTTCAGGTAATATAGTGCAAACATAATCTGTTACAGCAGAATTTTATTTACGGGTAATTTAGGTTTACTTTAAATAATGATAATAAGTATTGACACTACCCTCCAGACACATGATCATGATGATTCCAACTTCTAGCCCTTGCTAGAGAACACCCTACCTCTCAGGCTCGGATGCTTCCCACATGCAGTATCGAATCTTTAAAAGTGAACGAGGAAAACTTTTTTCTTTGAAACCTGAATGCCGAGGCGATTAAAATAAGGTCCTCACATTTTGATAAACCAACCTGCCGCACCACCTAGCGAACGGTAATGCGATCTGTGATTAAAAACAGCACCACTGGCAAACAAATCATATTCTCAATACACCTTTCCCAATAGCAACACGCCACACCCTACAGTGACTAAAAGCTGAACTATTTAGCTGGGAGTCCTGTCACACTTCTATTACAACACGCCACACAGTGATTAAAACTGAACTATTTAGTTGGGAGTCTTGCCTTTGCGCTAAATCTACTCTGGCTCCCAGAGCCACACTACGCGGCGTGGCCGAGCTTGATGTAGCCTCTTGTATGCCCCATTGGCGAATGTTTGTGACTTGTTGCTATTTTTAGATGAAAATAGGGTAATCCCCGAATTCTGACATTTTTGAAAGGTCACCTCCCCGGATGAAGAGTTGTTCACAGTATTGTATTTCCCCTCTGACGCATTTCCTATGACTTGACCCAGCAAATTATTCACCGGCCTCAATAGCACAGGCTTGATGGTCACGTGACTAAGAACCTTGGCCAATACCCGGCCATAAATGAAACTGGCCGGGCTCGCCAGGCAACGTTAAATCGTGCAAACAGTGTATAGCCATGACCTCTAATGTTTTCACCGAGACAGCTAATACAATGAAGTATGGGGTGGGGTCTTGTATTAGATAGTTTTCACCGAGTAGCCATTCTAAAGGGTTTTCGGTGACGTCACTGCGTTTCACAGAATACTACTCAAATGACGAAATACAAGATCTAGCATTTAAACATGTATGTCTTGCATATTTGATCATCGCCATATCAGGCATGGGGCGGAAACATAATTTATAAAAATGGGGTCGGCCCAACATCAAACAAGATCTATGGGGATTATGTCTCACCCCAATATTTGTTTCAAAATTTTAATTGCATTCTACTGCAATCCGGTGTATTGTACCATGTAAAATGACACGAAAACAACCCACATGCAATAGGAACTTTTTTTACATGATTTTTTTTATATAAATTGTGTTGCCGAAGAAAAGGGGGGGGGATGACAAACCTTTCCAAATCCGCCACTGTAAGTTTGACCATAACTTTCTGACATACATTCACATGATACTTACACACATAACAATAGTGGAATGTAAATTTAGGTTGTCCCATCGAAAACATAACTTGTTAAAAGTAAGACTATGGTACCACAAAACATTTGTAAAAATATATTGTGTAACTCCTATGGAACCGAACGGTCAAATCTGATACTAGTTAATTGAGAAAGAGATACGATTTTAGGCTGCATCGGACTGAAATCGAATACACCGGTAATTAACGTGTTAATCCAGGCCGTCGCATAACATGTCACGTCAGCTGCATTCCAATTCAATTTAAATAAATCAACAAAGGTCAACGTCCTAGAATATAACATATTAGATTTGGCATGTGTTTCAAAAAGGTGTGCGAGGCATTTTTGAAACAAAGTGGAATATTTAACTGGATTTATGGTTTTTCATTCTTTCAATCCGAAAAATGATTTTGCCAGTCCATAATGTGACCTATAGCTCAAAAGACGAATGAATGGGCTAGAGGTCAAGAAATTTAAGTCAAAAACAGAATCAGAATTAATAAACTAAATTTCAAGTCACTCTAAAATTACATTTCAGAAGTCTTTACCAAGTGATTCCAGTGAATGGGTTTAGATTTCACAATTGTTTCACAATTGTTGTACAAGTTCTTCATCAACACAATGGCTTCTAGACCATTTCAAGATATAGTTTAGCCTAGGTATCGAGCAGAGGCTATCGAACTTTCTCATAAACGGCGTCGAAATGGCATTCGGCGTAGATAAACCAATTTAGATGTCTTAAATCTGAACATAGTAAAAACAAATAGACTTTCGGGAGAGAGATGTGTGATGAAAGCATTTTGGATAATCTGTATAAAGTATTTGAAACCTAATAATTTATTGGATTCCAGTGTATTTTTTATTTCTAAATCATACAGATATTGACACTTTATTGAATATGAACAGCCTGCATGGTCTCTTGTCGTCAGAGCACTCGTGTACCTCTTTACTTCAAGAAAACATGTTAGATTTTGCCGGAGATTTCAATATAAAAAAATCAAGAATATGCTTAGTATGAATCAAATCCTTTGGAAAATAATTTTCATATGGTGGTCATTTATTTTTTTATTCCAGAACATGAAGACACAACAGTACGGTCCATTCAGATTCAGCACCCTCAAAATTGGTAAAACAACTTACATGCAAGGCATTGCCTCAACTTGCTTCAAACATTATTTATTTATGAAAACAAATGTGGGCCTAAGTGTAAAAAAGGACATTTTGCAGATATTTGAGCGCTAGATATCACCATACATGATAACAAAACAGTAAAATTGTTTGGTTGATAATTTAGTTACAGTAAATTATGCTAGTTAAAACAAATGCCGTATATAGCATGCATACACTAAATTGTGATGAGGATCCTGGTGGCGGGAAGGGAGAGGGGCATGTCTCTCGGGGGGGGGGGCATCTGACGCACGCTGGAAATGACAGGTGATGTCCTCGGTCTTGTCTGGTTCTACCAAATATAGCCTATCAGCAGTTACCTAGATGATCATCATCATCCTAATTCCGATGAAACTATATATATATCTGTGGATAGCAGTGTGGATGCTGATCATGTAATGGGGGGGAGGGGCAGCTAACAATGATCCGTCCAATTACAAAAGAGCAAAACAGATTTTTACGCAGATTTAAGCTCATAAAACAATAAACAACTGGACACAGTTGCCAAAATTGTCAAAAAGATGAGATATTTACGCAGACTCAAGTTGATCAAAAACAGTAAACAACTGGACATACCAAGATCATCAAAATTATAAGATATCTTAATAGGCAAAAAATCCTGTCAATTGTCTTTGAATTGTGTCCGTTTCGTCTTTAATAGCGTACTAAGAAGGTACATAATAACATCAGCCTGATAACGCATTTTAAACTTATAAATATATATTTAAATATGAGACTTCCACCGGCGGTGACACACTAGATCCACAGCAGTGTTAACAAAGAACAGATAAGTATCACTGATAATTCGTTTTTATGGACGACAGAACATGTAGATCCAGAAACACTCTAAAATATTGGGACAAATAAAAACTCAGATTAATCGTGACACAACAGACCCACATCCATCTTGAAAGGACAAAACGAACCCAGCACGCGAGAAGAAATACTGAACTCCACAGTGAAAGATTAAACACGTGAATCCATCTTAACAGAGCAAACACTCGTCGTGATCGTGAGAGAACACATTCTCGCATCCATCTTGAGAGACTAAATCGGATCCAACATGTCAAAGAAAACACTTGAATCTAACGCTACGGAGCAAACACTTCTATGTTGACAGAAGAAACACTCGATTCCATGTTGACAGAACGAAAACTCTATTCCATCGTGACAGAAGAAACACTCGATTCTATGTTGACAGAATAAACACTCGATTCCATGTTGACAGGAGAAAACACTCGATTCCATGCTGACAGGAGAAACAATCAATCCATCGTGACAGAAGAAACAGTTGATTCCATATTGACAGAAGAAGCATTCGATTCCACCGTGACAGAAGAAACACTCGATTCCATGTTGACAGAAGAAACACTCGATTCCATCGTAATGAACCAAACACTCGATTCCATCGTGACAGAACAAGCATTCGGATCTATCGTGACAGAAGAAACACTTGATTCCATTTTGACAGAAGAAACACTCGATTCCATGTTGACAGAGGAAACACTCGGATCGATTGCAATGAACCAAACACTCAATTCCATGGTGACAGAACAAGCATTCGGATCTATCGTGACAGAAGAAACACTTGATTCCATTTTGACAGAAAAAACACTCGATTCCATGTTGACAGAGGAAACACGCGAATCGATTGCAATGAACCAAACATTCGATTCCATGGTGACAGAACAAGCATTCGGATCTATCGTGACAGAAGAAACACTTGATTCTATTTTGACAGAAGAAGCACTCGGATCTATCGTGACAGAAGAAACACTGGGATTCATCATATCGAACGAAACACTCGGATCCAGCGTGACAGAGCAAGCACTAGTAGCCACCGTGACAGACAGCGTGACAGAGCAAGCACTAGTAGCCATCGTGACAGACAGCGTGACAGAGCAAGCACTAGTAGCCATCGTGACAGACAGCGTGACAGAGCAATCACTAGTAGCCACCGTGACAGACAGCGTGACAGAGCAAGCACTAGTAGCCACCGTGACAGACAGCGTGACAGAGCAAGCACTAGTAGCCATCGTGACAGACAGTGTGACAGAGCAATCACTAGTAGCCAACGTGACAGACAGCGTGACAGAGCAAGCACTAGTAGCCATCGTGACAGACAGCGTGACAGAGCAAGTGATCACTGTGGGTTTACTGTTGGCTTTCTGGCTCTATGTCAATTTGACTAATGGCTTCCTTCTCTACGTCATGAAAAAGGTGAGGACACTTAATACACCTCAGTATATGATACTGGGTTTTTATATGGTGTGTGATGTGCTGAATTGTAATTTTCAACTTCTAGTGATAGTGCCTACAACCATTCAGAACAGTATGGCTGCCATACATGTGGTCGTATGCCGTGTTCTCATCACAGCCAGCGCCAGCTTCTTCTTCGCATGTATCCATCTGGTTGGACTCATCGCTTACGAAAGATACTGTTACTTTATTACCCCTTTGAAATACCCGATGAAATTCACCAAGGTTCGCATTTATACGTCAACTACTATAATATATTTAGTAGCATTTTGTATATCTCTCGCTGTTGAACTAATTTCGCCTAGAGTCCCAGTATCCACGGTCATGTCTTGCCGAGTCAATGGTCCATACGCCCAAAACGTTATTTTCCTCTTCGCTTTCTACATGATCCCTTCTGGTTTGATGAGTGTAGTAACATTGATAAAACTGCGCCTGATGATAACAAAGCATACAGTTCGAGTGGACGCACTTCCACAAGCCTTCAGTGACGACCAATCAGCCATACATGGACTTATTGTCAAGCCCATCAAGAAAGCTCTCAGGATGGTTAGCCTTGTGTCTGGGTCTTTCTGGTTGACAACAATGCCGGGTGCTGTTATAAGGCTCAGTTTGTCTGCTACAGGAGTCACTTGGTTGGACACAGATCACAGGACCTCTATTCTGTTATTTGCTTTGTCCAGGGCAAGCTACTTCCTGATATCTTTGGTGTCGAGTATCCTCAATCCTATTATTTATATCACGGTACTACCTGATATCAGGGAAGCTACTTGGAAATGTATGGGAATCAAACAAGAAGTAACTGAACACTGATATCAGGAAAGCTGCATGAACGCAATATATTACGGCACTGCACGATATGAGGAAGCTGCGTGACATACCATTTAATATGAACATGACCGTGGTGTTATCAAGATTCAAGAGTAACGTTACAGACGCCAATTGTGATCTGTCGATTTTATAGTGCTGTTAACGATTGCCTGTGTTATCTGATGGTAACCCTCATAACACGGCACGGCTACACGCGCTCACCTTATACTGCTCACATCAAAGTTTACCTGGGGGGGGGGGGGGCGCAGCTAACAATGATCCGTCTAATTACAAAAGAGCAAAACAGATTTTTACGCAGATTTAAGCTCATAAAACAATAAACAACTGGACACAGATGCCAAAAGCTAACAATGATCCGTCTAATTACAAAAGAGCAAAACAGATTTTTACGCAGATTTAAGCTCATAAAACAATAAACAACTGGACACAGTTGCCAAAATTGTCAAAAAGATGAGATATTTACGCAGACTCAAGTTGATCAAAAACAGTAAACAACTGGACATACCAAGATCATCAAAATTATAAGATATCTTAATAGGCAAAAAATCCTGTCAATTGTCTTTGAATTGTGTCCGTTTCGTCTTTAATAGCGTACTAAGAAGGTACATAATAACATCAGCCTGATAACGCATTTAATACTTATAAATATATATTTAAATATGAGACTTCCACCGGCGGTGTCACACTAGAACCACAGCAGTGTTAACAAAGAACAGATAAGTATCACTGATAATTCGTTGGCATGGACGACAGAACATGTAGATCCAGAAACACTCTAAAATATTGGGACAAATAAAAACTCAGATTAATCGTGACACAACAGACCCACATCCATCTTGAAAGGTCAAAACGAACCCAGCACGCGAGAACAAATATTAAACTCCACAGTGAAAGATTAAACACGTGAATCCATCTTAACAGAGCAAACACTCGTCGTGATCGTGAGAGAACACATTCTCGCATCCATCTTGAGAGACTAAATCGGATCCAACATGTCAAAGAAAACACTTGAATCTAACGCTACGGAGCAAACACTTCTATGTTGACAGAAGAAACACTCGATTCCATGTTGACAGAACGAAAACTCTATTCCATCGTGACAGAAGAAACACTCGATTCTATGTTGACAGAATAAACACTCGATTCCATGTTGACAGGAGAAACACTCGATTCCATGCTGACAGGAGAAACAATCATATCCATCGTGACAGAAGAAACAGTTGATTCCATATTGACAGAAGAAGCATTCGATTCCACCGTGACAGAAGAAACACTCGATTCCATGTTGACAGAAGAAACACTCGATTCCATCGTAATGAACCAAACACTCGATTCCATCGTGACAGAACAAGCATTCGGATCTATCGTGACAGAAGAAACACTTGATTCCATTTTGTCAGAAAAAACACTCGATTCCATGTTGACAGAGGAAACACGCGAATCGATTGCAATGAACCAAACATTCGATTCCATGGTGACAGAACAAGCATTCGGATCTATCGTGACAGAAGAAACACTTGATTCTATTTTGACAGAAGAAGCACTCGGATCTATCGTGACAGAAGAAACACTGGGATTCATCATATCGAACGAAACACTCGGATCCAGCGTGACAGAGCAAGCACTAGTAGCCACCGTGACAGACAGCGTGACAGAGCAAGCACTAGTAGCCATCGTGACAGACAGCGTGACAGAGCAAGCACTAGTAGCCATCGTGACAGACAGCGTGACAGAGCAATCACTAGTAGCCACCGTGACAGACAGCGTGACAGAGCAAGCACTAGTAGCCACCGTGACAGACAGCGTGACAGAGCAAGCACTAGTAGCCATCGTGACAGACAGTGTGACAGAGCAATCACTAGTAGCCAGCGTGACAGACAGCGTGACAGAGCAAGCACTAGTAGCCATCGTGACAGACAGCGTGACAGAGCAAGTGATCACTGTGGGTTTACTGTTGGCTTTCTGGCTCTATGTCAATTTGACTAATGGCTTCCTTCTCTACGTCATGAAAAAGGTGAGGACACTTAATACACCTCAGTATATGATACTGGGTTTTTATATGGTGTGTGATGTGCTGAATTGTAATTTTCAACTTCTAGTGATAGTGCCTACAACCATTCAGAACAGTATGGCTGCCATACATGTGGTCGTATGCCGTGTTCTCATCACAGCCAGCGCCAGCTTCTTCTTCGCATGTATCCATCTGGTTGGACTCATCGCTTACGAAAGATACTCTTACTTTATTACCCCTTTGAAATACCCGATGAAATTCACCAAGGTTCGCATTTATACGTCAACTACTATAATATATTTAGTAGCATTTTGTATATCTCTCGCTGTTGAACTAATTTCGCCTAGAGTCCCAGTATCCACGGTCATGTCTTGCCGAGTCAATGGTCCATACGCCCAAAACGTTATTTTCCTCTTCGCTTTCTACATGATCCCTTCTGGTTTGATGAGTGTAGTAACATTGATAAAACTGCGCCTGATGATAACAAAGCATACAGTTCGAGTGGACGCACTTCCACAAGCCTTCAGTGACGACCAATCAGCCATACATGGACTTATTGTCAAGCCCATCAAGAAAGCTCTCAGGATGGTTAGCCTTGTGTCTGGGTCTTTCTGGTTGACCACAATGCCGGGTGCTGTTATAAGGCTCAGTTTGTCTGCTACAGGAGTCACTTGGTTGGACACAGATCACAGGACCTCTATTCTGTTACTTGCTTTGGCCAGGGCAAGCTACTTCCTGATATCTTTGGTGTCGAGTATCCTCAATCCTATTATTTATATCACGGTACTACCTGATATCAGGGAAGCTATTTGGAAATGTATGGGAATAAAACAAGAAGTAACTGAACACTGATATCAGGAAAGCTGCATGAACGCAATATATTACGGCACTGCACGATATGAGGAAGCTGCGTGACATACCATTTAATATGAACATGACCGTGGTGTTATCAAGATTCAAGAGTAACGTTACAGACGCCAATTGTGATCTGTCGATTTTATAGTGCTGTTAACGATTGCCTGTGTTATCTGATGGTAACCCTCATAACACGGCACGGCTACACGCGCTCACCTTATACTGCTCACATCAAAGTTTACCTCTGCTATGATGTAATGACCAGTGTGTGGAGGGATTTACCATCTTCCTACGCAAAGCTTGCTTCTCCCGAGGTCGCAGAATCTCGGTCTCCGACCTCAGGAGCAGCAAGCATTGCGTGGGAAAATGGGATTTACACACAGTTTATCTGATCTTGTTCTCTGTCATGATACTATTTTCTCAAAACACAATTACTGTCATCCTCCCATGGCTTACTGATCAGGCATACAATCACCAGACTCAGAGACACAAGTACATTAACGTCTGGACTTGTCTTGCTCTGACAGCCATGTATCTAGAATCTGTCAGAATCTGTTGTGCACCGTTCACCATTGATGAAAGTGGTAGGATATTGGAGGTTACATGGAGTACATGGCACAGGTCGGTAGTAACATTACTTATAATCCAGCAATTACTGCCTTAATTGACGTTTCTATGCTAGACGACATTGCTGCTTATAATCGATGCCTACATATAACAGTAGCTCTGATAGTGTATACATAAAATATTTAGTCCGAAGTCTAGTCTACACTATATATAGTCCATTGCCTACAATCATTGGCTAGAATAGACGTTGTAGTGAACTTTTCTGGGACTATTATAGGCTACAATTTTATTATTATCTATACAGAGCAGTCTGTAGTCTTTGTGGATTATTATCTATACAGAGCAGTCTGTAGTCTTTGTGGATTTATATAGTGGAAAATATTACTCACATAGTGGGAAATAAGTAAAGTGATGCCCCAAAATCAAGATATAGGTATTTAGTGTAGGCTCATATGTCACATATAACACTGTCGTGCAATTTGTTTGTTAAAATTGATTTTTCACTTGATTCTGACCCAAAATATAATGAAGATCAAGAAAAAAAGGGATTGCATTTTTTTATAGGTCGAGAAAAGGTCTAAAATGGCGAAATACAAGATGGCCGCCAAAGTATATACAAATAAACATATTTACGAATAATTTTGCAACTACATACGCTAGATACATAAATAATATGTCTATTCTTATGTTTTCAGGTATGAGAAAGCCAATTCTTTCATTTTTTTTTTAAATATTGTAAAGTCTATATTTATGCAAATATGAGCAAAAACAACCGGATATCGCAGTGAAACTGGGGCTAACATTGTTTTGGCTGATAGTTTTTTTTCTGTTTTGATTATGCTTGGCTGGTTCCCCTATGGTGATATCTGGGCGGATGTGGAGCTCTCATCCTTGTGGATGTTTTGTAAAACATAAAATTCAAAATGGCTGCCATGAAATCACTGAAGTTATATTGCGTGCGTGTAGTAAGCTTACACATTACCGTCTGGGAGTAAATCCCCTAGATATGCCCAGAACCCCTTATTGCGCGAGTGAAAGAAAACACTCTCAATAACCAACATGCCCTATCACCCCCACCCTCACTTCATGATCTGTAGGCCTACATCATTTATCTCATCAATTGACTAGAACATTTTTATCGTATTACATTGTCACTTAAAAGAACATTTGTGCCGAAAAGTGACGTAAAGCAATGATTTAGTAGTAGTTAGTAGTAAGCCTATATACATCACCCATAAACATAACTAACTGCATGATAGGTTAGAATATGAACAAAGCGTAAGTGTTCAGATACACTGAGGGCCCCTTTCCCGATGGATGCTTTATAATGTAATTTTATTATCAAATCATAGAAAATCTCAAGAAATTAATTCCAATCTGGTATATTTTGCGAATAATTAGGAATTGCAAGACGTCAAATGCGCAACTAACACTTCTGGGGGCCGAAAATGCTAAATGATGTCATGTTACATACTAAATTAGAAAATCGATAATAGCTCTTCGTACATAAAACAATTATCACGCAATTCTGGCATTTAGTTGTCATACAATCTAAACTATCCTCCGTAAAATATATTTTATTCATTTCTAGCATCCAATTCATTCTTGCAGCTAGGCCTATGTTTTTCTTCCAATTTGGGAGAGTTGAAAATAACATTTATCATAATATTATGGTGATGGCAACAGGCGGCAGTACGATCTGGATCTTGCATTGCTGTTGTGAAATTCCTGGAATGTAAGGTAAGAGCAGGCCTAATGTATCCTTGTGGCACGTATGTCTGAAAAAATTACTCAACATTTAGTGTGTTTGAAGTTAAGATGACCTTAACCGTGTATGGGTCTGGCCTTGAGTTACTTGGCGTTAGAGTTACTGCCCTACTACGATTAATCATATTAGTTTATTGCAGAATATTATTTATAATAAATAAATATACGGTACATTATACAATTTGAATGAGAATTAAATGAGTTAATCTGAAATGAAAGAAAATTAATCTGAAATGAAATAAACAAAATTATCTAAAGAGCTATTCTAGCTATGATCATGATTGTGTAAAGTCATTATCCTTGAATTTATATTTTATCTTATAATTATGTCATATACGTAATTATGTCAATAACCTTATGAAAACTGTTATCGGTACATTTAATTCAATGATACATCAATAAAACAAATAGTACAAATAATACAAGATAGACATAGCGATGCAGGTATAATATGTAATGGCGAAACGTGTGTGAAACGTGAATCCAAAGTACGTATAGAGTCGAAGCCTTTTTTTAAGGAGTTGCGCCGGAGAACCACTCTCAGAAACACTCTAAACATGCTTTGTTTTTAAATATCTTTTTTTTCGATATATATTTAGTGAAAGGATAGTTTCGAAAATATAAGCAGCAATATATTAAAAATTCTGACTGGTATTGTAATATCAGATAAATGAAGTATGTGAATCAGGCAGATGTGATTATAATTATAAATCATTGCATGAATCTATGCTCATATAATGATGCTAGTAACATGAAGTAAATGAAGTTACTTGTTTTTGGAGTGGTAAGCATTCCTAATAATATAATTATATAACTTCATGTTCGACATGTTTGAGGTCCCAACTCGAGTGGAGGTTCAAAAATGTAATATTGACGTTTGAATCACAGATTTTTTTAAACTTCCACACTATCATTACATATTTATTTTGCAAACTGAAGTTTACTTTGTGCCAGAGTGTAATTATAGTAACTGCCTTTGTTATTTCCTTGCATTACAGATAATGGTTATGTAATATTTAAAAAATGATAATTACATGTTTTGAATCATATTTCAGAAATTCGTTGATAATATATATTATCGGGGTGGGGGGGGGGCGGAAAGGTGAAATAAATGGGTGAATAAGTGAACGAATGACTGGGGTATTCGAACATTTTTTTGCACATATAAATTATGACTTAACTGAACCAGGATAACGTTCCGTGTACATGGTGTAATAGAGCTGTACCGATTTCTGTATTTTCAAGAGGTGACAATTGTGGTATATCTAAGGGTATGAAAATCACACGTACAGCATATTCAAGGGTCAATAAAATAACCCAGTTGTATCATGTGTTTATTCAAAGGCTGCTTTGTGTCTCGAACATTAGGCCTAGATGAGTGTGCTGCGCAAAAAAGAGGGTTTCCATGTGTTTAGATAGTGACAGATAGTTTGTTGAGACTTTTAGGCTATCCTGAGCATTGTGTCTATTCAGAAAGGGTGTCTTATTGTCCAAATCTGTATAGGCCTAATAAATGGTTATGCTTACGGCAGAAACTGTATAGGGCCTGGTTATTTTCGGCAAAACTTGTATATTCATAGGTATATTTTTAAAAACAAATGTATATTCAAGACTAAGGGTTTGACTATCTTGTCTGCACACCGAACCAAAATTTTCACCAAGTGCACCACCCCCTATAGGGGATAACCTCCTGAGTATGGTGAGATGTATCTTAATTGGCCCTGCCCTCCACACAGTATCCTAAATTCCGTTCAAGGCCTAGTAGACAACCTCTCGGACACGTAGCAGATAATTTATGCTATTTTTTTTATATTTTGTTGGTTGAAATAAAAAAAAAAAAAGTTTAAACTATTTATTTCTAAAATATAATGGTGTTATCAGTTTTCTCGTCTTAAAAACTATACAAATCTATATATTATACATGTTTTTGTGTTCAATATTTCAAAAGTTATGGTAAAATATATAATATCTTGGAAACATGGCGGCCATTTTGGATTTAGTCAATTTTCATAGATTTAAAAAGTTAGAAAAAAATGCAATCCCTTTTTTTCATATCACTACCATGTTTCAAATGAGAATAAACAAAAAAATCACTTTTAACAAACATTTTGCACGAAAATACATAAAGGCATATACTAATTATATACCCAGAAAGCACCACACGTGCCACGATATCTATAGTGATTCACCAGGTGGCAGTCATCCTGTGTGTTAGTCGCCCATGCCTTTGAACATAAGCGGGCGTAACAACACCCGACTTCGAGCCAATGCTGGATAAATGTTGGGCCACTGTAGAAGACGGTGGCCCAACATTAATGTAGAAATAAAACGTTGAAGGGCTACAATATTTAAGCTTGCAGCCTTGCATTAACTCTCCATGGAGAATTGATATTTATGTTATATGTTTATTACCAATGTATCGGACGTTGAGCCAACATGGAACCAATAATGTGTTCACAATGACTTGTTTGCGTTTTAACACAGCTGTTGACATTTCAATATTAGTCTTTACTTTTAGTCTGTTCTGATTATCATATACTATATCGATATCTTTCATCTGCCTTGGATATTTATGCTAGTTGGTTCCCTTTTAGCTAATAAACTGCTTTCGTACAATGTATAAAAATGCAAACAAAAAGGATAGTCATTATATTATTTATTTAAACATATCCGATTTTACTAAAAACTATATATTACCTTACTATGTCTCCTTCCCAGTGCAGCATCGAATATGTGGTAAATAATCGATTTGTAATTAAAAGAAATTGCACAAATATATTTTAAATTAGCATGGTTCATGTATGTCTATCTATGTAGGCCTATAGCTTATTGTTATCCACTTCACAGCCAACTCGGCGAGCACAGGATGTTGATGTAATGTTGGTTTAATGTTGGTCGTCACAACCTGGCATTGACACCCAATAACCATGGTGACACGCATACGGACAAAATCCTTTATCAAAAAAACCACCCAGATAACCATGATACACGCACATAGACAAAAGCCCTCATCTGGGCGTGCCATTCATTTCTAATTATTATTATACCTCTTTCATCCAGCGTTTAAATCGGTCATGGCCAACTTCACAATTTCAGTAAATATTTCTGGGGCGTTCAAGTTCACAACTCGCAAAAAGAAGGTAAGCTGTCCTATTATAAGGAGCGTTGTTTTTAATATATTTTTCAGGATCCACTGCGAAAACATAAACATGTTAAATCAACTACCTAGATATGTTAATGTCATCACGACAAAGTTTAAATAATTATTTGTAATGTATACCTATTCTTCTCCTATCAAGTGCGGTGCGTTCGGCCAGTGTTGGCCTAGTGATGGGCCAGTATCACAGACGGTGGTCAAACATTGCGTCGTTATTGGTTGAATGTATCCCGTTTACATTAACCTTCTAGTTTGACTGTGTTACAACTTGCCATTGCCGGTGAATTTCTCACATATTTAACATATTTTGTCGCTGATTTCCCTTTTTTTAATGAGAGCAAACATAGCATATATATGGGCCTAAGGGTCGTGGCCACAAAACATAATTATTATAAATATAAAAGGGTTAACATCAAATAGCGCTTCTGGAAAATGATATGTGTGTTCAAACAACAAAGATTGCATATGTTTTAAATAAAGCTAATATATTAATGAGTGAATATTGCTTAGGGTCGCTTTCTGCACAATCATGGCAATATCGCGACAGAAGCAAGCCCCAAGTCGTGGCTATGCCCTACTCTTATCGAATGACTTCTAGGGTTCTTTATAGTGCACATGACCATAAACAACACTGCACACTCCAGACGTTTGAACAGTTTGGAGTACTACATATGCACAACCCCGATGACAAATATCCGACCCAGCCGGGATTCGAACACAGTACCTCTGAGTTTCGAGCCACAACCGGACCGAATAGACCCTGGTAGTCATTATATAATATCAAAACCATAGATAGACTCTATATCTAAGATCAAAACATCACGTGTAACTCTTCAAATGGATAGAAATAAATAAACCCTTCTCCTTGGGTTACGCCTTCAACAGCTCAATGTCTCTTCTTAAAATTAGCTCGATTATCAATGAGACTTCATAACAAAAGTATAGGCTAAGTATATGCGTGCTACGCGGATTAACCCTATAACCACCAAGTTTACTGGATAAAAGTGTCACCCACTTGAAGTTGTGTGTCGTTAACGCGACCCACAATTTCATAATTATTCATCCAAATGAAGACGTATCATTTTAAATTATTGTCGATTGAACACACATTTTACCAATAAGATATTTTATTTGGAATTAAAATAGAAACTATTAAAACCAATTGTTTACGTTATTGGCGCTGGTGGCGTTAACCCTTTACCCGCTATGTTATATTGTTAATTTTTTTACCCACTTAAAGTTGTGTCTCGCTACCGCGACCCACAACTTCAAGAGGGTAACACATACTCATAGCTGTTTAATTGGAGATCACACATTTTTCCAAATGTTTAAACACTCATTTCGTTCACAATAACTCTGATTCAACATGCTATTAAAACAGGTCAGAAACGTGTTTCGCGGTGAAAGCTTTAGCCCTCACAGCGGGGGGATAGACTTTAGACGTCAGAATCTGACGTCTGTAGACGTCAGATTCTGACGTCTAAAGTCTATCCCCGCACTGTTGGAGTAAACATATTTATAATGATCGCAGACCCATAACATAGGTATTCAAATGAATCAGAAAGAACTAACTAAGACATTTATGATGATTTCGAATTGAATAAAACGCTTTGGTCTCCATGGTTTATATGACAAATATTCAGCGTTTTAAGGGTTAAACCACAAGACAGGGAAATATTGTGCTGTAAGTGAAATGTTTTAACGCTGAAATGAACAAATATAATGACATTGAATATAGTTAGACAAAAATAGACCGCATTGATTTGCTTAAAGCAGATGAGTCGTTTCGCTTCACTGAACAATAATACTTTTCTTGTGACTGCCCACTCCTCAGAGGGTTGACCATGTTGCGCATGCGGATGAGCCTACAACTCAGCTGTACTCAGCGATTCGTGACGCCTCGCACCTATATACTTTAATAATAATTCACTTCACAAAAAATATCCTACCGGCCTGTGCTTTCTTAACCATATATTTTTATCAAAAAACCATGATTGATGATAAATCGTGGATATTAGCTACGTAAATGAAGAATTTGAACTGACAATTGGAAGAGTGGAGAATATGGATAATACCTTTGCGGCTGAGAAAACGCTGATGCATTGTCAATGTATGTTGTGATTTTTTTCAAGATTTGTTTCTGAATCAAAATTCAAAAGAATTACCAAACCTTTCTTTATAAAAAATGGTGACGTGAATCATGGTATTCGCTGGTCTTCTAGTCTCCAGAAAATACGTGAATCCAATACAAATTCGTGAAAAATAGTACAAAACCTTTTTTTGAAATAAAGAAGTTACTGGCCCTGACTAGCGGTTCATCTATTAGTACCGAGGATATCTATATCTACATTTACGCCACCTAGACATGTTATGTTTCCTTATGGTATTGTGTTTTTCATCGCATGAAACTGGCGTTACAAAAAAATGGGACCAAGTACAGTAGTTCACCCCTAAAATTTACACCAAGTACAGTAGCTCACCCCTAAAATGTGCACCAAGCACATTATTCTGTGGAACTAAATAGCCTTGACCTCCATTATTTCCACCGAGCTGGCTAATACAATGGTGCATGGGGTCTTCTATAACTATCTTTTCATCGAGTTGCCATTGAAAACGGTATACGGTGACGTCACTGTGTTTCACAGAATATAGTTCACATATAAAATGTGCAACAAGTATAGTTCACCCCTAAAATGCGCCCCAAGTAAAGTATATAGTTCACCCTTAAAATGTGCACCAAGTACAGTATATAGTTCACCCCTAAAATGTGCCCCAAGTACAGTATATAGTCCACCCCTAAAATGTGCACCAAGTACAGTATATAGTTCACCCCTAAAATGTGCACCAAGTACAGTATATAGTTCACCCTTAAAATGTGCACCAAGTACAGTATATAGTCCACCCCTAAAATGTGCCCCAAGTACAGTATATAGTTCACCCCTAAAATGTGCCCCAAGTACAGTATATAGTTCACCCCTAAAATGTGCACCAAGTACAGTATATAGTTCACCCTTAAAATGTGCACCAAGTACAGTATATAGTCCACCCCTAAAATGTGCCCCAAGTACAGTATATAGTTCACCCCTAAAATGTGCACCGAGTACAGTATATAGTTCACCCCTAAAATGTGCACCAAGTACAGTATATAGTTCACCCTTAAAATGTGCACCAAGTACAGTATATAGTCCACCCCTAAAATGTGCCCCAAGTACAGTATATAGTTCACCCCTAAAATGTGCACCAAGTACAGTATATAGTTCACCCTTAAAATGTGCACCAAGTACAGTATATAGTCCACCCCTAAAATGTGCCCCAAGTACAGTATATAGTTCACCCCTAAAATGTGCACCAAGTACAGTATATAGTTCACCCTTAAAATGTGCACCAAGTACAGTATATAGTCCACCCCTAAAATGTGCCCCAAGTACAGTATATAGTTCACCCCTAAAATGTGCACCAAGTACAGTATATAGCTCACCCCTAAAATGTGCACCAAGTACAGTATATAGTCCACCCCTAAAATGTGCCCCAAGTACAGTATATAGTTCACCCCTAAAATGTGCACCAAGTACAGTATATAGTTCACCCCTAAAATGTGCACCAAGTACAGTATATAGTTCACCCCTAAAATGTGCACCAAGTACAGTATATAGTTCACCCTTAAAATGTGCACCAAGTACAGTATATAGTCCACCCCTAAAATGTGCCCCAAGTACAGTATATAGTTCACCCCTAAAATGTGCACCAAGTACAGTATATAGTTCACCCCTAAAATGTGCACCAAGTACAGTATATAGTTCACCCTTAAAATGTGCACCAAGTACAGTATATAGTCCACCCCTAAAATGTGCCCCAAGTACAGTATATAGTTCACCCCTAAAATGTGCACCAAGTACAGTATATAGTTCACCCCTAAAATGTGCACCAAGTACAGTATATAGTTCACCCTTAAAATGTGCCCCAAGT
Source organism: Flabesymbios commensalis (assembly GCA_964017125.1). Classification (NCBI taxonomy): domain Eukaryota; kingdom Metazoa; phylum Annelida; class Polychaeta; order Terebellida; family Flabelligeridae; genus Flabesymbios; species Flabesymbios commensalis. The sequence continues at coordinate 28,914,719 of OZ024914.1, forward strand.
ACAGTATATAGTTCACCCTTAAAATGTGCACCAAGTACAGTATATAGTTCACCCCTAAAATGTGCACCAAGTACAGTATATAGTTCACCCCTAAAATGTGCACCAAGTACAGTATATAGTTCACCCTTAAAATGTGCACCAAGTACAGTATATAGTCCACCCCTAAAATGTGCCCCAAGTACAGTATATAGTTCACCCCTAAAATGTGCACCAAGTACAGTATATAGTTCACCCCTAAAATGTGCACCAAGTACAGTATATAGTTCACCCCTAAAATGTGCACCAAGTACAGTATATAGTTCACCCTTAAAATGTGCACCAAGTACAGTATATAGTCCACCCCTAAAATGTGCCCCAAGTACAGTATATAGTTCACCCCTAAAATGTGCACCAAGTACAGTATATAGTTCACCCTTAAAATGTGCACCAAGTACAGTATATAGTCCACCCCTAAAATGTGCCCCAAGTACAGTATATAGTTCACCCCTAAAATGTGCACCAAGTACAGTATATAGTTCACCCTTAAAATGTGCACCAAGTACAGTATATAGTCCACCCCTAAAATGTGCCCCAAGTACAGTATATAGTTCACCCCTAAAATGTGCACCAAGTACAGTATATAGTTCACCCTTAAAATGTGCACCAAGTACAGTATATAGTCCACCCCTAAAATGTGCCCCAAGTACAGTATATAGTTCACCCCTAAAATGTGCACCAAGTACAGTATATAGTTCACCCCTAAAATGTGCACCAAGTACAGTATATAGTTCACCCTTAAAATGTGCACCAAGTACAGTATATAGTCCACCCCTAAAATGTGCCCCAAGTACAGTATATAGTTCACCCCTAAAATGTGCACCAAGTACAGTATATAGTTCACCCTTAAAATGTGCACCAAGTACAGTATATAGTCCACCCCTAAAATGTGCCCCAAGTACAGTATATAGTTCACCCCTAAAATGTGCACCAAGTACAGTATATAGTTCACCCTTAAAATGTGCACCAAGTACAGTATATAGTCCACCCCTAAAATGTGCCCCAAGTACAGTATATAGTTCACCCCTAAAATGTGCACCAAGTACAGTATATAGCTCATACCTAAAATGTGCCCCAAGTACAGTATATAGTTCACCCCTAAAATGTGCACCAAGTACAGTAAATAATTCACCCCTAAAATGTGCACCAAGTACAGTATATAGTTCACACCTAGAATGTGCACCAAGTACAGTATATAGCTCATACCTAAAATGTGCACCAAGTACAGTATATAGGTCACATCTGAAATGTGCACAAAGTACAGCAGTGTACTCCTTAAATGTGCACCAACTACAGTATATAATTCAACCCTACAATGTGCTCCAAATACAGTAGTGCACCTCTAAAATGTGCACTAAGTACAGTATATAATTCACACCTAAAATGTGCACCAAGTACAGTACCGGTATATTGTTCACACCTAAAAGTTGCAATAAATACATTAGTTCATTTCTAAAATGGGCATCAAGTACAGTACATAATTCACCCCTAAAATGTGCACCAGCTACAGTATATAATTCACTCCTAAAATGTGCACCAACTACGCTACATAACTCACCCCTAATATCTGCACCAACTCGGACGGGGGCCCAGGTGCAGTGGTTAAAGCGGCCTGATTGGAAAGTCGGAGATTGCGAGTTCGAAACCCGCTCTGGCATTCAAGTTTCGAAGAAAAGTTTCTTCACCGCTCACTCTCAAATATTCAATATGGCGTGGAGCCTCGTTACCGAGAGGTAGCCTGCTCGGCCTCAGACCACCAGGGCTCGAATTTCGAATTCTGTGTCTGGAGGGCATTGTCATCTCATTCATCTCACCATCCTCAGGAGGTTCTCCTGGCCCAGTTTAGCCTGCATGTGCACAGAGGTGGCCTAAAACCCTATTCATTTCATTTGTCTGGAGGGCAGTGTCATCACATCCATCTCACAATCCTAAGGAAGCTCTCCTGGCCCAATTTAGCCTACATGTGCACAAATGTGGCCTAAACCCCCATTCACAATCACGCATAGCCTGCATAGCCAAATTGACGTACACATAACGTTTTTAAATCGTTTTAACTGTTATGTTTCTTCTGGTGGGATATAAAGTGGCACAGTCTGAATCATAGAGTGTATTGACATAATTTACCAACTATTTGACAAACCTTGTTAATATTTATGTACTTTGGCATCAAAACTGAAAGTGTTCAATTGGTATTATTTTAGGAAAAAAACATTCATACTAAATTGCAAAGACAAGCAAAGGTCGAAGCCTCATAGCACACCGATCAAAACAGGGTTTAGCTTGCATCATGCTATTTATACATTGCCATAATTTCCTCAACATCAGAGCTAACGAAGGTTTGAATTGATGGAATTATCATTGATTATAAATATAATAAACGTAAGTAGTATATACAGTCAAATTAAGGTATAAAATATGTTTTATGGTCTTTTTTCAATTGGAGCGTATCAGATTACACAGTCTGAAACACGTAGTTGAACTTACATAAGTAGCAATATATTTTCAAATATTCAATCAAATTAAAAAAAAGTTGGTGCCATATCGTCAAACTATTGACGTGGTATATTTTTACTGTAACAAATAAAAGGAGGGGCTGGTTATAAAGTTCAGCAAAGGTCCCAAACGTATGCCACATCGTTCTTAACAGTTTTTTTTTATCACACTATGCGTGCGTTGAAACATTTTTCTTGACACAAAACTAAACAAAGTTTGACTTTATAGAATGATATAATTGAGCATATCTAAAATATCATCCCAGGTAGTAAGTATTATTAAATTACGATCTAAATAATGTTAAATATTCATTTTCATATGCAGTAATAATATCAAATATCATAACATGAAACAAGGATTGAAAGGCATAATTGACAAAATGTTGCATATAATCAATAAAATGTATTGTTTTTGATATCAAAACATCCACATTTTATTGTGCTATGTATTAAGTAGCAATAGACATGACACAGTCATCACACACAGCTTATTTGACAAAATGTTACGTGATCTGTTACAGTAACGAGCTGTGCAAAAAAGTTCAGTTTACTTTTGTGGTTAGTGCTGTTGCTTTGCCCATGAAAAATCCAGCTCACAGCTTTTGTTTGACACTTCACAATGTTTTTTTTGTGTGTTTTTTGCATACTGGATTACATACAACTTACGTACAACATACAAACTTACATACAATATAGTCCGTTGAATGTATAATGACAAATAATGAGCCTGGTACTACGAGACACATTTTATATCAGATAATCATATTTAAGTTGTTGTTGATTCATGCTATATATGGATGGCATCATGCACAAGTGGTCTAACCCACATTTTGACGATTTTGAGAAAAAATCGCGCTGCAACATGAAGTACAGGATAAAACGAATAAATACAAATTAACACAAAAAGGTAACAAAATCAGTGACCAAATGGTCTAACCCTCAATGTGAAACTCGTATATTGATCAAGTTGTTGCTATCAAAAACATAGATTTTCATTGTTTTTTTAATGTGGGTTAGCCCACTTGTGCATGATGCCATCCATATAAGCTTGGTGTATGACTGGCAGCGTCTTATTCAAAACGACAAATAGTTGGCAAAATCACTGTCGTATGCTGTTTTGACCTTTATTGACCTTTATAACACAAAAGTTGTTACCTATTTTTCTCTTCATATATATAGTTCAATATGTGACTTACGTTTTGGTGTCAGAATATTTACTTTTTACCTACTGTTGATAAATATATGGGAAAGTTTGTCACTCACACCCCATATTTCAAACTAGGCCATGTACTACACTCCCAGATTTAAAAAATCCATACAATATATAGTATTACCGATATGTGCCTTACGTTCTAGTTCAGGTTATTCTAGAGGCTTTATTCTATTATTCCATCAATTTAAACCTTGGTTAGTTTTATTATTCAACAAGTGACATAAATGTACAGATAGTGTGATGGCGAAACATTTGCTAAATCACTGTGGCTTGCAGTTGTGACCTTTGTTGACCATCATAACTTAGACATTGTAATACTTTTTTTCTAGATATATATTAAACATTAAAAACATTACATTTTGATGCCATAATCTTTAAAATTGATTGAGTATTGACAAAGATATTGTCAATTATGTACAAATAATTCATTTTTTCTTGTGATACCATACAGTACATCCCCTACCCTAAAATGCCCTCTAAAAATAATTGATACCACAATTTGATTGTACAGACTACCTGGGGTTGTTCTAGAAGGTGCATACTACCATCCTATCAACTCAAACCTTGGTTACTTTTGGTGTTGGGATAAATCCGTTTATAAGCGTCTTTCAGGATTTCGCTCCTGGACTAATAGAAGGATAGCTCAGTCTCTCACGTGAAGATATCTGATAATCACCGTCTGTCATAATAGCATTCAGTTATTTAGATCTGGAATAGAATAGCCGGCTCTACCCCTAAATCAGATAACAACTGAATGGCGGCGGTGATTGGCCGATCTCGTCATGTGACAGACTGAACCAATCTTCGACTGGTCAGGGGTAGAATACTGGACTTGGATCGAATAACCTATATACCATACCTTGGCCAAAATGTCCTTCATACCAAGATGTAAATCGCACTGTCTATTCATCACTCGATGTATGGATAAATGTTTCCATTGAATTAATTGATCACGCAGTTTCCACTCTTTGTGGCCTCAGGGGCACTGTGTCTTTAATTCACCAACCCATTAGGCCTACATATATTGTGTGTAAGTCTGGACTGGGTGAAGTAGGCCTAAATCATGATTATTTACGGTAGGTCTATCTGATTATCACAAAAAATGTAACATTTAAAAATTATATTGTACTCCGCACGGTAACATATATTGGAATATAAATGTGCAAAACACATTTTATGCTTTTGAGAATAAGAATGTGATGATAGGGGGGGGGGGGGGGCAGTTTGTGATCAGCCGTCCCCAGCAAAGTGGATGGACAAAATGGATGTTTATCATGCTTATCATGCTTATGGTATGCCATTATCAGTGAAATGTCACTAGGTGGAAACATAACCGAGTACTAGGACTTTCTGAGTGTGGTCCGTCGAAGGAGAAACGAGGAGGAGCTTAACTATCCACATTGGAAAATTAGAGAGAAGAACGACGCCACTTCTTTGTGTTAATTTGTGACCTGTAATCACCACCCCTACCAGAAAAATAGGTAAATTGTGCTGCATTTTTTTAGATGAAACTAAATCAGATTTTTTAACTATTACAGCGCGGGGATCGACTTTAAACGTCAGAATCTGAGGCTGTAGACGTTCAGATTCTGACGTGAAAAGTCGATACCCGCACTGTAAGAGTAAAAATATTTCTAATGGTCGTAGACCCATAACATAAGTATCCAAATGAAGCGTAGAGCTAACGAAGATGATTGTTTCAAATTTAAAAAGAACACCTTTGGGTTTTATTTAAAAATTCAGCGCTTTAAGGGTTAAGTTGGTAAAACTCTATATTTATGATTCAGTGAAATCAAAACAGAAGGAATGCAGATAACAACAGTTTTGTCGAAAAATAAAAAATAAATTTTTTATCATTTCACAAAAAAACATTTCTTGTTAATTCAGCCAACTATACGGCGGACGTTGATAAAACTTATTAGTACTTTGGTTCAACCCTTTACGCGCTAAGTACGATCATAGTCGTTTTTAATCCTTTTTATTATATCCGATTAAATCATTTAATGGGAACGAAATGTGTGTTTAAACAGCAAGACTTGCAAATATGTGATCGCAAATTAAAGAAATTGGAGTAAGTTTCACCCACTTGAAGTTGTGGGTCGAGGGGAATTTAAATTATTTAATTTAGTGCTTTACGGGTTAATGGGTGCGGCCACGGAGGTAGGCAATAGTAGTCCGGGAGCTCAGGGGTCAAAAATGTCCCGAACGGGGCCAAAAGGTTTGAAGGTTGTATCTAACTAGAAATTTTGCGCTGAATTCGAAAATCAACGTATTACATGCCGTACCTGTGAAGTTTTTAAAATAAGACGTCATTGTTGCCATGGTAACAAATTCACAAAACATTTTAAATGTCGTCTACTGGAGGCAGGTATACTTTTAGTTGATGTGTAATTAAGATAATAAAGCCATAATTTTTGTAAACGCCTTCCATTCTACATATATAAGATTAGTTTTAGTCAGCAAAAGTATAATAACATTGTTTTTCTTATGTTGCCATGGAAACAAATACGTTATTATGACCTTCATAATTTCATAGGTGGTATGTATTCCACATATATATTAATAATTATAAGAACATCATTTTTTTAGTTCTTCCTGATAATAATTACACTGAAAATGCATAAATTATCAAATATATATTACATCGACAAATTTGCAGCGTTAAAATTGATAACGCTGGCCAGCAGCGTCACATTATGACGTCTTTTCTGTGGCGTACAAAAATGCCGCCATTATTGGAAAATAGACTTTCTTTTATATCTTTCTTAAAAATGGTCGCATCGTATTGACTAATATGTCTAATAGTATGTTTTCATGGTCAAGGATTCTGATAATACAATTTTCGGGGGCGAGTATTCTTCAGAAAACAAGATTCTGACAATCCCGGCGCATTTGCCTATATAGACTCAGTGCTGCAGACAACCTTTGAGTCTCATTGAGTATTCGCCCTTCATTTTGGAAACGATGTGTAAACCGACTATATTTCGAGTACACTAGAATATATCAGAATATTTCACTGTTCAAAATATTAATATGGGTTTAAAGTGTGAACTGCCAACAAAAACAATTAACTTCTTATCTAAAACAAGTATGCTTATTATAAATCTAAACATTTGTAAATATTTACATGTAAATATACACAACAAAATAAACGTGTGTGCGTAAATTCAAACAATATGATCGTAATTGTACTCCCAAAATAATTCAGCATTGCATTTTTCGAAAGAAATGCGTAATTTACGCACCTTATAGGGCGCAGCTGGACTATTTATTACTTGTAATAAATAATAAATCTCACTTTTGTGATGCAAGATGTCAAATTTACTGACTAAACACAATATCTGGTACAAATTTTCATTATCGATATAGTAGCCCACAATTAACAGTAGCACAGTGTCTCATGACGTGATTAAGTAATCATTATCGGCAATATCTCTGTTATTATCATAGAAATAGAATACCACACTTGGGTTGAGTTTCTGCTGGCTTTGTTCATTGTTTTGATCAGGGTTTCCTGCAGGCTCAAGAGGTTTGGGGAGGATTTGTTAAAGTTAAGAAGGAAAAAAACACGAGGACAGTTAAATGCCTGCACTTTTTTCGGGGGGGGGGGGGGGGGTGGGGGAGTAACCAAACTTTGGGGTGGAGGCCCCCCCCCCCCTCCCCTAATAGGGCACCCAGGAAACCCTGTTGATAGCTGACATAATATGGGTTTTGAGACCAAACGAAGTCATTGAAGCAGGAGAGGGACAGGGGGTTGTACCAAACGAATTAGGATATTCGGCTTCCACACCTCCTGCCTGAGATACGTTTGTGTATTGTATATGCCTTATTAATAGAGGTACAGTGCGTATATATAGCTAAAGGTAAAACTAAACATGGAATAACTAATAAGGCAAGCAATGAGGGATATCATATTTGAAGATAAATGTATTATTGGAAACATCATCCAAGTGATGGGTATACATAGATTTACAAATAAAAACAATACCCGGGCGGTTCATGTGTAGTCCAGGAGCAGGGACCCCACAAAAATGTTGCGTTAAATCAGCACAATATCTAAGATCTGACTTGATAGAATGGTAGAATAGATATGCAGGAGCAGCTCCAGGTAGTATGTACAATGAAATGGTAGTATCAGTTTTTATTTATTTTGACCGCTTTTATGGGGGTACCCCCAATCCTGTAAGAAATTCGATGTTATTAGGATTACGTAAACATCTGTCATTGCTGTTCTATTTAACCAACCGACACATGCAATGTGTACGGAAGTGCATTTAGGACATGAAGATTGTTTTATAATCCGTTATAACGGTCTACTAATCTGTTATAACGGTCTACTAATCCGCTATAGCAGAATAGCATTTCGTTATTATGGTCTACTATTTTGCTATAACGGTCTACAAATCCGTTGTAGCGGTATAGTATTTTGTTATAGCGGGCTACAATTTCGTTATAAACGGTCTACTAAACCATTATAACGGTTTACTGTCCCACTATATAACGGTCTAGTATTTCGTTATAACGGTCTACTAATCCGTTATAAGGGTCTGCTGTTCGAATCGGTTATAGCGGTCTAGTATTCTGTTATAACGTATTCCAATCAGTTATCACGGTCTAGTATATCGCTATGACGGTCTGCTATTCCGTTATAACGGTCTAGCATTCCGCTATAACAGTCTACTATTTCGTCATAGCAGTCAACTATTCAGTTAAAACGGTCTACTATTTCGTTATTGCGGTCTAGTAGTTCGTTTTAATGGTCCAGTGTTTCGCTAAACAGTATACTATTTCGTTATAACGGTCTACTATTCTAGTATTTCTTCATAACGGTCTAGTATTACGCTATAAAGGGTTAGAATTTTGTTATGATGGCCTAGTATTTTGTTATAACGGTATACTAATCTGTTTTAACGGTATACTATTCCGTTATAACGGTCTACTATTCATTTATAATGGTCTAGTATTACCTTATAACGCCTGGCATTTTGTTATTACAGTCTATTATTTCGTTATAGCGGTATACTAATCCGTTTTAGCGGTTTACTAGTCCGTTATAACGGTCTACTATTCTGTTACAGCTGTCTAATATTTCGCTATAAAGATCTAATATTTCGCTATAATGTTCTATTATTCCGATATAACGGTCTACAAATCCGTTAATATGGACTACTATTTCGTTATAGCGGACAATTAATCTGCTATAGCGGTCAACTATTCTGTTATAATGGTCGAATATTTTGTTTTAGCGGTCTAACATTACATTATAACGGTATAATATTTCGCTATAACGGCCAATTTTCACCAATAACGGTCTAATAATCAGTTTTAGCGTTCTACTATTCCGTTATAGCGGTCTACTATCCTGTTATACGGGTCTAGTATTTCGCCAAAGCGGTGAAGTATTTCGCCATAGCGGTGCAGTATTTCGTTATAACAGTCTAATATTTCGTTATATAACGGTCTTCTAATCCATTATAGCGGTCTACTAATCCGTTACAATGGTCTAGTATTTTGCTATAAAGGTCTAGTATTTCGTTATTACGGTCTATTATTTCGTTTCAACAGTATACCAATCCGTTTTACCGGTTTACTATTCCGTTATAACGGTCTACTATTCCGTTACAGCTGTCTAATATTTCGCTATAAAGATCTAATATTTCGCTATAATGGTCTATTATTCCAATATAACGGTCTACAAATCCGCTATTATGGACTACTATTTCGTTATAATGGTCAATTAATCTACTATAGCGGTCAAATATTCTGGTATAACGGTCTATTATTTCGTTTTAGCGGTCTAGCATTACATTATAACGGTATAATATTTCGCTATAACAGCCAATTTTCACCAATAACTGTCTAATAAACAGTTTTAGCGTTCTACTATTCCGTTATAGCGGTCTACTATCCCGTTATACGGGTCTAGTATTTCGCCAAAGTGGTGAAGTATTTCGCCATAGCGGTGCTGTATTTCGTTATAACAGTCGAATATTTCGTTATATAACGGTCTTCTAATCCATTATAGCAGTCTACTAATCCGTTACAATGGTCTAGTATTTCGCTAAAAAGGTCTAGTATTTCGGTCTTGCGGTCTATTATTTCGTAACAGTATATCAATCCGTTTTACCGGACTACTATTCCGTTATAACGGTCTACTATTGCGTTACAGCTGTCTAATATTTCGCAATAAAGATCTAATATTTCGCTGTAATGGTATACAAATCCGTTATTATGGACTACTATTTCGTTATTACGGTAAATTAATCTGCTATAGCGGTCAAATATTCTGTTTGAAAGTCTAGTATTTCGTTTCAGCGGTCTAGTATTACATTATAACGGTATAATATTTCGCTATAACGGCCAATTGTCATCTATAACGGTATAATAATCAGTTTTAGCGTTCTACTATTCCGTTATAGCGGTCTACTATCCCGTTATACGGGTCTAGTATTTTGCCATATTGGTAAAGTATTTCGCCATAGCGTGCAGTATTTCGTTATAACAGTCGAATATTTCGTTATATAACTTCTAATCCATTATAGCGGTCTACTAATCCGTTACAATGGTCTAGTATTTCGCTATAAGGGTCTAGTATTTCGTTATTACGGTCTATTATTTCGTTTTAACAGTATACCAATCCGTTTACCGGTCTACTATTCCGTTATAACGGTATACTATTTCGTTAATGCGGTGTAATATTTCGCTACAAAGGTCAACTATTTCGCTATAATGGTCTACCATTCCAATATAACGGTCTACTAATCCGTTATACCGGTCTAATATTCCGTTGTTATAGACTACTATTTAATTATAACGCTCAACTAATTTGCTATAGTAGTCAACTATTCAGTTATAACGGTCCATTATTTCGTTTTAGCTGTCTGGCATTCCGTTATAATGGTCTAATATTTCGCTCTAACGGCCTATTATTCCCTTATAATGGTCTAATAATCCATTTCAGCTACTATTCCGTAATACGGGTCTAGTATTTCGCCATAGCGGTCTACGGTATTTCGCCATAACGGTTTAGTATTTCGTTATAACAGTCTAGTATTTCGTTATAACGGTATACTAATCAATTATAACGGTCTACTATTTCGTTATAACGATCGAGTATTGGTTATAACGGTCTACTAATTCATTAAAATGTTGTAGTATTTCCTTATAACGGTCTACTATTCCGTTATAACGGTCTATTAATCCGTTATAACTGTCTATTCCGTTATTACGGTCTACTATTTCATTATAACGGTGTGGTATTTAGAAATACTAGACCGTTATAATAAATTAGTATACCGATATAACGGATTAGTAGTCTGGTAACGGATTAGTAGACCATTATGACGTTGGTAAACCGTTTTTAGAAAGAACTGACTACCTTCAAATTCAATACGTCTGCCGTTTTTTTATATTTACTGCCACTATAATTATACCGCTAAACATGCTGACGATAAATGAATTATTTGTGGTAACTTAGTTGACCAAAAATTTTATAATTACTGAAGATTAAATTTGAAAAAACTAAAATGACAGTAGTGTAATATGAGCAAATATAATGGGATCGAAGGTAGAAAACGATTAGTGATCAGGAATGGGAATAAAAAATGGCCGCCACAATCCAAAATGGCCGCCAATCAATGGCCGCCAATCAATGGCCGCCGTAATCCAAAATGGCAGCCAATCAACCCTTTGAGCCCAAGAACTTTTTTTTTCTAATAAACCCTCTGAATCCAAGGGGCATTTTTTTTTTTTTTTTGATTTTTTCAAATTAACATTCTAAATCCAAGGGCCAATTTTCAAGATAACCCTCTAAATTCCACAGGGTCAATTTTTCAAATAGACCTTCTAAATCCAAGAGACATTTTTGTCGAATTAACTTCTAAATTCCAAGGTCAATTTTTCAAGTTAACCCTCTAAATTCCAGGGTCAATTGTGTGACTGTAATTCGGAAACGACATCGCCTTTATACACACTTATTTTATAGCGGACGCTCACCTTAAATCTCTTTAGGCTCGTATATTTTATGATGGACGCTGCTCACCTTAGATTAAGTGAAATGAATTAAACGCTCACCTGAAAGGTAGAGATTATCATACATACGTGTAGTCTATGAAACGTCAAATGTGACTTACCGTATTATCCCCAATAAACGCGCCGGGCGCTGAGCCGAAGTTGGGGGCGCGTTTATTATGTGCACTAAAATGTTAATCTGTATTTCACGGCCGCATTTGTGTGTTAACAAAGGCTGCAGATTACTATCTCCCGTGACAGGGACACGCTGTTATTGAACCCTCGAGTACTGTCAGTGCCGCCAGCGTCTCACCAATGCTGGCTCAGCGCTGTTAGCGCTGGACTGACATTGGCACAGCGGTGGCTACACTGTGACAACATTAAAACATCATTGTTTCAACGTGTCTGTTTGCTGGGATGACCACTGACCGCTTGACTGAACGGGATATCAAGCCTAATTCCTGCATACATAGGATATTGAGCTGATGTTGGTTTAATGTTGCAGATTACTATGGCTCAATTTATAACTTTTTGATGTTTTAATTTCACTATGTCATAGATCTACATAGTTATTCTTCACATCTGCTAAAATAGCTTCAAATTTCGTATAATCTATCAGAACTTGTGAAATATTTTAAATTCACATCCAAATACGTCAAAAATTCTATAAATATTTTAATTTACTACTAAGTATTCCACATTTTTGAAACATTTAGCAATTTTCGATAAGTACTTGTTGAAATAGTGTGCCCTTTCTTAAAATTTATGCGAATATGACAAGATATTTTAAGAGAATTCTAAAACATTTTCCGATTTTTCACAATGGACTTGTTAAAATAGTGTGGATTTTCTTATACGTAATACTAAAATGGTAAAATATTTTTCCACTTTGCTCTATGTGTCCTAAATATTTCCACACGTTCTTTACACCTGCATAAGCTATGCGAACTTGTATCATTCAGGTGAATATTGAAGAATTTTTACCAGTATGCCACCAGACGGTCGGGGCCCTAGAGTAGTGGTTAGCACCGCTGCCTTTCACGTCAGAGTTCGGGGTTCGGTTCCCTGTCTCGGCGGTTTGAAAGAAACAAAATAATGTTTCTTCCCCATCCACGTGTGAAATTCAGTATTGTGGGGAGCCTCTGTGACCGAGAGGTATCGTGCTCGGCCTCAGACCGCCAGGGCTCGAATTTCGGATCCTGTGTTTGAAGGACAGTGTCATCTCAATCATCTCACCATCGTCAGAAGGTTCTCCTCGCCCAGTTTAGCCTATATGTGCACAAAGGTGGCCTAAAGCCCGATTCATTTCATTTCATTTTGCCACCATTAGACAAACTGAGTAATTAAATACACTTTACTTAACAAAGATGGAGGAAGGTACACCTACCTTAGTCAAAAGCATGAAAATATTCCAATAAGACTGAATTATATAAACGAAAATTATGAAATATTAGATCAAATGTTAAATATGTTAACCGAAAATGCCAACAAGACTGAATTATATAAACGAAAATTATGAAATATTAGATCAAATGTTAAATATGTTAGCCGAAAATGGGGTCCCTCCTGAGACATAGAAAGTAGACGGGAAAATATTTGACCGAGTGTGTATCATATGGGTGAAAATCGGAGATTTTTTACAAATATGTATTAGTTATTCAAAGTGGGAAATTAAATACAGGTTACCTCACGTGAAGTGTGTATCATTCAGGTGAATATTGAAGAATTTTTACCAGCATGCCACTATTAGACGGTCGGGGGCCCTAGGGTAGTGGTTAGCACCGCTGCCTTTCAGAGTTCGGGGTTCGGTTCCCTGTCTCGGCGGTTTGAAAGAAACAAAATAATGTTTCTTCCCCATCCACGTGTGAAAGTCAGTATTGTGGGGAGCCTCCGTGACCGAGTGGTATCGTGCTCGGCCTCAGACCACCAGGGCTCGAATTTCGAATCCTGTGTCTGGGGGACAGTGTCATCTCAATTATCTCACCATCCTCAGAAGGTTCTCCTCGCCCAGTTTAGCCTATATGTGCACAAAGGTGGCCTAAAGCCCGATTCATTTCATTTCATTTTGCCACCATTAGACAACCTGAGTAATTAAATACACTTTACTTAACAAAGATGGAGAAAGGTACACCTACCTTAGTCAAAAGCATGAAAATATTCCAACAAGACTGAATTATATAAACGAAAATTATGAAATATTAGATCAAATGTTAAATATGTTAGCCGAAAATGGGTATACATTTTACATGTATACATCACTATATTAGAAAGGGAAATATTTGAACATGCAAGCATCACTGAGAAAAGTGGGATGCAGGTTGATATAAATTAGATGAAAGATTGAAAATATTTCAACAAACGTGCATTAATGGGACAAAATTTGGAAATATTTGAGCAATTTACCTCACTTGAACAAATTTGCTAAATATTTCAATAGGTGTACATTACTCAAAGAAATCGGAAAATATTTAACTTAATTTTACTCAGAAATATCGAGACACGTATGCATAACCAATTAAATATATCAGCATAGATCAATAAAGTATGACCTAAAACGCTGAAAGTCGGAACATGTGCTGCTTTGAAAAGTCGAAAATCGGGAAATAAAACTAAATACTTCACAAAGTGCGTAATACATACAGGGAAGTGGGACATTATTTTAACAAGTGCGAGGCCAAAAATCATTAAATGTTTCAAAGAATGTGCCAACTTTGGTCATAAATTAAAATATTTATAGAATTTTGAAGTCCTTAGATATAAAATATTTTACAAGTTCGCATAGCTTACATAGGTGTGAAGAATCGATCAACGAATATGAACTAAAAAGACAGAAGTTGAAAATTGTGGTGCTTTAAAAAGTCGAAAATCGAGAAGAGTACTAAAAATATCACAAAGTCTGAATATCAGAAAGAAAATGTAACATTATTTTAACAGGTAAGTAGCGAAAAATCTGGAACAGTTTCAAACTGTACCACATTTAGTGAGTAAATTGAAAATATTTATTAAATTTTGAAGTCCTTAGATATAAAATATTTTACAAGTTCGCATAGCTTATGCAGGTGTAAAGAACGTGTGGAAATATTTAGGACACATAGAGCAAAGTGGAAAAATATTTAAGAAAAGGCACACTATTCCAACAAGTACTTATCGAAAATTGCTAAATGTTTCGAAAATGTGGAATACTTAGTAGTAAATTAAAATATTTATAGAATTTTTGACGTATTTGGATGTGAATTTAAAATATTTCACAAGTTCTGATAGATTATACGAAATTTGAAGCTATTTTAGCAGATGTGAAGAATAACTATGTAGATCTATGACATAGTGAAATTAAAACATCAGAAAGTTATAAATTGAGCCATAGTAATCTGCAACATTAAACCAACATCAGCTCAATATCCTATGTATGCAGGAAATAGACTTGAAATCCCGTTCAGTCAAGCGGTCAGTGGTCATCCCAGCAAACAGACACGTTGAAACAATGATGTTTTAATGTTGTCACAGTGTAGCCACCGCTGTGCCAATGTCAGTCCAGCGCTAACAGCGCTGAGCCAGCATTGGTGAGACGCTGGCGGCACTGACAGTACTCGAGGGTTCGATAACAGCGTGTCTCTGTCACGGGAGATAGTCACATTTGACGTTCCATAGACTACACGTATGTATGATAATCTCTACCTTTCAGGTGAGCGTTTAATTCATTCCACTTAATCTAAGGTGAGCAGCGCCCATCATAAAATATACGAGCCTAAAGAGATTTAAGGTGAGCGTCCGCTATAAAATAAGTGTGTATAAAGGCGATGTCGTTTCCGAATTACAGTCACACAATTGACCCTGGAATTTAGAGGGTTAACTTGAAAAAATTGACCTTGGTATTTAGAAGTTAATTCGACAAAAATGTCTCTTGGATTTCGGTCTATTTGAAAAATTGACCCTGTGGAATTTAGAGGGTTATCTTGAAAATTGGCCCTTGGATTTAGAATGTTAATTAAAAAAAAAAAAAAAAAAAAAAAAATGTCCCTTGGATTCAGAGGGTTTATTTGAAGAAAAAAGTTCTTGGGCTCAAAGGGTTGATTGGCTGCCATTTTGGATTACGGCGGCCATTGATTGGCGGCCATTGATTGGCGGCCATTTTGGATTGTGGCGGCCATCTTTTATTCCCATTCCTGATCACTAATCGTTTTCTACCTTCGATCCCATTATATTTGCTCATTTTACACTACTAATGACCGCGACATTCACCGTCTAATGAACGAAAAATGAAATAGTTATCTAGATATAGGCCTAAATGACAACCTTTTTTAGGTTTGTCGCACGAGAATGGTCAATTTATGATTTTTGCATGATTTGGGGGCCGAAAGACTCATTTCTGATGTTTATTATTGTATCGTAAAATTCAAGATGGCCGTCATTTTTCTTATTACCATTAAAATCATGACGTCATTCTAAATACTGAGCAAATGTTAGAATATAATGTAATAAAACCAAGTTTCGAATGTCTTGTAAGTTAATCGTAGGCCTATTACATAGTTTATTTTCTAGATTTCCATTAAAAAGTGTTTTTTTTATTATATTATCTTTTAGATGCATACAAAACGCTGGTGGTAACCATAATGAATTTGAAGGTCAAATGTAGGTCATTTTGAGCTAAAAACATGAGACATAAATTTCGCAAATCCAAATCATGCAGAAACCAGAAATTGTGCATTTATTTGTAAGAAAAAAGTAGTCAAAGTGGGCATTTTTTGTTTTTCCAGTTTGAAGGCGGAGGTCACTAAATGTAGAACGTTCTTCGATCGATCCAAATTAAGCACACCCATGTATGTAAAAACAAGTGGTTAACAAATTGTACACTTGAATGCCAAACAAAAATCAATGTTTCAGGCTAAATACATACTAAAAGGCTGCAATATTCTTACGTCTAAAAATATATACAACATTCATAAATCTAAATACCACTGAGTGTTAAACAAATACATATCTGGGTCCAGAAAACATAATCCACATGGAGATTTTCATTGACCATGTTGACTTGTTTGTTTTATTTCTGATTTCGATTATTTTGTAATAAAAATTATGTTTCAACGTATGTGGAGAGATGACTGTTTACTCCATTGCAACATTCAATACTGGTATATCATTGTAGCATAACTTGAATTCCCATGTGTAGATTGGTAAACTAGAACAGCAACCACAAACGTAACCCTACCCCCTAAATCTCAGCATTTTGGTGGATTTTTCCGGAAACGTTGTATAGTTTGGTAATATAAGCCAATATGCACTTAGTATAGTTTCTGTTTCATTTCTTGTCAAGATTTAGGAAAACATCCATAGCATATTTAGTATTAGCTGTGGCTTGGTGAAAGTTGGTATATTCTCACAATACAAAATTTTACATAAGGCCAGACGTACGGACTCAACAGTTAGATCTGAGTATCTGACAATTACAACCTTTTTACTGCTAATGTTTAATTATTTTATCATGTTGTCGTGATGGATGAAATAAATAGCTTGAATCTTGGACGAAAAAAAAATATCATGATATTGAGATAGGTCTATAACAAATAACATCTTAATCTGATGTCATGATTTCGCGTTGTTACTAGGCATATTCATTAGATGATATTACAGCGACAGTTAATACTTGCAATAACATAAAAACAGTTTTAATGACCATTTACATGTCAACTTTGACATAAAATTATTGGTCATATTAATTATTTATTTTGTATACTTTTTTGATGCGGCGCTAATCAGGTATAGCTTGGGTCACTATTTATGTGAGCACCAAAGATAACGACCACAGCAGGACTCGAACCCGCTACTCCGGGTATTTGAGTCAACCACACTACCAATGAGCTACCCTGGCGCCACAATGGCATTATATAATTATTATAATGTTATTCATTTGTAACTGTCGATGTTAAGATCTACATCTTAAGACATACGAGTGATTTTATCCAGCTACTGTCGATATATTATTTGCATCGTGTAATTCTTAAAGGACTTTTTGTCTGTCTCTATATTAATATAACAAATTATTCACCGTCATTGAAAGGTGTAGATAATGCAATTTACCAACTGAAAATATACTCGAAACAAATATTCAAATAATATTTACTTTTCAACAAATGTGTTTTTCGAAGTTAGGTCGGGTGAATTATTCCTGTCATTTGTTCTTTTTTACAATACTTTAAAATATCTGTAAATTCTCAATTATCTTCATCAGTTTGCGTGATAACGTCTTGTTAATGATGACTCATCTGTCTCGGTTCAGCCTAGCTGTGAATAAGGGAACAAGAGGCCGATTAAATCATACTGCACTGGAAAATGTTTAAAAAGCCACAGATTTTTCTCATTTTTTATAAATGCCATCATCTATGCTATTTATACCATTGAGACTGCCTTCATCGTATTCCTTGACAACGAAAATGTGGGATTACATATATTACTCAGTATGATACGATTAGTATTATACGAGATATTATCTAAAAACGTATTCCTCTTAATGGCGGCATTTTCGAACGTCGCAAGAAATGACGTTCTATGACGTTGCATTTCACTAAACTGATAATGATATTTATGACGTAAGTAACGTCGGCATAATATGCGCGACAATGCATGAAATGTAACTTATCATAGAATAATAAATTAAAGAAAACAAAGTTTTTTAAATTTTTCATTGAAATTCATATATGATACATTTATGCAGGTAATAAAAAATGGTTGTAACCATGGTAACATAAAGAATTCGAATGAAATTTTACATGATGTAAGAAAACAAACACTTATGAAGTATAATTTTAGGGTATTCACCACAAATACTAACATTTAAGACATAGGTTACACATCACATTCAATACACCTGCTACTAGAAAGTAATATTTTAGTTTTTTGCTAAATTGTTACCATGGCAACAATGACGTCTTATTTGGAAAACTTCCCAGGTTTCAGCGGATTCAGCGCAAAATTTCAAGTTAAATACAGCCTTCGAACCTTTTGGCCCCGCTCGGGACATTTTTGACCCCTGAGCGCCCGGACTATAAAGGACATAGTATCAGCTAGTTTTCCATAATCACAGAATAAACGAGCGAAAATGTGACTTATTTTATTGGAAAAATAGCATACGCTGCATGATACCATGTATAGACCCAATTGGAAACACAATTCAAATAACATATAATGCTCGATATGTAAAATGGCCACATTTGTGCACATACAGTCTAAATTGGGCCAGGAGAACCTGCACTGAGTTTCACAAGTGGATGGGAAAGAAACATTTTTTTTTTTTTTTAAACCGCCGAGACCGGGAAACGAACCCCGAGCTCCAACGTGAAAGGCAGCGGTGCTAACCACTACCCTAGGGCCTGCGCCCTGCTCGATAAGAACTAACAAATTTAGTTGAGTATGTAAAACAAAAAATAGTTATATTTAACATGCTTAGATTACATTTTTGATTTAATAACTCATTTGGGTTCCCCAACATGCCCACTATTAAAACAACATCGGGATCACTTGGATTAAGTTGTGCGAGTTAATTGAGAATCGGATATATTTGAAATCCGGTGAGCCAAGCGAAAAACATTGCATAGGCCTACATATCACTTAAAATATAAGAGTGAAATAAATGATGTCATAATGGTTAAATACATGTTAACATAGACAAGTTTTACAGTGCAAGTAGTTTTCTAAAACATTTCGGAATAACATTACAAGTAATGTTTGTTTAATTCTAGTATCCTAGTAGTGGTGCTAGCTACTCCAGACCACGCCCACTTATTTATTATAAGGTATAACGTTACTAAATGATGCCTGTGATTGGTTGAAACAATACATTTTGTTTTATAGTAATGGTCTAGCTATCTAGCACGGTTTTCCAGATATTATGCGTAATTTGTCAATAATTGCCGCACATTTTGTTTTATAGCAATGGTTTAGCTATCTAGCACGGTTTTCCCGATATTACCCATATTAAAGTCAAATATGGACTCAAGTCGGCCATTTTGAATTTGATAAATTTGACATTTTTCATGGCATATCCTTCCCTGAAACCGCATATTTTGTTTTATAGTAATGGTCTAGCTATCTCGCACGGTTTTCCAGATATTACGCATATTGAAACATAATTGCCGATAGTCGGCCATTTTGGCTGCCATGACCTAGTTTTTGGCCAATGCACGCCCTTTTTGGAACTCATCTGAGCTATTGGTAAAATTAATATACATATGTATGGTATACATTTTGAAGCGATATAAAGAAAGTTGTTGAGTAAATCGCGTTAACGAGAAAATTTGCCGATCGAAAAAAATCAAGGTCATAGAGGTCACAGAAAGGTCAAAAGTGAACTCAATCAAGGTTTAGTCCTAATGAACTGTATATGAAGCTTAATGTGCATTCCAGTAACGTGAATCAAGTAATAGTGCTAGAAGTGGTGGACAGACGAAAGGACGGACGAACGGACACCGCATGACGACAATAGCCAAAATTTTGGTTGAGGCATAAAAAGTCACCAGAGATAAAATACATACAACAGTAACACAGGAGATGGGGACGGTAAAGTTTATAATGGAGCGTCAATTACACAAAATACATTATTATATGTAAATATTTAAATACTGGTCTAAAAGCCACAAAATGTTAGTATTTAGGATAGTAAGTTATATCCTTGGGCAAATTGTCACTTCGAAGAAAATAAGATTAAGTTCAGCTCATCTACCCAATGTAAAACTTCAAAAAATCTTGGCAAATTTAAATCCTAAAAAGTTGAATTAATGAAAAGAAAAGAAAATTGAGATGTGTCCCAATGTAGTCAACGATTTTTGACATAAGCAGTATCTAATAATCCATATGGTATTATGTTGCAGAAAACATTTTTATTTCACCTGCAACACCAATACCGAAATGTAAATGAGCTGATTTAGATGCAAGTGATATTTGTGGTCAGATGTGAACAAATAGGATTTTTTTTCTTCGGTCCTACCACTCAATCTGGAACTGCATGTTGTTGTTCTGCTATATTATGCAATCAGGAAACAAATTAAATGATTGATAAAAGTTCATTTTTTACCAATTATTCAATTTGGTTCCCGATTGCATAATCTAGCAGAACAACACCATGCGGTTCACCACCGCCCTCTGAAAATGTATGTACTTTTCATAGCCAAAAACACATTACGTGTGGTATACTGGTATATTTATATTTATATAGTTATTTACATTTTCTTTACATGTGAAATATGTTAGTATGTGTGTGTATTTTTGTATGTTTTCCGTTTGTTTTGAATACACCTAAACAATTAATTAATAGCAATTTTATGCTGTTCTTCGTTGGTTATTTGTTCAGTTTTATAAAAAAAAGAGTTAAAAAACTAAGGAAATTATCAGATATATCCTAAATTGATCTATTTAAAAATATAATAATTCTTGTGATATACATATAACCTTTTCTAAACGATTTTCAGCAGAACAACTCCATTCCTGCTCCATCAAGCGTGTATTGTAATTATGCTCAGTCGTTCACAAGCTAATTTAATAAATTAGGATACAACATTTATTATCTACTCCAATCTACGTGTGTCACACGATGTATAGCGTGTTTTGAACAAGTTGAATGACCCATATATTATTTATTCACACCATGCACCACGGCCTTGAGGGTAGTAATTTCCTATGTCCAAGTGGATACTGTCTTATTCTTATTCTACGGCCGTTTTTCGGAAGGCTATTTCTATGCGAGTTTTCAGCCGATGGACTTAAAGCAGCTCCTTGGGATGATATCAATTTTCGTTTTTAATTCCGTACGGAATAGTGTATCACACGGATCATGTTTTCATTTTTTTTCAGAATTTTCATATTTTTACAAATATTTTTAATCAACATTTCTATGAATCCAGAAGTGACCCAAACAAACTATTTGTATACCTGAAGGACGATTGAATGTTCATACAGCATTAGGCCACATGCTGATGGCATCGGCCCAGCGTTGGGTAGACAATCAGTGCTGCAGGTGTGTCCTCCCGTGTCCTGACTATAAGACACCAATTAGCGGCGACTGCTTTGATCTTACCGTCTGATACGTGGGAATATGTGATGTAAAGTGCCGAATATTGCTGACTTGTTTTGTTTACATGGCAATATACGACCTGGAAATACAACTATTTCACGTTTTTTCGGTGCTTTAAAATTGTTTTTTGACTTTTTCGTATTTTTAGTTAAGATCAGTAGGCTATATAGCTTCATATAAATCAAATTTTCAAAATTGACAACATTGAAAATGTCTCATCCCAAGGGGTCCTTTTAAAGTTTGAGCACAGTAATCTTTGGGTAGTCATGGTAGTGGGGAAGTCGGCTGTATTTTTTAAGCGTTCAGACCAATAGCGAGCGAGTAGGCTACTGTGCGGTAAAAGGTAAAAAAATTCCACTGACACTACATCAGCGAACGGCGGGCGAACGAGAAGACAGGCAGCCCAGCAGACATAAACCATTTGTATAACATTTATATAATTTATACATTGTATAAATGTTATACAAATGTTTTTGTGTTCACTGGGAGGCAGGTAGGCGTGTATTTACAGCGGTTTTAGTTCTGTATAAAATTGGGCCCTAGTATAGTACTCTACTCCAGACCAAGCCCACTCCATTTTTTTATCGTATGGTAACGTGACTTAATGACGCATGTGGGGCTGCTTGGAGTAGAGTACTATACTTGGCCCCAAAATTGCCTCAACGACGAATAAGCAGTATGCCTAAACACGAATCACTACTGATGTCGAAGCGGGGGTTATGACTTTACAGCCACGCGTTAAATGAGGCAAAATCATACAAGTCAATGTGGAAAGAGTCAATGATCTGGTGCAACAATATTGAACAGTATGGTCGCACGTGGTCACTGCGAATACATGGACATCCTCAAAAAAATCGAAATGAAGACTGCATGAAAGAGGTAGTTGATATCATTGAAACGAAACTTCACATAAATGACATTTCGGTATCTAATATTGATGCTGCACATCGCATAGGACGCAAACATACAGACAGACCACAAGCCATCATTGTCAATTTTTTTAGGAGAGACAAAGTGTCATATCGTCACGTAGAGCAGTAAAGTATACCAAGTACGTCATAACTGAAGATCTGACAGAAATGAACCAGAAACAACTAAATCGCGTCAGGGTGCATGCTGATATAGACTCGGCTTGGTCCTGGAATGGAAACATATGGTGTGTAACAAAGAAAGGACAAAAAACTAAATTAAAACCATATTACAACATCAATGAAGTCATAAACACTAAACAAGGCACGGGAAGTTTACAAAACAACAGACCATTACCCCATCGTCCTCGAACAGCACGTCATTTTGGTGCTCCACCTACAAGTAGAACAGTGACAGGAGCCGAGGGACTACTACCAGCCTCAAACCCACCCTCAAACATCTCTACCACAAGCAAAGTGGATTCTACTCCCCATTCCTTTGTCAGCAGCGCCCTGGAACTGTTACTGTTAGCCCCAACACGTCCATTGCAAGCACTGTGAGCAATGTTTCTGCAGATATACAAACTCTGTAAGTGCTCATCGCTAGATATTTCAAATGCCGTATGAACTGACTAAACAGGTGAATGTAAATATATTACCTTTATTCAAAATTACTCTGTTCAAATAATCATACAGATATATGTATATTTCTCACTCTTTTGTCATTTAATTTCTGTTTGCGGTAACACGACAAGGGTGTCAGGACAGTACAGCGGACGTGTAATGTCGCTTAGATTTTTCACACCTCTGTAGACGCGTTGAAATATTTATTGTTGTTGTGGTCGTGTGTTGTGCCGACAAATGTCACAATCCCACTAAATGTCACAGCCCCCGACAAATGTCACAGCCAACGACAAATGTCACAACATTGCCTCGACAAATATCACAGCCAACGACAAATGTCACAACATTGCCTCGACAAATGTCACAGCCAACGACAAATGTCACAACATTGCCTCGACAAATGTCACAGGCAACGACAAATGTCACAACTTTGCCTCGACAAATGTCACAGCCAACGACAAATGTCACAGCATTGCCTCGACAAATGTCACAGCCAACGACAAATGTCACAACATTGCCTCGACAAATGTCACAGGCAACGACAAATGTCACAACTTGCCTCGACAAATGGCACAGCCAACGACAAATGTCACAGCATTACCATGACAAATGTCACAGCCAACGACAAATGTCACAACATTACCATGATTACCAACGACAATTGTCAGTCGTCACTCTTTCATTGGTTAGTCCAGTTGCCAAATAGTGAACCGGGATTTTTTTTTAGGTTCGATGTTTTTATATTGATAAGTATTTATATACACGCTGAGAGCATTTTTAGCTTTGTTGGCTTCGCGCCAACTTTGGGGAGAATTTGTTAGAAGCTAATTTGCATAATTCACCCTAATTAACATACCAAATATGCGTAGAAACAATTGCAATACCACTTTTTCGAATAAGTTTATCACGAGAAAGTGATTTCCGACGTTATTTTTGCGATTGAAGGTCAAGGTCAACTATAAATGTCAAGGTCAAGGCTGAAATATTCTAAAAATACGACTTGATCATGTTTATAATGAGACACGTGGTTTAATTTTACAGGTTTGTTTCAATCCCTGCTCTTTCAAGCATGTCTGTATCATTATAAATTTTATTAGATATGTGCCACTTTGGATGTTTGCTAAACTAATTTGCATAATTCACCCTAATTATCATAACTGATCATTATATGACAATAATCTTTAGATATAATGGTATTTAATGTGTAATGATTTTTTTAATAAGTTTGGCGCGACCGAGAAATGTTTAACATATTTGAAAAAAACATTGTATGTGGTAATTTGCATAATGCACGCAAATTAACATATCTAACCACTATGTTAGTAATTTACCAAATAGGTCCAGAAACATGTGTAATACCACTTTTTCGTATAAGTTTAACACCAGGAAGTGGTTTTGGATGTTATTTTTGCAATGCGACGTCAATTTCTGATTAATATGCCAAGTTCAAAGTTAGGTTGTCGCCAATGTTGTCAAAATATAGATAAACTCGTGTCGCTAGTTGTCAAACCTAAACATACCGGGTTCCTTTAAACAATAATTATTAGATTTGCACCATATTATATATTAGCATTATTCAATATTAATATGTGGAAAAGTCAGATTTAGCACATTTTTTTATTCAAATACTTTAAACATGATTTTCATGTTATTTTGTGATTAAAGATCAAGGTAAACTTATCAGGTCAATGTGATATTGAGCCAAGTCATTAAAAAATATTCACAAGTGCAGATATAATGAAATGCAGAGCTTACAAAATCATTACACCTACATGACCTCTATGACCGTAATCCCGATATCTAGCCCTTCTGCTGCTGAATTGTTTGTTTCTATTTTTCGTCAAGTTAAGCTGGGATTGCAAGCGCGATCTCCCGCTTCATTGACGAAAAGTGTTTATATTTATATAAAAACAGACATATCTCACATTCATTTTTTTATAAAATGATCAACTTCCACAAACTATTTTTTTAAGTTTATGTACGCTTTGTGGTTTGTGATGAAACTATGATGTCAAAATATGTCAAATCAATTTAAAATAATGGCTATAAAGGCCTAATATAATATGTTTCCGAAAATCATAATTGTGTCAATATGGTTACAAAATAAGACACTGTTGTGTTAGAATATGAGAGTTGTTTATCATGATGATATATTATAATGTCAGAAGATGGCTTTATTAGTGTCTGGATATGACATAATAAGGATAGTTTCTGGATATGATATAATCAAATAAAAAGTGAGATTCACATGATAGAACACACCACAATAGTATCAGAATATCACAGTATCGTGTCTGGATTAAAAACCGTGATTATGCGACTTAATAATGTCTGACCATGGCATTATAATAAAACAAGATTATATTAAGATATTAGATAAAACTGCTGTTTTTATGGCATCATATTGCCATCGTAATATCATGTAATTATAATATCAGAAATGACAATGCATGACACTATTGTGAAAAGTGTCGACACTGTATTATTATATTCATAATTATATCGCTATTAAAATTCAATGCTACTTTTATATATTGCACTAAAAGACATTTTAATGTTAACACATCGAGGCATTTAGATTATCAAGCCAGTAGTACAATGCACTGAGTTGAGAGTATAGGACGTCATGATGTCAGGACATTACAGCAAAATATCAATATATAAGAAGTTCTAAATAATAATATACTACAATGACAGAATACATCGACTCGATGAGATAGTTTACGATTATAGACATTATGATATCACATATACTTTTTAATTGTTGTGATATTGACATTATATTATTACAATAAAGCGTAATGACATACCCCTTTTTATATCCCCATTGACTCAATGTGAAAGTATGACCCTTCAATACCACAATGCAGTTATGTCAGATTATGATACAATAATGTCATAGTATGACACTATATATTCAAATCATAGCGTTATAGTGTCAGAATCTGACAACATAATGTCAGGTTGTAGCACAATAACTTAACAAAAACCTAAATTGAGAAAAATAATAACTACAATTACTTGTTCATTTTTGAATAAGAGTATTGTGATCTATGTCTTTACATTGGTCAAAACGTTATTTCTAATTCGCAAGATGTTATTATTATGTTTAAATTGACATTGTTTTAACATTATGTGTTAATCGTGACTTTTACCCCCCCCCCCCCTCCCATACACATAAAATCAAGTGCTATCAGTTAAATATGTGAAACAACACATAATCATAGTTCAATTAGATAAAAAGACATTTTAACACAACAGCTAAAACTTATACTAGTATGTATTAGGCCGTGACGAGTGTAATAATGTTCGAAATTGCTCTAAATTGTCCCAACGATTTTTACGCATATCACTGTTAGTATATCATAAATACGTGAGACAATGCATGATTGAAAAAAGTAACGGAAATATATGATGTATATCTGAGTAAGCCAGTGACCAACAATTGGTGTCAAGGGTACACACATTCAATGTCACCCGGATGTGAAGAATCAAATGAGTGGTTACATATTTTTTTTAGCTTTAGATATTCACATCGTTGTATTTTGATCTCATTAAAAAACTGTAGCAAATATGTTCTGTGATAGTTCTCATAAGAGTTGGTTATGCTAGGTATGGTGAAATATGTGTATTAGCATATAATATAATTATCTCAATATCAGCTCATAGTTTAGGATGCTATATGGTGAGTTTTAGATATAGACGTATTTAACGAACTGAGTTAAGGATTATATATAGTGAGGTTTGTATAAAGACGTATTAAAGAAAATAAACACACCTCCAGATTCGCCATTTTAAACAGGATCATCATGCATTTTTAGCTGCTAGCGCCATGAGGCCTACATTTTTTGTAATTTTACCTAATTCAACGTCATTCACCTGCACGCCTCACATACGAGATTTATCTTTATAATTAAAGGGGTAGTTACGCAGCTTTAAATTTGTATGTGAATATGATACCAATTTACATATTTAACAAAATGTTGATAACTAGACGTGTATACATACCCTGATGACATCGCAAGGCTCTGAAATAGTGACGGCCATGTTTTGGCAAAATGGTATTACTGTGATCACCAGAGCGCGCTAGCTGAATATAGTCTTATACCACTCTCGGTCTTATCGCTAGGCGGAGTCAGTGTCTGTTTTACACGGAGGTCACTGCGACCAGGCTCAGCGCAATGTGAGTAGCCTGGTTTAGCCGGGTAGTGTACACACTGTTAATGTAGTAATGAATTTGCCTTGACTTCCAATCGTAAAAATAACACCAGGAATGGACTTCTTGGAAGTTGTTTAGTATTACGCATGATTCTAGATCCAATACATAAATGTTATTCTTTGAACCAATCACAAGAACCAATTATGTTAATTAGAGAAAATATACTAATAAGCTCTTGACCTAGATCGCAAAATGTTGAAATTGACCTATAATTGCACCCATAACCAGAAACCACTCAGTCGTGTCAAAGGTATTCAAAAAAGTGTTGTTACAAATGTTTTCGGGCATATTTGATAAAAAGCTGTAGCCCTATTATCGGAATTGCTAGTTATGCTGATCAGCGTATACAAATTGGATCATGAGATGTTTTTCTAAAGTTGGCAAAAAGTAGTACGTCGTTTCAAACTTAAAAAATGGCACTACATATACATAGAATTACAACTAACATGTTTTTAGTAATAAAGTTGTTTCATCCTATTATAATGGTCAAGTATTTTATTTAGGTAAATTATGCAAACAAGCTTAACTAAACTCCCGGATTAAAACAGTTCCTGTACAATTAACACATATGTGGCATGTAAACATGCATAAAGTAATATTTTGGCGATATTCCAGCCTTGACCTTGTCATTTTCAGATGACCTTGACCTTGAATTGTAAAAATAACGTCAGAAATTCCTTCCTCGGGTTAAAGCTAGTCGAAAAAATGGTATTACACTTATTTATACACCAATTTATTAAAAAAGTTATATTATATATGGGTATGTATGTTAATTAGGTTGACTTATGCAAATTAGCTTACTGAGGTCGCGTATATCTGATAATTTTTCTAAAATTGTATCTAATAATGTTTATAAAGATTCATACATTTCTGAAAGGGCACGAAATGAAAAACATCCTGTACAATTAACACATATGTGACATATAAACATGCATCAAGTGATATTTTGGCAATATTTCAGCCTTGACCTTGACATTTTCAGTTGACATTGACCTTCATTGTCAAAATATCGCCAGAAATCACTTCCTCTGGTTAAAGTTATTCGAAAAAATGGTATTACACTTGTTTCTACGCCAATTTGCTCAAAAGTTATATTATAAAATGGGTAGGTATGTTAATTAGGGTGAATTATGCAAATTAGCTTATAAAAGATTCTCCCCAAAGTTGGCACAACGCCAACAAAGCTGAAAATGCTTGAAATATGCATATGAGCACAAAGCAATGAAAAAACCTTGGACTTGAAAGAAAATCCCGGTCCACTACATGAATGATGGTGCTCGCAACTGGACTATGGTCGGATGTAGAATACTATACTTGATCCGAGACCCATAATGTATTTAATTTAGTTTTTAAGACCTTGAATTATTTCATTTTCATTTTCATTATTTCATTTTCAAAAATTAGTTTGCAGTATATTTTTATGTATTTGTTGCACAACATAACAAATGTAAAATATTACACATACTACAGAATCGAGCGGTACGGATTATTAGTAACAATTTGGACTGGAATGTAAGAGGTATAGATGTTGTTAAGATCTTGGTTGGTTAAATGTTTGTCAACGAAGAGATTATTTTACCGCTATTACTGTATATCTCTTAGCTGGGTTGCAACCGAGTTATATAAGAGACCTGTTTACTCTATCTCGAGATATTGCAACCCGTATAACTAGATCATGCTGTACAAATAAATTGTTTTTACCCAAAGCTAACAAAAGCGATTTTAATTGATCTTTACAATATTCTGGTGCTATTATCTGGAATAATTTACAAGACAATATAAGAAACATTGATACGTTAAATGTTTTTAAACAAACATTAAAACAGTTTTTAAAAAACTTGGAATAATGTTGTTATATATTTTTCTAATATTATACCTTTTCTTTTACAATTATACACTGCTGTGTATGTTACACAGAGGCCTAGTCAGCAATAATTATGCAGATAATTTTCAATCCACTGCAATAAGTTACTGCCAAAGCCAAATGTTTTAAGCTTGTGAACTATCAGGTCGTGCGGTACAGAATCAAAGGCTTTAGCAAAGTCAAGTAATATAAAGTCTGTTTGACTTCCAGAGTCTAAATTTATACTGATGAATAATGGTACTTTTACAAGTTTGCACTGTTTACTATGATACACAGAGGCCTAGTCAGGGCAATTATTTTCACAATTGTTTTCACTAATAATTTTACCCTGAAGAAATATATTTTAATATTATTATTATTTACAACAGACGCACTGGTCCGGCTTATGTAATGTGTATATCAGGCGAGCAAACGAATAAATCATCACGCAAATTAAATTATGAATGAATGAATGAATGAATGAATGAATGAATGAATGAATGAATGAATGAATGAATGAATGAATAAATGAATGAATGAATGAATGAATAAATGAAAGAATGAATGAATGAATGAATGAATGAATGAATGAATGAATGAATGAATGAATGAATGAATGAATGAATGAATGAATGAATGAATGAATGAATGAATGAATGAATGAATGAATGAATGAATAATTGAATGAATGAATTAATGAATGAATAAATTAATGAATAATTGAATGAATGAATGAATGAATGAATGAATGAATGAATGAATGAATGAATGAATGAATGAATGAATGAATGAATGAATGAATAAAAAACGACGAACAAATGAACGAACGAACGAGTGAATGAATGAATGCATGAATAAATGAATAAATGAGTTTTTTTTATTAAATAAATGAATGGGTGAATGAATGAATGAATGAATGAATGAATGAATGAATGAATGAATGAATGAATGAATGAATGAATGAATGAATAACTGAGCATATGTATCACTGTTCTTGTATGAAACATGCATGCATGCGCAATTTTTTTTAAAATATATATATATCCAATAAATACAAATCTAATTCACTTTATCCCGGTTTTCAACTTTTTATCACATTCTGCATGTTATGGTGTCCAGATAGGGCCATCTCGCACTTTCGCTGTTTAAAATCTGGCACGTTTGCATCGCTCTTTCGTAGTTTTGCACTTTCGTACTTTCTCAGTTTCGCAACGCCCTTTCGTGGTTTCGCATCACCCTTTCGTTGTTTCGCAGTCTCGCACTTCCGCTCATTCGTTGTTTCGCATTGCCCTTTTGCAGTTTTGCCTCGCCTTTTCGTGGGTTTGCATGGCCCTTTTGATGTTTCGCCTTCTCGTTGTTTCGCAGTCTCGTAATTTTGCATCGCCCTTTTGTTGTTTCGCATCGCCCTTCCGCTGTTTCGTAGTCTCGAACTTCCGCCCTTTCACAGTTTCGCATCGCCCTTTCGTTGTTTCGCAATATCGCTCTTTCGTTGTTTCACAGTTTCGTACTTTTGTTGTTTCGTACTTTCGTTGCTTGTTTCGTACTTTCATTTTTTCGCACTTTCGCAGTTTCGCACTTTCGTTGTTCGCTGTCTCGTACTTTCGTTGTTTCGTACTCTGATGTGATGGTTAATCCTACTGTCTGTCACGCTGGGATTCACTTTTCAGCAGAGATTCTGATGTGATGGTTAACGCTACCGTCTGTCACGCCGCGATTGACTTTTTAGCAGAGAACCTGGTGTGATGGTAAAAGCTACCGTCTGTCACGCCGGGATTCACTGTCCAGCAGAGACTTTTTATGTGATGGTTAACGCTGCTGTCCATCACGTCTGAGCTCTGGTGAACTGGTTAGCGCTGTCCTCTTTCATGCCAGAGCCTTGGTGAAAAGGCTAACGCTGCCGTCCATAACAATGAAACAACGAAAGTACGAAACAAGGAAAGTGCCAAACTGCGAAACAACGAAAAACTGAAACAACGAAAGTACGAAACAACGTACGAAATTGCAAATGTACGAGACTGCGAAAGTGCGAGGGTGCGAAAATGCGAAAATACGAAACTTCAAACTTGCCAAATTACGAAACAGCGAAAGTGCGAAAGTACGAAACAACAATAGTACGAAACAACAAAAATGCAAACTGCGAAACAACGAAAGTACGGAACAGCGATACAACGAAAGTGCGAAACAACGAAAGTACGAAACATATTTTCCAGTTTGATATTCGTATTTAGTTAATAAAAGCTTATAAAATAAAAGGTAACTAGATAAAAACAAATCGATCATTATATTTTGATTCTCAAGACAGGTTGATGCCAATTTTAAAAACAAAATAATATAAATAAAACGGAACTATGTAGATACGTGGTTTTAGGTCAGTGGGAACAATCTGAATTCGGCTCTCACTATCTTCCAATATGTGTTATATTTGATACAGTACTCAGCTGAATTTTGCCAACGTGTAACAAAATATTGAGTGGATAATGGATATTGGCATCTAACCTAATTTATTTTGACTGTGAAAAAGTCATTTTTTAATTTTTAAATTTGCTTGGACATTCGGTGATCGCGGGTTCGAACCCCGCTCTGGTATTCAAGTTTAAAGAAACAACATATGTTTCTTCCCTGCTCACGCGTAAAGATTCAATATTGTTTCGTATTTTCGTTGTTTCGTATTTTCGTTGTTTCGTATATTCGTTGTCTCGTACTTCTGTTGTTTCGTACTTTTGTTGTTTCTTTGTTTCGTACCTTTGTTGTGCGAAAGTACAAAACTGTGAAATTACGAAAGAACGAAATTGCGAAATAGTCTGGAGGCAGAATGGCATAAATTAGCCCAACCTTGCAAGAAAGACCCCAATGAGGTTTTGGTTGATATTGACTCCTCAGATAGTGTACTTTTAAAAACAGATCAGTACCCGTGAAGTAGGCCTACGGTTGGGCAAAACCCGGTATTCAAGATGGCGTACAAAATGGCCGCCATAAATGGGGCGGTTTCCTAACTTGGTTAATCAGTGGCACAAGTTGTCATATAATACCACTTTTTTTGGGGGGGTTTAGGGTATAAAGAATCCAAATAAGATGTCTTCAAGGTCAATGTCAGATGTTACTGGCATATTTTGCATTGACGGAATTACTTTTGATTAATTCTAGTTTAATTTATAAGACGGTTGCGGCTCAACCGCTGGGAGGCTGGGTGTGTATATATGTCTTTACCATTTACATGTGGCATCCTGTATGTGGGGTACCATCGGCCTGTCATAAGAGCATCTATACATCTCTGTATAGGCTACATATACGCAGTTTTATTCTGGTCTGCAACGGTTCGGGATGCTCCCAGCAGCAGCTTTTCCCACCCGCCCACTCCCGCTTTATTGTATTTCACAGTGACCTGCGCATCACCTTTTATGCTTGACTAATTTGTACTCTCATTCGATCTATTATGTATTGTATATAATCGTAGCATAGCATAGCATAGCATAGCATAGGCATGGCATAGCATAGCAGCATGGCATGGCATGGCATGGCATGGCAGGCATGGCATGGCATGGCAGGCATGGCATGGCATGGCATGGCATGGCATGGCATAGGCATAGGCATAGGCATAGGCATAGCATAGCATAGCATAGCATAGTATAGTATAGTATAGTATAGTATAGTATAGTATAGTATAGTATAGTATAGTATAGTATAGTATGGTATGGTATGGTATGGTATGGTATAGTATAGTATAGTATAGTATAGTATAGTATAGTATAGTATAGTATAGTATAGTATAGTATAGTATAGTATAGTATAGTATAGTATAGTATAGTATAGTATAGTATAGTATAGTATAGTATAGTATAGTATAGTATAGTATAGTATAGTATAGTATAGTATAGTATAGTATAGTATAGTATAGTATAGTATAGTATAGTATAGTATAGTATAGTTGTTAATCGGGAGGTCACAACTAGATGCAGGCGCGTATCTGTGTTTCTAACTATATATTGTATATAACATTCTAGCATTACAATTGTTACAATTTAGTTACGTGATATTAGGTGATAATTTTTATTACGGTGTAATTTCACAAGAAGCTGTATTTGTGTTTATTCGTAATTTTTTTTTTCTCATATTATGTAACGTTGTATGATTATATATACATGTAACTGTTTCTGCTAGATGCTGTTATTAATAAACCTACCGATTCACCCAAACCCTTTCCTCGCTGTGTCCTTTTACTACGAGTCCAGATAAATTAATTGTAAATTATGTTCACGTATGTGTATTTTTCTTCATACTATGAATCTCATGAATCTTTTCATTTGAACAATTTTTAGAATTTGGTATCACAAATCACTATGATAAATGATATATGAGCTTAGTTGAGCAATGTTGATGTAGTGTATTATATATTATATTAACTTGGGACGAAAATGCCGAAAAAATCTTGCAGGCCGGTCCCGATGACTCCTTCGTCTCGACTGGAGCTTGTAACCTGGGGTAAAAAAAGAAATGAATCGGGCTTTAGGCCACCTTTGTGCACATATAGGCTAAACTGGGCCAGGAGAACCTCCTGAGGATGGTGAGATGATTGAAATGACACTGTCCTCCAGACACAGGATTCGAAATTCGAGCCCTGGCGGTCTGAGGCCGAGCACGCTACCTCTCGGTCACGGAGGCTCCCCACAATACTGACTTTCACACGTGGATGGGGAAGAAACATTTTTGTTTCTTTCAAACCGCCGAGACCGGGAACCAAACCCCGAACTCTGGCGTGAAAGGCAGCGGTGCTAACCACTACCCTAGGGCCCCCGCCCTGTAACCTGGGGTATCATGCTCGAATCCCGGCTGGGCAGGATATTTGGTTGTGCATTTACAGTGTATATACACACAGTTCAAAGGCCTGGAGTGTACAGTGCTACCTATAGTACTGTGCACTATTATGAACCCTCGAAGTCATTCGAAATAAGAGTAGGGCATAGTCCCAGCTTCTAGCCTCCTTCTATTGCGATATTGCCAGGATTGTGCGTAAAGCGACGTAAAGCAATATTCACTCACTCGAAGTTGCGACGTAATCGTTTGGGGAAATATTAGTCCGGTGGCACAGGATATGAACCTTGTGTTATCTGGTGACAATAATTTATTTATGTGTTTCTTTGAGTCAATGCCATCTAGATTGAGAATCCGTCGGGTGTAGGCATACTGATTACATCGGCTTGGCTTTTAAAAATCCAAGATGGTGGTCTAAATGGGCGCCACGGGCTATGCTGCGTCATAACTGCAGAAATATTATGAACATAAAAATGTGATTTTGGTGTCTAACATCATGGTTTTCGCAGAAAAACAATGATGGCGTCAAATATGGCCGCCATACAGACTATGATGAGTCATAACTACTGAACTATTAGGCATAGATACGTGATGTTTGTGTCTAATATACGGTTTTCTGGATCAAGGAATTAATTTGTGGTACGTATTTAACACTAAGATAGATAAAAATAATGTGAATAAAATCAAAGATGGAGTCCAATATGACCGCCACATACATGCATGCGTATATATAGCATTAAGGTAGGCCTACACACATAAGTTAAAACTATCCTCGACATAGGCATCATTTGCTGTCGAATGTAGGGGGGGGGGGTAATCCATTAATAATATTTGTAAACGTTTCAGAAAATTATAAAAGGGAGAAATACAAGACAACTTTAAAATAAATCACTTTTTTTCACAAACTGTTAATGAAATGCATACACGTTTTAATTAAATGATGCACAAGGGTTTATGGAGTTAACTGTGAAACTCGCTTACTTGTTAAATTAGTTAGAAAATGCTCGATGAATTTAAATAATATTTAGGAAAACATTATTTATTTCAAGAAATATATAGGCCAACCATTATAACGTAGAATCAGAAACTATAGTCGAAACTGACATTGTAATGTATCTAGCCACTTTTATCGTGATGATATAATGATATAATATATATACCGCCTCTTGTATATGTAGCTGCTGTTGCGAACGGTGTTGTTTAGGGGATGCGCCACGTCAAAACCGGACCTATGTCTCAAGTCATTGAGTTTATTAGTTGTAATTGAAGTGTTATGTTGCATTTTTCTAATAGAACATAAATTGTACACATATCTCAATTATTGACCAATTTATTGATAAAAAAAGCTTGGAAACCCAAAACCTAAAATATAATAAAATTAAGAGGAAATGCCTCCTAAAGTTCAACGAGTAAAATCACCCTGATGTCAACCATGTCTGAAATAGTAGAAATGGACAAAATAACACAACAATTGTCATTTTTGGACCAATGGCGCCAGCACTTCAATTGAATCTGTTGAATCAAAACCCAAGTACATTTACACATGGTGATATGGGTTGAGGTTTGGTTTTACAGGGGTGTTACTCTAAGATCATGAAAGGTCATCTCAAGGTCACATCAAGGTCAAATCAGGTCAAGCGGGTGAAAATAGCTTATTTTTGGTGTTTTTGCTCTGATTCTGTTCACTTGAGAAGTCTATGGTGATTAAAAGCCATCTAGACATCAGCAATGGGCCATACGAAAACAAGCCGAGAGGTCACAGGGGTGATATAAGGGTTACAGGGGTAATACCCCATCAAACTACCCTTATCTAACCCCTGATTGAAATGACAGAAATGAACCAAATTACACAATGATTGTCATTTTTGGACCAATGGACAGCACTTCAATTACATCAAATGACTCACAACAAAGTACACATGGTGATATGGGCTGGGTTTCACAGGGGTGTACCACATTGTCATGGCAAGGTCAATTCAAGATCACAGCAAGGTCAAATTAGGTCAAAATGGGTCAAAATAGGTTATGTTTGTGTTGTTTTGCTTCATTTATGTTAACTTGTGATGGCTATATATGATGGTTGAAACTCCTCTAGACCCCAGTAGGCCACAGAGCTATTCCAAAACACCCCGATATGTTACATAGATAACATAAGGTTTAGAGGGGTGATACCAATCATCCTGATGTCACTCCTGTCTGACAATTCGGAGATCTACTTAATGGTGAAATTTTATATGTAGGATTGTATTCGAGGCCCTAAAGATTGAATGGTTATTCTCAGCCATTCACCTTTATCTGACACATTTCGTCCACAGTTTATTTTAATATACATGTATATAGATAGCACTGCTTAAAAGCCCGTTGCCATTGTGACATCCCGTTCTGCCAACTCCACATTCGCTAGAAATTAGCCCCCCCCCCTCCCCCAGGTTCTTATCGTTACAATGATGCCAAATTCATCCTAATATAAATTTTTCGGTAAAGGAAACGATAATTTTTCTATTCAGCGATTTTAAATCCTATGTGGCTTTTTAATATAATCACGGTTTTATCTTATCAAACACCAATTACATGCCAATAAAGCAAACTTGATAATCTAAAAATATAAATAGAGCGTAGACAATTTTAATGACAAATAGCTTTATGTAAATTAAGTTTGTTTGTCTAGGGCTAAGCCGTGACAGCCCTATATACCACTAAGAGGTGTACTGTTGGTTTACAGTACGCATCAAAAGTATTGAACCACAATCTGATGATGCTGGTGCAGGCAGAGGTCCATATAATCACTGATCATTATTTTAGGCATACTTATAGAAGCTTAGATTTAGTTCACCCTCTATAAAATGTTTTAATAAATAAGAAATAAATACATTTTGTTCACTTCGGCGTCACCATGGTTTTGGCCATTAGGGCGCCCTCTATAATGCTATCGCTAGACGACATAACCGATGTTATAAGTAAGGGCGCTGGTATTATTAACATCGCCATCTAAAAAGGGGTTGCTCTCGTACCTGATAACGTGGCACGATTCGGACACATTGAATGAAGTTATACTGCGACCGGGTGAAATAAGGCATATCCTTAAGTGTATGCTCTTATAAAAATGCTATGTTTGGTGTTTAACCATCCCTATATTTTCATACGCTATGATCCTATTTGGGATATATAAAAAACTCGGTCACAGAGGAGAGAGTATTTCCTCATATCGTAGTACAAGTACCTATTTCATGCAGTTCAAGCGCTCGGTGTAATAAAGACTGGTTGTCACCTATTATATTCTGTGTCTATCGACCACAAACGATTACCCATGAACCATGCAATTTAGGTGCATAAAACAGTATGGCTTATTTCTATGTATTTAGACCTAGCATTCAAACTCTGTACTGAAGCACATTATTAATGCCACACCAATGTGAACAGATACAAACTGACGCTTTGTCCAGACACATAATGTACCATGCATTTTGCATGCATCACCTGAATGAAAGAAACTTGATTTGCACAAAAAAATGGGCTGCCCAATGGACCGTAAAAATGTCTTCAGAATTATTTTCCAACTTTGATAACTCGCAAAATCCTAATTCGCGACACTTTGATAGCGAGCGAAATCATAAATAAATCATATTTCTTTTAAGGTTTAAATTATGTAATTAAACACCCAAGCCATTGTGCTAATCGTGTTTAAAACTGGGTAACGTATATTCACTACTCAGCAAACATCGGCCCAAGGCCTATTGACATAATACCTGAAAAAATTCTACTTCGTGGTCAGTGATGGCGATGTTTACATATTTAATTCTTAATGGGGATCGAGGGGGTTAGAAATATCTAACCGGGGGCGGCGTTGTGTTAAGGATTATGTGCCCCGTAATTCAAATACATACTTCTCACGGCATAATTAAATCAGAGATTATATCAGGAATTTGCAGGCGAAATAGCAACCTATCTAAGCGCCACTGAAGAGAAAAATGTGATTTACGAAAATGTAAAAATTAATTTGCAAAAAATCCGTAGAATTGCCTAATAAAAACAATTCATCCGTATCATTTAAAAACATGACAAAATCCTTACGATACTGAAAATCTGTAGAATGGGCAATCCTTCAAAACATGCAAGCATGATGTAAACATGGATATTGAAACAACAAGACGAACGTGGATGAACGCGAAGACAATAACTTACACCAATGCCTTCTATAATAGAGACGTCATTACGATCACTGATATCATTGATGAAAAAGTGGAGCCCAAGTATGATATTATACTCCTTTATTTAAAGAACAACTAAATGACGGCGGTGATCAGCTGATCTTGTCAAGTAACAGACTGGGATACTCTTTTATTGATCGGTGGTAGAATATTGTTCTTGGTCCAAAAGTGGATGATAGCATACAACTATTTTATAACTTTATTGCATCCTTTCGAATTCACTGGTAGTTTCAAACCGCCACACGGACCCTATTATTACAACAAAAAGACGCAATCCACCAAGGATAGTAACCCGGTAACTGAAGACAAATCAGCCCTTGTTTTAGTCTACGAGTGATCCTCATCGGGCTTGTCATTCCTAACAACCTATTCAATAGTCAAGACAAGTGTAAGCGGCTACATAAAAATGAGTGGTCACAGGATCATAATCCAAAATAATAGTCAATGGCCACTATAAGTCAACGTCAAAACATTCAAAACACGTGGGGCCGTGTTCTCAGACAATCATACAAATTAAGAGCTAAGCCGTTAATTCAATACATCAATGTACTGGTCAATATCAACAAGCTCAACAAGTTTAAACAAATTTATTGTATCTCCATGAATTGCACAAAAACAGAGGAGAGATAATATATCAATTATTATTATTGTAATAGCGTGGGTCACAAACTCAAAAACTAAATAAATTAAAAATTGCAGATAATGTTTTAACTCAATTTGTTCATACATTGTGTTATGTGTGTAGCAATTTTTTCTCGCCATGCGAGTTCAATAATTTTAAAAAATCAAGTTTGAATGATCAGTGTGATAGGCTACATTGCGGAGATATTTTTTATTCAAATGATAAGCAAACTATTGCCTTCAAATAACAAGCGATATTCATTACTATTTGTATCTGTTGACATAAGTTACATAAGTTAGCGCTCCTTTTCAGTTCATTTAAATGTCTTCCCAGTTCTGTTGATAATTTATGATCAGAACCCTAAATATACACAAAGTTATTCAGTTATGATATGAAAGGAAAAGTAGATAAGGACCACAGGTTCTTATCTTTACAAACTATCAAATTCAGCCTAAAATATATATCGGTAAACGAAACGTAAATGTTGGGGTCTTAGCAGCTAGACTATGAGCTGTAATCGGTATGTTGTGTCTGCACACTTTTATTCCCTGCGAGATACTAATGAACTTTCTTTGAAATAGCCTGGACTATTCATGAACTGTATTGATGAATATTTCATGAACAGTTCACAAAAGAGCTCATGAACTGTTCAAGGAATGTCCGTGAGCATTAAATGGCCCAGGATAGTTCATGATTATTTCATGAGCACCACTTACTGGAATGGTTCATGAATAGTTCATGCCACAAAGAGACATTCACATGAACTGCTCGTGAACTGTTCATATGAATGTGATGTCTGCGTGACTTCAACTTTAAACCTCGGCTAATTGACATATTTTACATCTGTGCGGGACATCGTGAACATCGCCAAAATACACAGGTAATATTCATGAGATGTTCGTGGCTGGTGTACTGACAAAAAGGAAGGGATTTTACTCAGTGTTGATCCTTTCAAAGGAAAACAAAGCAATTTAACATTGGACCCTTCATCTAAAATTGTGTTATATAGGCTTATAATAAGCCTATGTAACACAATTTTAAACTTTGGAACTTTTTAACCTGGGTATGGGCCTTTAAAATTCATGATGGTGCTGGTGAAAATTGATAATTGCAAGCATAGAATGCTATCTCTGGCGTGGCCATTAGATAACATTTTTTTTTAAATCAATGTAATCAAGTTACCAGGTAGACAAAATGGAGTATTGCATTAGAATCTAGGATTACTATGTCATACCATTGATGGTGACCATGGTAAACGATGTTTATTGTTGATATCAACAGCCATCTTGCTTTTTAGCTCTAGAATCACATGACACATATACTTTTTAAGTAAACTCAAAAATGTTACGTTAAACTAGAATAAATTAATAAAATCAACCTATTCAGATAAATCTAAAGTGGTGTATTGCATTAGATTATAAGCTCATTATTTCAACCATGGAAATTAGTGGTGGACACAAAAATATGAAAATACAACATTTTCAAGGTAGTTAGAGACAACCATCTTGTTCGTGATCACATTGACACATTTAAGCTATAAACATTTCAATAAAATTTACCTAATTAAGTTAATCTAAAATTTGACATGGATTCCAGCCTAACTATTTGGTGGTCAAAGTAGATTATCTTCATAGTGGTTATTGGCAGCGATCTTGTTTGACATTGAAACGTAAAATTGCCATTCCATTGAACCTGACGTATTCAGATTAGACTCAACTGATGTTTTTTCTGGTAGTACCCCTTCCAATATTGTTATTAATAGGTCTGAAACAGTTGACAATGCAAAATTATGTGTTGTATCATTTATGCGACGATAATTGATCTACAAACGACCTCTCTGGCTAAGTTCTGAGAAAACCTGCTTAAAGGAATCATATGTTCGAAGTTATGACCCATGATAAGATTACGTGGTGGTAATATTAGACGCCATCTTCGCTTTTTTACTTTTTATCTATCGTATTGTTAAATACACATCACAAATTTCTTAATCCCCAAAAACCATATGTTAGTCACTAAAATCACATCTGTAGGAGCCTAATGTCGAATTAGTTCTGAAGCTATGAACCACCATGGGCTGTATCTGGCGGCCATCTTTATTTGACCCTGAAAACCATATGTTGGACACCAAAATAACATCTCTATGTCTAACAGTTCTGATGTTCTGACCCAGTATATCCCTTGGCGGCCATTTTGGGCGCAATCTTGGATTTGAAAACCATATCTTGGACACCAAAATTACATATCTATGTCTAATAGCTCCGATGTTCTGACCCAGCATATCCCTTGGCGGCCATTTTGGTCGCAATCTTGGATTTTTAAAAGCCAAGTCGACGGATTACTACTCTAGATGGTCTTGTGCAAAAAAAACCTAGAAAGGATTGTTACCAGATATTGGAAGATAAAAACGGCCTCCTTCCACCGGACTATATTATATGAATGAGCATAATTCAATGATAAATGACCTTGATCGTAACTTTTCATACTTTTTTTATACTTTTTATCCCATCATATTTGGGTTTCTCTTACCCCAAAACCCTAAAAACGATATATTATATGACAGTTTGTGCCACTTTAATTATTAGTTACCAAATACGTGAATATAATTTACAAAATATGTTTTTGCCAGTAACATCTAACCTTGACCTTAAAATTAAAAAGTAACATATTATTTAGATTCCTTATACCTTAACACTCTAAAAAAGAGGTATCATATGACAATTTGTGCCACTTATTAACTAAGTTAGCAAACCGCCCCATGTATATGGCGGCTATTTTGGACGTAATAGGGCCTACCGAGTTTTGCCCTACGGTACTTCATGGGTACTGATCTACTTCTCAAAGTAAGCCATCTGAGGAGTCAAAAACCTCATTGGGGTCTTTCTTGCAAGGTTGGGCTAATTTAGGCCCCTATGCCATTCTGCCTCCAGACTATTTCGCAATTTCGTTGTTTCCTAATTTTACAGTTTCGTACTTTCGCACTTCTGTTGTTTCGTCCTTTCCTTCTTTCGCAGTTTCGTACTTTCGCAGTTTCGTACTTTCGTTCTTTCACATTTTCGCACTTTCACAGTTTCGCAATTTTATTGTTTCGTACTTTCGCAGTTTCCTACTTTCGTTGTTTCGTACTTTCGTTTGCTGTTTCGTAATTTCGTTATTTCGCAGTTTGTTACTTTCCTTGTTTCGTACTTTCGTTATTTCATTGTGATGGACGCAGCGTTAGCCTCTTCACCAAGGCTCCGGCGTGAAAGAAGACAGCGCTAACCACTTCACCCGACCTCCAGAGTGATGGACAGTAGCCTGAACCTTTTCACCAGGGCTCTGGCGTGATGGACGGTAGAGCTAACCTCTTCACCAGCGTTCTAACGTTGTGATCGGCAGCGTTAACCTCTTTACCAGGGCTCCGGCGTGACAGACGGTAGCGTTAACCATCACACCAGGTTCTCTGCTAAAACGTCAATCCCGGCGTGACAGACGGTAGCGTTAACCATCACACCAGGTTCTCTGCTAAAACGTCAATCCCGGCGTGACAGACGGTAGCGTTAAACATCACATCAGGGTGTTTGCTGAAAAGTAAATCCCGGCGCGACAGACAGTAGCGTTAACCATCACATCAGAGTTTGAAACAACGAAAGTACAAAACAACGAAAGAGCGAAACAAAATAAGTACGAAATAATGGAAGTAGAAACAACTAAAGTACGAAACAACGAAATTTCGAAAAAACGATACAGCGAGATTGCGAAAGAACGAATGGGCGAAACAACGAAACTGCGAAAGAACGAAAGAGCGAGATTGCGAAACAACGAGACGGCGAAAGAACGAAAGGGCCATGCGAGACTATGAAAAGGCGAGACGAAATTGCGAAAGGGCGATGCAAAACAACGAATGGGCGGAAGTGCGAGACTACGAAACAACGAAAGGGCGATGCGAAACAACGAAAGGTCCATGCGAAAGAGTGAGATTTTAAACAGCGAAACAGCGAAAGTGCGAGATGGCCCTATCCTGACACCATAACATCCAGTATGTGATAAAATATTGAGATCCGGGATAAAGTAAATTAGATTTGTATTTATTGGATTTGTTATGAAAAAAAAACGTTGCCCATGTATACATGTTTCATCACAGAACAATGCATAAAAGACGATAGTAAGGTAATTTATACATTCATTTCAGACTAATATGATACATATGCTCATTCATTCATTCATTCACCCATCCATTCATTCATTCATTCATTCATTCATTCATTCATTCATTCATTCATTCATTCATTCATTCATTCATTCATTCAATTATTTATTCATTCATCCATTCACTCATTCATTTATTCATTTATTTATTCATTTATTCATGTATTCATTCATTTATTTATTTATTCATTTATTAATTTATTAATTTATTCATTTATTCATTTATTCATTTATTTATTCATTTTCTCTCGTTCGTCCATTCGTTCTTCGTTCGTTCATCGTTTGTTCGTTCATTCATTCTTTCAACCTTTTATTTATTTATTATTTCATACCTTCATGTTTTCATTCATTTATTTTATTCATTCATTCTTTTATTAATCAATTTCACTCGCGTAATTGTTATGCAACAAAAAAATTATAATATACCGCAAACTAATTTTTGAAAAAAAATCAGTATTATGAAAAAATACAAGGTCTTAAGAAATAAAGATATTATGGGTCTCGGACCAAGTATAGTATTCTACGACCAAGTGATATGCATGACGACTGACATTTGTCGGGGGGTTGTGACATTTGTCGTTGGTAATTCTGATATTTATGTATTTATTTATTTATTCAACCTCCAAGATGGAGACAGTATACATACATATCAGATTAGATTACACATTAAAAACATACACATGTAATACACTGTTGTGACATTTGTCGTTGGCTGTGACATTTGTCGAGGCAAAGTTGCGACATTTGTCGTTAGCTGTGACATTTGTCGGGGCAAAGTTGTAACATTTGTCGTTAACTGTGACATTTGTCGAGGCAAAGTTGTGACATTTGTCGTTGGCTGTGACTTTTGTTGAGGGCTGTTGTGACATGTGTCGGGG
Source organism: Flabesymbios commensalis (assembly GCA_964017125.1). Lineage (NCBI taxonomy): Eukaryota > Metazoa > Annelida > Polychaeta > Terebellida > Flabelligeridae > Flabesymbios > Flabesymbios commensalis. Next base: position 28,958,826 of record OZ024914.1, read on the forward strand.
GCTGTGACATTTAGTGGGATTGTGACAATTGTCGGCAAAACAATCGTGTGCCGAGTGGACTCAAAGATCAGTGACATACCTTGACAGGAGGTACAGTTGAACCTCTCTCTTTCTCACTGATCTTAATCATTTTTAAATCTCGATAAATGTATTAGTTGTAATTTCCCCACAAGTTACCTTGAATCAATTTAACACTTTTATCATTATTATGCAATCACATGTGTGTTGATATATTTGTAAAAAAAATCAAAAAATCTTTAACATCATTTAAATCGCATGCCATGGTATATTATGTCATGTCACATTAGTGGTCCATAGTCGATCCACTATTGCCATGATATTTTTATTTCTTTGTATCTATGCCTCTTTAAACGCTTTATGTTTTTTCAACACTATCATTTATGCTACCTCGTCAGTTATATATCTTCAAAACGATTACTACATTATCATGATTATGTATAGCTTGTCTAAAGATTGTAGAATAACATCATGTATGACCACCCTATGTAAATACTGATGAACTGATATCATTTTGTGTGGAAAAGGCAAATAATTTCACTATTCTTAGTCTAAATGTGCAATCTTTAAATGCGAAGTTCGATCAAATTCAAATATTAATAAGTCAACTAAAATCTAAACACGTGCAATTTAATGCAATATGTCTTCAAGAAACTTGGCTGACCGAAAATTCTGATTTACCACTTTTTCAAATTCCAGGTTATACCCTTATTTCACAAGGTGCAATTTGCAGCTCACATGCAGGATTGGCAATTTATGTACAGGAAAAAAAAAATAATAATAATAATTTCTTACTCACACAGTTATTGACGAAAAAGCAAATATTGTATCAAAAACCAACTGGCCCAAATCCAGTTGGCAAATCACTCCCCATCATGTTTGCTATAGTTAGAACGGCTGGCGCAAGTCCAGGACCTGCCGAACTAACAAAATGAATAATCATATGTTTGGTTCTTCACGAAGTTTATTGCATGTGGCGCAAGTCCGGATGCATCCTGCCCATCATTACTAGCACTGATTTCAGCAGCTGGCGCAAGTCCTGATGCTAGATTAATCAAGCTAGACATAGAGCATCATGTATTTGGCGTATAAGGCATGCAATAATTTGGCTTTCGACCTTGTAAAACAGAGGAGATAAAGAAGATAATCAGTAAGTCACCAAACAAATCCTGCTCACTAGATTCCATATACCAGCTGATCTGTTGAGGCAGTGTTCTGCTCCGAGTGGTAAAGGACATTATCAACATCTCATTATCGACTAGAACTACACAAGTTTTTAAATTTTTCTGCTGCGCATTCACCAGTTAGGCTGGATATAGATAAGAAATTCCTGATTTTTAATTTTTGACAACCATGTCAAAAATTAGAATTACGGAATTTCGTCTTTATATCTAGTCTAACTGGTGAATGCGCAGCAGAAAAATTAAAAAACTTTTGCAGTTCTAGTCTATGGACATGTTTACATCATATGGTCATATTAAGAAGCCAAAATAAAATCACCTGTTTAACATAGAGGCAGGCTACAATTGCAATTTCAACAAATAATAAGTGCGTTTATTTGTATTATTTTATGCTAATTAAGAAAAGTTTTTGATTAATGCACGGCGAGAATAATGTTTGTTTCGTGAGGAGAAAACGTGGCTGATTAACGTGGTTAAAGGACGATTCCATAATAAACGGCTTAGCTAGCTTTTAGCACATGTTGTCTACATTTGCTTCTATGGGATGATTGCGTTTCCAAAAACGCAACATCATGAATCTCGTTATAAAAAAATTATAATTATAGTAATATAAGCCCCAATGGTGGGTTAGTTTCATTAAATTGAAATCTGAGTAATATAATAATATAAATCCTCATTACCTCATGTACCTGTCGGAATAGCAACCTGTCGGAATAACGACCTGTCGGAAGAACGAACTGACCCCATTGAGACTCAACACAGCCCAGAAAGAGTGGACTTTTCCACTCTGAATTTTTGCTGAGTACTAATAGTTAGCGCACTAAATTATATGAGAACAGGTCATTAGGACATATGCTTTATTTATTTTGCTCAGCTGAAATCACTCCACCTGGACTTTAAGCCATTCTCGTTTTTACTATCGGTGACTGTCATAACAATTACGTGACATACACTTTGCAATTTAAATTCTGTCCAATTAATTGATTATTTTCTGTGTTTCAGTATTGCATAAAGACAAGAAGAGCGCCCATAATGTTGTGTAAGTAGACGTATTGAGCTCAGTTCAAATGAGATAAGATTTTAATCAGATCAGATACTGTGTAAATATATCTTAAATGTTGTGAGAATAAGAATGTAGGCTTAGGGCCTACTTTATATTTATGAATAACTTTCTTCCAAGGTCCTCTGTGTGGAGATCTACATGTGTATCATCATGCATCACTGTATAAATCATCATCGCAAAGAATAACTTAATATTACTCTAATAATAGTAAACTTAATATGCCATTCAATGCCAAATATTTGAGCATATTTTTGTATCCCAGGTTGTCCCGTGTTCTGGCCTTGGCCTGTTTGCTCAAATGTTCCTCTTTTAAACACCCCTCCTCTAACCACACATTAAAAAAACGAGCTCATTCCACGTGGTTCTATAATGGGTGTGGCCATGGTGGGAAAGTTACGTCCACAAATCCTTTGGTGTGATTGGATTGGACTGTTATTTCATGGAAAAATAGGAACACTCTTAATTAAATATCAGACAATCTGTTCAGACATGTGTGATCAGACACATTTCGTTAGATTTTTGGGTCTGACAATCAGATTTTGACTGATCAGACATAGTCTGATCTCTGATCAAATTAAAATCTGACATTGTCAGCCGACTTAACCCTTTCAACGCGGCGATCGACTTTAGAATCTGACGTCCATAGACGTCAGAATTTGACTCTAAAGACGGTCCCCGAACTGAAAGAATTCAAAATATTATAATGGGCGTAGACTCATAACATAGGTAGTCAAATGAGGCGGAGAGAACTAACTAAGACATTTATGATTAGGCCTTTTTCAAATTTAAACCAACACTTTGGTCTCGATAGTTTATACAAAAATATTTTGGTGGTAAAAGAAGTAATAGACGTAAGGTGTGATGTTAAACTTTGTCCTGCAAGTTTAAAACCAAAATAAATTGATAATAATTCAATTTTGGACGATTTTGTATAAATAAACATGAATAAAGATAACCGGTTGAAGCTGGAAATTACGTTAGAAATTTCAGTTTCAAATGAATGAATATTATTTGACGATTCAGCCGACTTTTTTTATTCTATGTTTTACGGGCCCGTCAACATTGATTTCACCAAAATAAATTAAAATAAAATTGTCATTTTTTTTCTTGATATCACAATGTTTTGCAGTCCTGAAAACCGACATGCACAACTATCCGTGGCCTATAAAGGCGTCCCGAGTGCCTACCAGACGCTGAGGTCATTCCCAGAAAGCACTCAAGCTTACATTTGTCTGATCCACCCACTCCAAAGAGTTATGCCTTCCAACACAGTCCGCATTTTAAAGATAGGCCCCCTATAGATCTGGTAATATTCGCGAGGTTTTAATTTTGCAGGAGGACAAATTCGCGAGTTCAAGAATCTTGCGAAAATTATTATTAAAATAGTGCTTAATTTTTTTTATTATTTGCGAGTTTTAATTTTCGTGAGTCCCAAAATCAAAAATTCGTGAAAAGTTAAACACGCGAGCATTACCAGATACAGTATATCTTAATTTGATTTTTATTTCGATGCCCGACATTGCATTCTTTCAATTTCCGCCCGTAAAACATAAACAAACAAATCTGGTTTTAGTGGCGGATCCAGGATCTGGAAAAAGGGCCAATTTAGGGGACTTTTTTAAGTATTTGCCGAAAAATAAGGGGGAGGGCGCCTGCTGAGCCCCCCCCCTAGGTCCGCCACTGGGTCTAGTTGAAACATTGTTAGCTTAATGTTGGGCCATTGCTTACGACGCTTCCACAACATTAACCCAACATTGGGATTGAATGCCTCGTGTTTTTTGTGACGCGCTCAAGACGGGTGTTGGTGTCACATGCGTGGATAGATAATCTGCTTTTGATCACTTCTCAGCCCATGCATTTGTGGCACTGGATTGCCGGCAAACACAAAACATTTGTATAACATTTAGACAATGTTGGACCAGCGTCGTCGAAGACGTTGAGCCGACGTTGCAGCAATTTTATACAAATGTAATTTGATTTGCTGGGATGCTATACATGTAATTGGACACGATATTAAACTATAAACCCTATACTATATTTCCTTTAGTTTAACCCTTTAACCGCCGGTGTCGCATATTTTCGGGTTTTCATTTTTTATTAGCACATTAAGTACCACCTTTTAAACATGCTAAAGATAAAATATGACATCAATCAGCAATATTTGAAAAGAGTTGACCTTCATTTTGTCAAATCTGAATAATTATCACTCACTTGAAGTTGTGGATCGCGTCAGCGAGACACAACTTCAAGTGGGTGAAAATTCAGATTGAATAATTTGGCGGTTAAAGGGTTAATACATTTCCAAAACTAAAAGGAGTGATGTTTTCTTCTGTTATCTATTGTTTGCATATTTATTTCGGAAAATAGATGTATTCTCTGGTTTCTTCTAAACAATCCCTGAACAAGGGGTATTTTCTAGTTTATTTGCACGTTTAGGTGAATATAAGATTTATTTTATCATCATATACGTGCAAATTCAAAATTGTTTACTTGCTTATGTAAATAGAATTATTTATTTACTTAAAGGAACAAAACTAAAAAATCTATTTACACGTCTGGACCCGTATTCGCGTACAAGCTACGATATATCGTACGCTTCGGCCATCTCGATCAATCCGAAGCCCACGATATATCGTAACTTGTATGAGAATACGGGTCCTGTGTAGATGGAAATATGTTTACACATATATATTTACTATATGGTATTTCCCCCAGCTGTTAGCAGGTAAATGGTACTAAAGTATAGGCAGCGTGGCTATTGGTACACTGCCCGCCGTTTGGTTGGAACAGGCTACACAGTGCTCTGTGTAGGCTGTTGGGTGCGCCATCTAGTAGGTAATCAGCATCCTCGCATTCAACTTCCACCACAGGCACCCCCTTCCCACACATACCCCCACCCACCCCTACACTATTGAGGAGGAGGGCTAGGCGTAGAAAGTCGGTGCTTATGCTTAAACATACAATCGATCAATTTCATACAAAAATCAGTACAGGCCAAATTTAATTTATACAGAAATGTATCATTAAAATGACATAGGTACATTGTAAATTTGTTTTCGACTCCATATAATGTCAATATTAGTTTATATACACAGCTAGATTGTATTGTGATGTATGTTGTCTGTTACAGGTAGGAGTTTCAGAAGGCCATATCTGGTCTTTGTGATGACGATGGGTTTAATGGTCATGGTCGCTCAACTAGATTTCACTAATTATACCCCAGAAGTCATGACGGCACCTTACTTGTATAATCAAGCGTTACCAGAAGCACCAAATACCATGGCTGAAGATGAAGGCTTAACAAAACGTTTCCCGTCTGTAATTCTTATCGGAACAGGTAAATCCGGAACGTATGCAGTAATAAACTTTATGGGAAGACACCCGTCCGTCGTGTCCAAAGGAGGCGAAATAAACTTTTTCAACTTGAACTATGAGAAAGGTTATGCTTGGTACAGGCAACAAATGCCGGTGTCTAATCCTGACCAGTTAACATTCATCAAAACCGCTGGTTACTTCTTCAAAAGCCAGCAGCATTAAATTGGTGGTGGTGATGCGTGAGCCGGTGGTGAGATCGCTATCATGCTACGCTCAGTATGTATCTGAGCTCTCTAGGAAAGGAGAGAAACCACAGACGTTTGAAGAGCTTGTTCTGATCAATACCACTGGGGAGGTCAATCCGAAATCACCACCTATTCACACAGGCTGCTACAGTGATCCACTATCTGTGTGGCTGCATCGATTCAAGAGGGATCAGCTGCTCATACTGGATGGGGAGATCCTCATACAAAAGCCTTATGTGGAGCTTCAGAAAGTGGAGGCTTTCCTGGGACTTCCCAGATATTTCACACAAGATATGTTTCATTATAACAAGAAGAAGGGATTTTATTGCTGGATGGATGTTGGTGGCAAAGAAAGGTGTCTGGCAGAGTCTAAAGGAAGGGAACATATAACAATTTCACCTGAGTTAAGTGAAAAATTAAGTGACCATTTCAACAAATGCAATGCAAATTTGACAACCTTAACTGGACAAACTTTATCCTGGATGTCATAAAAAAGTTCAACTTCGATTATCAGAAAATACAACTGGAAAAACATCATTATCCGCCAATGATCAGATGATTCTACATTAGAGTATTTATCTGATGAAGCAAAACGTACACAAAAATGGTGTTATGAAAACGGCATGGCTTTAAGTTTTGAAAAAACTAACCAATGTTAATTCTATCAAATGCAAAAGAGTCACGGTCAACAGAAATTAAACAGATCTTAACATAAATATTGACGGAACACAAATAAAAAACACTGCACAAGAAAAACTCTTAGGTGTGATAACTGATAAAAATTTAACGTGGCATAGTCAAGTAAAAAAGGTAAAAGACAATTGTATTCAAGCTTCCCATATTCAGAAACATAAAACAATATTTACCCACAAAAATGCGTATTTTGTACTACAACTACTATATTAAACCTCAACTAGAATATTGCTGCACCATATGGGGACTATGTAGCAAAACTGACATTATATGCATTAATAAAACTACAAAAACAAGCCGCACGTCTTTTTTTGGCCTTTTTGGGATACCGACAAGTATTCTCCATCTGCAGTACAGACAGTGGGGGGGGGGGCACAGGTGGATCAAACGCAGACGTACGAGGTGATAACGCTATGCACTGCTGTTCACTGCCAGTTCAACCTGACCTCTCTTACCAGTCAATGATTTATTAATAAGGCACGAAAAATACAATTGAACGGATCAGAACAAAACCAAGACTAAGTCAATTTTTCAGATATTTGACTATGGGGTACCATAGGACAAAAAAACAGTGTGCCATGTGTCTACCACAACATATCATGAAAATAATCAATTTTTATGACAAAGCGGCCATTTTGTTCTGGACAAAGGTAATGCTAAGTTAACCATTTTTGTCTTATGTTACCCTAAAAACAAACATCTAAAAAAATGAAAAATGACTTAGCTTTGGTTTTGTTCTGACCTCTTCAATTATCAAAGTGTTATTTTATTCACAAATTTAAAATATGATTGTATTTTTACAATTTTTTTATTATCAACGGCAATGTTTATATTTTTACTAATTTTCTGAAGTGCTAATTAGCTATGTTACTACTGTCTTACTGGACGCTGCAGTCGTTCCCATGTTTTGTTGGTTGCTGTCTCAGGGAAGAATAGGCCTGCATGTTTACATACTGCTTAATTGACGCTACTCGGATTGGATCTAGCCTATATTTTCCTCGCGTGCCGAAGACGTTATATTTCAGTTAAACTTAGGAATTTGTATCGCCCAGTAAATACTTAACATTTGTATTACATTTAGAGAATGCCGGCACTACGTCTTCGATGTTGGTCGAACATTGTATAAATATTATACAACTGTTTTGTGTTGTCACACCTCGCTAACTGCTTGTTATGTCTCAGCCACGCCAACACCGATAAACCCTGCTTACCTTTGTAAATAAATAACTTTGCGAGTTAACGTGCAATCATAATATAATTTATATCATTTTTTTGAGTAATGAATAAGTTTTCTGGTGATATTTATTACGAGTTTGTACGAAGAAAATTTAAAAAGTTAGGGATTTATATTCGGATGTTTATGACACCTAGCTGACGCTCTCACACCACTGCCTCCCCCTGATAATCAGTGGTGTAATTGTACCTTGTGAAGCCAAGGGTGCACTAGGTGTTAACTGCTCCGCATATAAATATATATATGCTTTGAAAACCACATTCAAACATGGTTTTAAATTAATAACAGAAAAAGTATTATTACAAAGTAAAAATAGTTATATCCTCGGAAAACATTTTTCAGCCACTATGATCTGATATGCGTCCTGACGATGTGCCTAGAATATTGACGTTTTTTTTTACATAATTATAAAACATTTGTATATAAGTTATTTTTCAGGAGCAAAATTATTTTCAAAATCTTTCACAGCCGACCATAACACATTTACATATCTTTTTTCGCTAGTCTGTTTCTGAATGGTAGCCGTTTTATAGCCCTATATGGGTTTTTTTCTATGATGAAAGCAATGAAATAATTTCATTTTGATTGATGGTGTATGTCCTATGTATGTCACTGATGAACTGAGGAATATGAGTTTGTTGTATCATTATAAATACTAAAAAAACATCTCCCTAACTCAGCAGGGCAAGCCTCAGAGGCCACCCGTCTAACAGTCTGTTAGCGAGTGTCTAGGTAAGACAAACATGACACTTTAATGCAATGCTGGTTTAATGTTGGACCACCGTATGCAATTATGGCAAAAAGTATGGCAGCAGACGAGAACATTGCACATAAATAGTATATGAAATATAGTCATTCAAAACAAACCATTGCAATAAAAAATATAATATTACTGGTTAAAAACATGAATACATTTAAAACACAAAATTCTCATTAACGCTGAATAATATATTGTAAGTAAACGTTGAAGATTACCTTGGTTGGATTGTTTCATCTCTCAATATATCTGCTAGATAAACTTTAGTCCCACAAGGTAAAATTATAATTATTTATTAGAGCTATCTCTACTCAACCTTTCAGCAAACTTTGGAAACTTAGGTTTATTTGTATCCGTTAAATCACTATGAAATGGTTTAATTGATAAAAAAATCTTCCAAAAATATATAATGATATGTAGGATGAAAAATATGGCTCGTAATTGTAATTTACACACTTTAATGTGTGATGATATAATATGTGGGTGATGGTACTACAAAGGTTCAGACGAGAAGGCTGGCGGGCGTGCCTATTGTTTTAGCAGGACAATGGTCACCTGCTTATCTTAACGAGGTGTGATTAAGCCATCGATCTGTGGCGTCCACACTAAACGGTGTTCAACGCTCACGCCGTGCCAAGTCAGGCGAGTCCGTTTTGTAACACACGGTAATTGCTGCCACAAATCGAGTGCCCCCCCCCCACTGTCTGTACTGTAGTCCTCTATTTGATCAACTTAAATGGGAAACTTTCGACAAAATTGTTCAAGAAAAACAAGCTATAATGGTATTTGAAACTCTAAATAACCTTATCCCTACCTATATAACTAATTTATTCAAATCGAAATGTACAAATTCAAAGCATTCCTTGATATCTAAAACAAGTAATAAACTTTATGTACCGGCAGGTTATAACAAGAGCCTGAGGTTTAACCCTTTAAGCCCTCACGATGCATTAAAACATCATTTCACATGCCTGAAAACAGACTAAATTTTCCTACAACCAAGGGTTTTAGAACGAAAATTTCCATCAAACTGGCTTACCAATACCTGACAATTTTCTTTAATTTTTAAACCACATCAAGTCATCTTCGTCGATTACAAGTCGTGAATTGCGACAGCAATTCGCGGCTTGTAGTGGATGAAGATGACAATGGTAAACTCAGGCTTGAAAGGGTTAATAGTCCGAAAATATGGATTTCTACATCTGATCAAGCTCGTAAAGCAACAAAATTGACAGAATACATACGCGACTATATAATTAATAGCTATATTATTATAGCACATAAACATTTATTAAATCTGTTCGCAATAATAGTAATGTACATGCTGTCTGCAATTTTGCTTTAAATGCTTTGTTTTCATGTTTACATATCATTTTTATCTTCTATAGATGTATATAAATACTTCATATTTCTGTATGTTTGTATGACAGATCAATGGTCACATCTAGCCCAGTAGGACTGAGAGTGCTATTCCACTACAGTTCAGGAAAGAGGCATTGAACAAGCCCATGGTTGGATTTTGACGCTATAAAAATCATACAAGTACAAATATAATAGCAAAATAAAACACACCTTGCGCATTCCCTGTATGTCAGCTATTGTCGGGTATATTAGTTTACCACTTTTAATAATAATAAAGTAAATATTGTTGATTCCTTTAAATATCTCGGTGTATACTTTAACTATAACGGTTCATTTATTTATCACAAGAAATTTATATTTGGTCAAGCCCAAAAGGCTCTTTTTGCACTTTTGAAAAAATCAAAAGAACTTGAACTTCCCGTGGATATCCAACTTGAATTGTTCGATTACCTGGTTTTGCCAATTTTAATTTATGGCTGTGAGATATGGTGGTATGAAAATATCTCTATATTAGACAAATTACACCTTAAATTTCTAAAATATATATTGTGTTTAAAACAATCGACACCAACCTGCATGGTGCTCGGTGAAACAGGTCGGTTCCCATTATCAATAGCCATTAAAACACGTATGATATCTTTTTGGTGCAAGCTAATAACGAGTGATGTGAACAGATTTTCCACAACTCTATACAATTTACTGCAAATTTATAATGTTAATAATATTTTTACGTCTAAATGGCTTCAATACATTAAAATTATTTTAGATGAAACAGGTTTTTCTTACATTTGGACTCTACAAGAAGTACCAAATATCAATACATTTCCGAACCAGATTAAACAGAGACTACAAAATCAATACATCCAACAGTGGACGGCAGATCTTAATCTTTCGAATAAATGCCGTTCATATAGAATTTTCAAACTGAAATTTGAGCTCGAAAAATATTTATGCTCCTTGTCACCTTTTAACCGAAAAATTATTTGTCGATTTAGAACATCAAACCATAGACTACCAATTGAAAGGGGAAGATACTATGGCATCAATAGAGAAGACAGAACATGTGAATTTTGTAATTCTGATAAAATTTGTGATGAATTCCACTTTGTACTCGAATGTCATACCCTTATTGATATACGGCAAACTTTCTTACCGCCCTACTGTCAAAATCATCCTAACTATGTAAAATTTAAAAATATCATGTCGGACACATCCTCTAACATTTCTAATGAATTAGCTAAATATCTGAAAGCCGCATTCAAGTTTTTTAATATATATATCTAAACTCTTAAAATGACTCTTCAAATATAGGACTACTCTCTTGACTATATTGATGTATGTCCACTATTTTCATTTGTCACCCTTTTCACCTTTTTCCATGTTTACTATACCGTTACATATTTATATACTTTAAACTTTTCTCATGTGGTAGCGTCGTGTCTGAAACATGGGTCTGCAGCAATATGCACAGTACCAATGTCTAGGACACGGTGCTGCCACGGGAAGATTAAAACTAATGTTATTGTATATCACTGTATATCACTTAATATTTCATGCTGTTCTTTTATTAAATAATGTATTTTTGATCAAACCTATATTATATATATATGTATATATATATATATATATTTATACATATATACACGTATATAGACATATATATGGTATTTAAAAAAAATCATTATGTTACATTCAATCATTGTACCTCACTACCTCACATTATTTTCTGCATTATGTTTCTTATGTATTTAAATATTTTATTTTATTACTATGTATTATTACCTTTAATATTGACTATTGTTACATGTATGTACTACTATTGCATACTCCAAGCCATGTATGGCCCGAGTTTAATAAACTATTGTCTATTGTCTATTGCCAATTTCAGTGCTGAGAATAGAATATTTAAACACAATAGACCGATAATACTACCGATAATACTGTCTTCAGTTCAACCATGATCGCCATGTGTTCACTGTTGATTGTTGTACGCTGTTATGCGGGCATGCGCTGTGCAATGTCAAAAATCTCTCAGTATACAATGGGCTGCAACGCTGGCCCAACATTGAACCGGAATTTGGTGGGTAGGCCTACATCCTCTGTACCAGGTACATCGTAGGCAAGTATTGAATGAATGTTGGCCAGCACCGTCGATGGTGGTGGAAGGAATACTCGTCGAAGATATATTGAAACTTGTCTCCTTGGTTCTTTCCTTATCTATATCTTGGGCATTCAGAATTCTGTCTCATAAGGAAGACCAATACACTGATTTTTTTGTCTATAACAGTCAAACAGACAAAAGCCGGGCCTCGGGAACTCCTTTTCTAGTTTACATTTAATATTGTTCTAGTCGTGTTTATATTTTTACATAGTTAACAACTACTTTTGTTTTTAAGCATCATACTATATAGTATCAGAAATAGATATGCTGCTGTTTCTAATATCGATATAAGCTCATTGTATGTTAGTAAGTGAGGGCCCCACGGCGGATGAGCTATGCTCATTGGTTAGTGTATAAGTATGTTCATTTATGTAATTCGTAATATTTTGTTTTATGATTTGTATATTATTGTATGCCTAGATATGTACCCTCGTTAAATAAAGATTTTATTAGGACCGGCCGGAGACCAGTACTATTAAGTTTATTTCGCTTGAGTTTGTGTCCTTTTTAGGGGAAAGAGGGGTGCTGTGGGTGGGAAACGGTTGACATTTTTGTAGGCTACACCAGTCCTTATGAACATGTCGAATATAACGTTTCAGGTCCTTAGCTTAAAGGTGTAGTCAACTGTCAAAATTCGCAGGACAAGGGTCCCCCAGAAGGCAATAGTGCCCGTGGGTAAGCCAAGGCCCTATTCCATAATAATACTAAATATGCGTTTTATACCCAAAGCCTCATTAAGAGCAAGTTCTCAAATCACAGCAAGTTCATATATACTTGAGCGACATCTATGAGTTAATAATTCAAAGCCCTTGTCTTTTGCCCCTACTGGGTCGCCTACTTGCAAGCAAACTGACTGTATTACTGCTGGGATTTGGAAAATGCTTGACCCCCAAATTTGTATTGTCACCCAGTAAACACAAAACATTTGTATGACTTTATGCAATGTTGGACCAACGTCGAAGACGTTGGGCCGACATTGCATAAATGTCATACAAATGTCTTGCGTTTGCTGGGCAGGAGGACTTTCTCTCAAACATTGTACATTTATCTGATGTTGGTTCAATGTTGGGCCAGCGTCGCAGACGTTGGCCTGAAATTAAAACAACATTGGATCAATGTCTCGTTTAAGTAGTATCTTGTAATCAGTTCAGTGGCTATATTAATGCCGTCAATCTGTACTCAATAGGCTACTGTTGGCCTACACTTGACCGTCCCAGGCATGCGCGTTTTGAAGCTGAATGATTCTTTATGTACTTTTGTCTTTAAAAAGTGTTCAGAAATAATAATATTCACGATTATATTTGTGGTTAGGAGCTTGAAGGGTTTTGGTTGGAATAATGTTGGCCCAGCGTCACAGACGGTGGCCCAGCATTACATCAGCATTGGGCCAATGTATCGTGTTATCTGGTGTTTCTGACGCCGGGATTTTAAAGGTCACCAGCATAATACAGCAGTCAGAAAAGACGGTACAATCACCCAATGCTGTTTCAATGACGGGCCAGCGTCGAAGACCGTGGGTCAACATTGAAACAGTATTGGTTGAATGACACGTGTTTGCGTGAAGTAGGCTATACAACAGATCCGGTGATAAATTAGTGCTGGGTCCGCGTCGTACACGATTGACCGGCATTGAACCAGCAATCGGCTGCAACGCTGGCCCAACATTGAACCGGAATTTGGTGGTTATGCATACATTCTCTGTATCAGGTGCATCGTAGGCAAGTATTGAATGAATGTTGGCCAGCTCCGGCGATGGTGGTGGAAGTAATACACGTCGAAGACATTTAGGATTCTGGCCCATGAGGAAGACTAATAGGCCTACACTGATTTTTTGTCTATAGCACGCAAGCAGACTAAAGCCTGGCCTCGGAGTTCGGGAAGTCCTTTTCTAGTTAAAGAAACTCCTAGTTCCTCAAAACATAGCATAGGCCATAATAGCCTTATATGCAACCACCTTACTATATAATTTATACTAAATCATGCACTTCCATGTACCAGCATGGCCCTCTGTATATTATTTACGGCCCTTTTGATTTTTCAAATTTATATATGATTACACTTTGAAATATATGATAATATATGCATATTATTGTATTGTTTAAAATATAAGCCGTTAGACATACATGCCTTTCTTATTGATCGTGATGCTATTATAAATATGGTCAAGCAGAATCATATCAAGTCAGAGTGATGCATGAAATTACGCAAGGGTCCTAGCATTCCCTGCGCTTGGAAGTGTGTATATGAAAAGGTAGAATCAACATCAGGCGTACATTGTGAGAAAGATTTTTTATTAGATAACCATGGGAAAAAATATTTTCAGGGCATCCAATTATTATTGAAAATGGTCTGTATATGTGAACTAGTACTTTTAATGTTACAATATATGAACATTTGTATAAATATAATGTTATGAAACCTGTGACGTTCAACACAGAAACGCCATATTTACAAGTCAGTTGGCCAAGTCAGTGTTGGGTCAAGTCCTCGTGTTTACTGGGCAGTAAGGCCAATCCACCTCTCGTGCTTTAACATGTTCAAGACAATTGTGTATATCTTCAGTGCCATGATTTCACTAAGCTGATATTTACTATTTGTAGGGGAGGCTTGGGAGAGTTGGGCCACTTTTTATATCTTGACACCGTTTGCTTTTCCCATTTGTCATATTATACTGTTTCTCATGGTTTTGCGAGGTACATACCATGCTAAACAATCGGAACTTCATTTAATATTATATGCATTATGTACCATTGAAAAAAATGCGATTAAAAAAAGATGTTCTCCTGACCAAACTCTCCCAAGGAGTGGGGAGACTTGGGCCGTGTTCGGGGAGACTTGGGCCATGCCTGGGAGAGTTGGGTCACATAGAGTATGTCGGTACAGATACGTCAAAATAGACACAACACAAGAATAAAATAGGAGCACTGTAATTATTAACATCTTGATCACTATAGTCATGCATAAAACAAATTATCTTTGCATGGCCCAACTCTCCCACATAGTGGCCCAACTATCCCTATGTGGAAAGTTGGGCCATGACCCATGTCCCATGACGATGACTCAACTCTCCCATGGTGTCCCAACTCTCCCACATTTGACTGTCCCAACTCTCCCTATATCCACCTTTTTTGTTAAAATCGAAATCACAGAATGGCTTTTGACGATATTGATTTCTTAAATGCCTCGATGACAGAGGAGTATCATAGGTATATTACACACCACAACAGAGCATTCCACTATGTACTATTGATATGCTAACAAATTGCTTACCTTCGAATCAATTATTTACAATTTTTTCAATATAATCGATTTCTTGACACAAAATCGTCACTGAACATGGGCTCGACAAGCTGGTCACATCAAACATTAGGTGATTTATAGTTGATTCGTTAGACGGCAGCACCTGGTCATAATGCTTCACGTTACTGTGATATCGGGGGTGGCCCAAATCTCCCTGTAACCCAACTCTCCCAAGCCTCCCCATATATCTATTTAAGCTATTAAATTGATCTATCTATATTTGTTTTAACATATATTAAAATCAAAGATTTCAGCCTTAAATGGGGTTAATTAAACGGTGCTCCGGGTGCGCCTGTGTTTGCAACTCAGTGAGGCATGACTTGTGATCGTTAGTAGCTATCAAGTGTGACATTTTAGGGGTTTAATTCTCAAAGATAAAAACGAGATCTAATTATTGATAGCTAAGCAATTAGTTCAACTGCACCAGCGATGGTTCAACTCCCGAGGCATTTAAACTGCATTGAGCCAATGTTTGTCTCTATATCGTCCCCTTGGAGTTAGAAGGTGCTAAACTGCCACTTTACAAAGTGGCAGTTTAGCACCAAGGGAACGATATCTCCCAGAAAAAAGCACAAGACGAAACCCAATGTTGTTCCATTGCCTGCCAAGCGTCACAGATGCTGGGCCAACAATGGACTAATATTGGGCAACCGTTTCGAGTTTACTCAGATCATGCGTAGGCTATACAGTGATCACGTCTTTTAGATGTCTAAGATCTCGCTTAATTCAGTTTCTTTACAAATACTGTATGACATATTTATACGAGATATTAAAGGCCCTGTGAAGTGATTTCACTTGATCAATATAATTAAAGTGTATATCACAATGAACTATCTTCTAATTTAGCAGATTATTTTAGTCCATTACTTATCAGTTATTTTCAAAAATAAAAGCTGAAAATGCACACATTTTCTGGGCTGATCATACAACTCACGACTTCGCACATAAAAACCGCCCATTATTGAATCTGAATTAACATTGCAGCTGCATCGGGTATATGTTTCATATTTATTGTATTTGTACATGAACTGAACTAGATTTCCAATGATTTCAATATGCCCGCATCGACAAGGTGAACAAGGGGTGAGTCAGTGCTGGCCAGGAGCAGTCGCGGTGATGGTCATCAATTCTAGTGCCGCACCTGCATTCAGGCAGCGTTGGACCAGCGTTCTGTGTTGACTGTGGTCAGTTTTATAAAAGCATACAGTACAACATCAGCTACAGCTACATGTACATGTATTATAACCAGCCAGGCATGTCTCCATCTTGGGACGTCACGAATTAGCTTCACCCCCTCCTTTTGCCTTTGGGAAAATCGCTCCTAGTGGTTTAAAAATGGGAGCTGAGCACTCTTTGTCTTTGAAAAGTCATCTAAAATAGTATGAAATATCACATTGTGCAGAGTAGGTCTGGGGACTACATAAGTTCTTTAAACATCTTAAACGTCTAATGGTAAATGGAATGTGATGATATGTTCAATACATCACTCGGGCGTAAAGGTGTCATCAACGGCGGTAATCGCTGAATGATATTTTGAGCCGTGTGGCTAATTAACATGCTGTTCAATCATAGATGTAATATATTTAATATAAATTATATTAATCTGCCGTACGAATCTTCCATACGAATGGCCACTTCGTATATTTAATGCCCACCACTGAAGACATGAAACACTTTGCTGTCCCAGAAAATAGCTATACGATACATAATTATGTATGTCTTTAAACAAAGATTATTAAGCTTTCTAGGGCTGAACATTTGATGCGTATTAAATTAGCGCCTACGTGGTCACGGCCTGCTATTTTCGGAGTGTTTAATCATGAACCATACTTTTATTAGAAAATCTGTCATTTTGTGAAATGTTAAATCTGACATTCTAAAGCTTGTGGCTAATTAAAATCCTGTTGATTCATAGGTGTAATATATTTATTATTATTATTTATATTATTTTTTTATTGAATAAATATACAACACAAAATTGCAATGTAAAATCATTAAAATATTTTAAAATAATTATAAATCAAGAGTAAAACATAATATCATTGGCCGAGTCGGTGTTGTATCAAAGAAGCAACGGTATGAACCAACACCGACCCGGTAGGCCTATCTGGCAAGAAGCCTTCTTCTGACGGCGATAAAAAGGTGTCAAGCTAGCACAGACTCTCACTCCTTACCGGTTCAAAGCACCAAACCACAAACCAGCTCAAAAATTTTCCAGGTAAAGATATCTTTTTCTTCAGTTTTATCTTTTCCTGATACATACTTGTATCCATTTCCTACAGCTTGTCGGTGCGACATGTGTGCACGATATGTATGTTTTGTAGAATATCTTCGAATGTATGATGGTGTGTGGTGTTCGATCTGGTATACATTGGGAGTATTTTTAATGATTGTTGAACAAAATGGTTTTAATGTTTTTTTAATTAGTGAAACCTCACTTATCCAATTATGTCTGTTTGTTAGTTTTTGAAAAAGAAAGTTTTTATCAATTTTAGCGTCCTTGACGAAAACCAATCCGCTTTGTTACCAATGTTTATAGTTTAAAACTTGGATGGTTATTTGTTTGTCTATTATTAATTGTTGTTTCTATAGTATTTTTTTGTTTTTTTCCATCACCAATTTTGTTGTATTACATTTAGCATAAGATGACACTATATACTGATCAAATTTAGGTATTATTTGTAACATAGGTAGCATTTTTGTTTATCAAAGTTCATATTTGTAATAATAATAATAATAATAATATATATCTCTTAACATAAGAGTTGTATTATCTGCATATTGTGAGATTTTTAGTTCATAAATTCGGCCATTTCGAGTGTTTTTTATTATAATTCCATTAATATTTATGTCGTTTCTTATTTTAATTTCCATGATCTTTGTTACTAGTATAAATAAAATTGCAGAAATGGGACATCCTTGTTTTATATAAATCAGTATTACAAATATTTTGTACGAATAGCCACACGGTATATTTAATGCGCGTCATTGAAGACATGAGATACCTCGCTATTACACACAGTAGCGAGGGGCCCTAGGGTAGTGGTTAGCACCGCTGCCTTTCACGCCAGAGTTTGGGGTTCGGTTCCCGGTCTCGGCGGTTTCAAAGAAACACAAATGTTTCTTTCCCATCCACGTGTGAAAGTCAGTATTGTGGGGAGCCTCCGTGACCGAGAGGTAGCGTGCTCGTCCTCAGACCGCCAGGGCTCGAATTTCGAATCCTGTGTCTGGAGGACAGTGTCATCTCAATCATCTCACCATCCTCAGGAGGTTCTCCTGGCCCAGTTTAGCCTATATGTGCACAAAGGTGGCATAAAGCCCGATTCATTTCATTTTTTTACACACAGTTGCTATATACGATACAGAATAGTGTATGTGTTTAACCCTTTAAGCCCTCACGATGCATTAAAGCTTCATTTAACATCCCTGAAAACACACTTAATTTTCCTACAACTAGGGGTTTTAGAAGGAACATTCCATGAAACTGGTTTGCTAATACAGGGTAATTTTCTTTAATTTTCACCCACTTCGAATCATGTTCATCCACTACAAGTCGAGAATTGCGACAGCAATTCGCGGCTTGTAGTGGATGAAGATGACAATGGTAAATTCAGGCTTGAAAAGGTTAAACAGAGTTGATATAACTTTATAACGATAATTTGTTATGCGCCTTAGCGCCTATCGCGTCACGGCCTGCTTACTTTGGTGTATTTGATTCAAAATCATACTTTTAATTGAAGATCTTCATCAATCACATTATTTAACTTTCTGCCCAAACAGGTAGAAACATACCTAAAAAAAAAGTAAATAAAGAAAAGGTAAAAACATACCTTTATCGGACTTCTTCTTAATCTTCAAAACAATTGTATTTGTTTTTGAAAGGCCGTATTTGTACTTGATATTATTTAAGGCGTCGTATTTGTATTTACAAATTTCTAAGCCAAACGTATTTGTATTAATTTGCTCAAGTGTATTTGACCCCATCCCTGGCGGGCACTAACGGTATCACCCCCCCCCCCCCCGCGCTAATTTCATTACTGATCCGGGAGGGGATTTACACAAATCAATATTAATAAGGTGAACACTACAAAGCCATATATAACCACTATCTGAGATGACATGCGTGTGCAGATAAAGTAGTCTTAATCATTACAGCGCGGGGATCGACTTTAGACGTCAGAATCTGACGTCTGCAGACGTCAGATTCTGACCTCTAAAGTCGTTCCCCACGCTGTGAGAGTAAACATATTTCTAATGACCGTCAACCCATAACATAGGTATTCGAATGAATCAGAAAGAGCTAGCTAATGCATTTATGACGATTTCAAATTGAATGAAACCCTTTGTTCTCCATGGTTTATACTAAAATAATTCAGCGTTGTAAGAGCTAACGTGCAAGTAAAGTCCCAGTAATGGCTTAAGGAAAGCCCTCTGAGGTGGTGATAATAACAATAATAATCTTTTCATAGGTTTTACATAATTGTGTCCCTTGTGTGTGGCTTCATCCTCTATCTAATTGATGAACAGATGGCCGTACTGTAGGTAACATAGACCCACTGGGATTTCACAATGCTCAAAATGGCGTCAGCTGCACAGTAATGTAATATCAAAGAACTTGAATGTGATATTACATTTGTGGAAGGTTTCAAGGCCGTACAAGTAGGAACGAAAACAACTGATCTATTGCTATCAAATGTAGGCCTACATCTATGTATGTAATATTTTGTAGTATATATGTAGTGCCTACATCTATGTATGTAATATTTTGTAGTATACCATAACACAGGCACAGCATATATGAATTTAATCATGTGACATATCATTTGACCCACTAGAAATACCTTCTCAGCCACCCAATACACTACAAAGTGGTACTACAAAGCTCTACAACGCATAATATGTCTTAGTCAAATATGTACCGCAATCATACAATACTTTACGAGGTCGCCGTTAGTGCTAATAAAGAGAACGGCTGATGAATATACAGTGTGTGTTCCTTAATTCCGAAATGGAAGGGGGGGATAATTATAAATATTCTTAAAATTTACATTGAAACATTGAGGAGGATGGCATTAGAACAACCCGAAATAAACATAAATTCTGTTTGTCTCATATATTTTATTTCTAATGTGAAAATATTCTGTAGGTTAAAATCATAAATATACTAATGACATATAAATTAAAACCATGTTTCTATCACACAACGTGATCGATGCAATTCGGGAATTTGTTATAAAAAGATTAAGGGTATTCTCGTCAGATAAACATAATTTTAGAAAATAATCGAATGCATAATATAATAATGTGTATCTTACATTAGGAAAAACACTATCAGTGTATTGTACCAGGCTGTATTGACATTCGATAATAAAATCAATAATCAGTAAACATTTACCAGTGTTTACCGATCGCCCGTGATAAAAGTCAGTAAGTTACGGTTTGACATTTGAAAAGGTTTTAATTTAAAAAGGGGTTCTCATTCACATTGATCACGTGACTGAACGAGACATCCTTCCAGTTGATAAAAACAGTGATTATGAAGAATGTTTACTCTCCACTTTAATTCGTGAAAGGCTTCATTTGGATATAAAATATAATTAATTATATAACTTTATATGAATTATACGAAAATGACCAGCAACCCAGTCGACACAAGACGCTAAACTAATGTCCACGTAAAAGTGGGGTAAAGAAAAGGTGAATGGTTTGTGTCTACTGGATAAGACATCATCTGCCATTCATCTCCCTCCCCCTTTCTGTATGACAAAAATGAAGAAATGAGAATATATAGTGACTCAGCAGGCAGCAGACATTGCTGGTTGAACAATGAATCAACGTCAGAAAAGTCGGCCCAACACTAAACGTCATAACTCTCTCAACTCTAAATTTACCTTTGTCATCTTCACTCACTACAAGTCGAGAATTGCGACAGCAATTCGGGACTTGTAGTGAAAATGAAAATGACTGAAAATGGCCTGAAGTCTGTAAAAAGGAAAAATATATATTGGTAATATTAGACATGTTGAAACAGTTCCACGGTAATTTTAGTTCTATTATTAGGTGTGAAGTCATTCTCCAGGTATGAAACATGATCTTTGATGCACCGTTCGGGTTTAAAGGGTTAATCTGTATTCTCGCAATGTGTTCTGCAATGTGTTGCGTATTTCCTATAAGTTAGTATGTGAAGACAGAGGGAGAAGCAGGTCAGCCGGTGTAGCACGTTAGCCAGCACACACGGGACATTCACCCGATGCTGTTTCAATGTTGGTCCAGCGTCGAAGACGGTGGGCCAACATTGGAACAGCATCGGGTGAATGCCCCGCGTTTGCTGGGTAGTTGGTCCAACGTCAAATCACATTGGTCCAACAATAAACCAGTTGTCTTTTTTTTCTCGCTGGGCCATAATTTCTGTATTTCCTATCCATCACTGGTTTTAGTTTCTTCCAGCCCGCTCTCCCTGATTGTCATTCAGCTCGTACGCTGGCCTGTACGACATGATGCCTTTATTGTCTATTGTCTGTAGTGAGGGGTTGGGGTGTGTGTTCTCCATACTCCCCAGTGATGTGTACCTGAAAATAAGTAGTGTACAAACTGTACGCTAAGTAGTGTACAAACTGTAGGACCAGATACGTGACCCTTATCCTGCTGATCACCACTTTTTGTTTCATTTGTCGATAAAATCACTAATATTGGGAACAAAATATGAGGCTTAAACATCAGGATTTGCGAAGGAAAGATCTCAAATTAAACAAATATGAGTATTTTTCACCCACTTGAAGTTGTGGGTCACGGTAGTGAGTCACAACTTTAAGCGGGTGAAAATTTAAATAAATTAATTTGGCAGGGTAAGGAATATTATACAGCTGAAAGTTATATCCCTTCCTGAAGTAAAACACGTTTTAAAATTGACATCTTTATTGCAAAGTTTGATCCATAAATATTGACTTCGCCGATTTTTGTTACGTGGCGAGACTCAATCAAAATTTAATTATTAGATTTTCTAATAAAGATATACTTCGTCATGTATGGTCAGTTGAGTATGTAATTTATTTCATGGTAATATTTTATTTAAAGCCGGTAACGTTATTTCTAACACATTTTACATTCTGAATTTCTTCAATCAAGAAAGACGATTTTGTCAAAGTAATATAAAATAATAATGCAGTTTTCACAGTAAATGGATATGTAAGGCTGATTTTACACAGGACAACATTTGGCAAGTAGTTGAATAAACCATAAATGAGAAGTATGTGAAAACTTACCCTCTGTCATATAAACTACAATAAGGCAGGTTAAGATGCCTCATGAAAGCCCAGACATTAGTATAAGACCAGTCCAACATGGGACAAACACGCATAAAGTCTCCCCAGCCGGGGTCTGTAGGACTGAAAGAGTCCAGATGCTCTGAAAATAATACACATACTTGGTATATTCTGTATAATCATACACTGGTCACAACAAAACAAACAAAAAACTTCACATTTTTGCTTCAAATCAATCCTAACTAAATATAAATTAAATTCATTATCATAAGCATGACGTTTAATTTTATTTATTTGCATGCCATAACAGCATGTAGGGCCTATACATGTACAACAGATACACTTCGTGTCATGGTCGACCCTAATTTAAATTTGATGTGTTAATAGTAAAATTGTTTTTTGAATAAGGATAGTCAAATTATACCACAATAGCATCAGGCGATCTGCATGTTTACAATTAAAGGTGTGGTCAACTGTCAAAATTCGCGGGACAAGGGTCCCCCAGAAGGCAATGGTGCCCGTGGGTAGGCCAAGGCCCTATTCCATAATAATAATAAATATGCGTTTTATACCCAAAGCCTCATTAAGAGCAAGTTCTCAAATCACAGCAAGTTCATATATACTTGAGTGACATCTATGAGTTAATAATTCAAAGCCCTTTGCCCTTGCCCCTACTTGGTCGCTGGCTTGCGAACAAACTGACTGTATTACTGCGGGATTTGGAAACAGCTTGACCCCAAAAGCTTGTATTGACACTCAGTAAACACAAAACATTTGTATGACTTCATGCAATGTTGGACCAACGTCGAAAACGTTGGGCCGCCGTTGTATAATTGTTATACAAA
Source organism: Flabesymbios commensalis (assembly GCA_964017125.1). Taxonomy (NCBI): domain Eukaryota; kingdom Metazoa; phylum Annelida; class Polychaeta; order Terebellida; family Flabelligeridae; genus Flabesymbios; species Flabesymbios commensalis. The sequence continues at coordinate 28,982,262 of OZ024914.1, forward strand.
TATCTTGTGTTTGCTGGGCAGGAGGACTTTCTCTCAAACATTGTACATTCATTCAATGTTGGTTCAATGTTGGGCCAGCGTCGCAGACGTTGGCCTAGCATTAAAACAGCATTGGATCAATGTCTCGTTTAAGTAGTATCTGGTAATCAGTTCAGTGGCTATATTAATGCCGTCAATCTCTACTCAATAGACAACTGTTGGCCTACACTTGACCGTCCCAGGCATGCGCATTTTGCAGTTGAATCATTCTTTAATTAAACTATTTACATCCAGTTTATGGTGTTCTAATCATGCTAAGATAATAATTGTCACGTCCAGAGACAAGCATCTTAACTTAACCTATTACATGCTCATGAAAAAATTACCATGTGGGTTTAATATTACCAAATATTTTTCACCTTTATTCTGCCATATTAAGTTAATATATTATTAGGTTATTATATTTAAATTTGCAACCACTTGAAGTTGTGTCTCGTTACCGCGACCCACAACTTCAAGTGGCTGAAAATTACTCATATTTATTAAATTTGTGCACAAATATTTACAAATCTTGATGTTTAAACACCCGTTTCATTCTATTATCAGTGATTTGATCGACTAATAACACAAGTTATAAACGACAATAGTCGTGATCAACAGGATAAGGGTTAACATCTGCTCAGGCTGGTTAGGTTATTACGAGAGCTCAGCTGAGTATATAAAGAGTTGATGCACCACATGACGTGTTGTGCTCGTTTGATTAAAAATTTTAATGGGAAATCAAAACTACTAAAAATATGAGCTATTTTCTGATGCCAAGTATTTTTTGTGCATATATGAGTCACTAGGATGTAAAGGGTTAAGGTGAGGACTGACCTGAGTGAGGGTCTGTACGCCTAGTGCCCATGATCACTGCACGTATCTGTGGATGACTCTTTTTTAATTCCAACATGGAATCCTTGATTCTACCATGAATGTTAATCAGCTCCAAGCGATAACTGGAAATGGAAAAAAACAGCTGAAATGTTGGATGATTAATCAAATATATATCATACAACCTATATGAAAAATTAGATAGGTGTCCAATGATTTTTGTTTTCAGCAGGATTATCTCTGATATAACAACCCTGAATAATTTTGATCACCTAAAGTTGTGTGTCGCATTGGCGAGAATTGACATCCAAGTTTGTGGAAAAATCAATGAGATAATTCGGCGTAGTTGGATTAAAAAAGCACAAGTTATATCTCCTAATAACAACATGTAATGATTTGGAAACATTGGTTCATATTTACCAGTCTTTCGCTTTTTTTACATATACGGGTGTAACAGAATATTGGTTCATATTTTCCAGTCTTTCGCTTTCTATATAATGGTATACGGATGTAACAGGATATAGGTTCATATTTATTAGTCCTTGGCTTTCTTTACATCGATATATACGAGTGTAACAGAATATTGTTTCATATCTACCAATCCCTGGCTTTTTATATATACGGGTGCAACAGGACATTTGTTCATATTTATCAGTCTTTGGCATTATTTTATATATATACGGGTGTAACAGGATTGCCCCATATTTACCTGTCCTTTGCTTTCTTCAGGAATAATTCTATCTCTGGGAATGGTTGACCTCGTCTGACGTATAGCGCCTTCAGTTTGGAGAGATCTTCAGGGTGTTTTCTATGGACAAAAACATTAAAATCATTCCCGTTAGCGGGTAATATATTTCCATGTAAATCAATCAAAAACATTTGTTAAAAATAACTGCAAAAGCCGTGGAGCCTATTGTAAACCAATCATTTTCTATAAAAAAACAAATTATTAAATGACCCCCCCCCCCCAGCAATGTAGATTTATTTTAATGAGAGCTCAATTGAATTAAGGTTACGCCTGAGGTATAATGTGTGTATTTGGCTTTGATATTACATAGATTTATAATATATTATCAATATGTTTTATCCCTGAAACGCTAAAACATTCATTTGAGTGATTGACCAACACAGAGAGGTTGTTTGACTGTCGTGTTTTACTTAGTCGATTATCTTAGCGTCGATCAAACAGTCGATCATTCACATTCAACAACTTTGATTTCAAGTGTTCATTTGAAGTGCCAGTAAGATAGGCTCAAAGTAAAAATGAGAATGTTTAACCGACATATTTCAACTTTTTTAATATACAGTTTTGACAAAAACGGAGATTGCTCTGTCAGCATCTAGTGTGAACTAGTGTGATTTATGTACTCACCGCCTAATAACAGCAAACACCATATGTAAAAGTGCTGTGCAGTCTTTACCGCCATTAAAACCAATACAGATCTCATCCAGACTAAACAAAAATTATATTATCATAAACCCACATCATTCTATCAATTTGCAGTATCTAGTACAGATAAATGCGCTATTGTTTGACACTCGATGCAATTTCACTTTAACATGTAACTTTAGTTAAAATGTAGTTAAGCTAATATCATTTATAACTCTATATAAACATGATAAATGCCAACTTGGAGCAAAATTGATCCATCCGCAACAAATAGGAGACTTTAGCCACGAAATTAGAAAAGTATAGATGTATTATTTGATTGACATAAACATCATTTTATCTGAGGTGACACTGCAATACCTCAGCCATATCACGCTATGTGAACATATTCACTAAAATTAGCTAGTTTGTAAATCTGTGAATACTCTTTTTGAGCCACAAAATAGACTTCTGAGCTTTTCTGAGTTTGTCATCGCGATTGTGTCAAGAGTGAACATCCATCTACTTTTATGTCCAAAGCCAAGAAAAAAAAGATTAATATCGAAGAAACCGTGATTTTTTTATTTATCGCATGCTGTTGATACCCCACCCCCCCCCCCTCAAAACTTAACTGTAGAAATGTTGATTTCAAGACATTTCAACATGTCACAGTAGAAGATACCGATATTAGCGGACAGTGATATTTCGCGAGACATTAAACCAATGTTGTTTTAATGTTAAGCCAGCGTCTACGACGGTGACCCAACATTAATACAGCATTTGAGCATCGCGGTTTGTGGGGGATGTACCTGTATTTCTCCAGACACTGTTCTATTACAGTGACAGCGTGAGTGACACTGCTGACCAGTGACATACTGGTGGTCTCTGACATGTCCACACCTCCTGCCGATAAAGTATGTCCAACACCTGATGTCAGCTTATACACACGCTCTACAGCGTTACTGATAGGATTCTTGTCATAATTTACAATACAATCTGTAACAGGCAAACATTTGTAAGTTATTATTTATGTATATTACATTGTAAGCATGGTCTCAAGTCAGATGAGCATAGGGTCCACCCGCAGAAAGTAAAGATTAGTATTAAAATTTTTTATTAAATATTATTATTGATTATTATTGATTATTATTGATTATTATTATTATTATTATTATTATTATTATTATTATTATTATTATTATTATTAATATTATTATTATTATTACAAGGTCTGCAAAAACGTTAGTCTCTATGTAACCCATTGATCTCTAAGGCAAGTAACGAAACAATCACGCTGTTTTTGTCATTGTTGTTATTATCTATGGATTTATCTATCGCAGATGTAACGTTGGCCATGTTTCCGCCTGTTCTCACACTCTGCACAATGACGGCTCGCTGGCATAGTGGTTATCATCACATTTATCGTTAAAATCATCCGTTATTATATTCGTATCCACGCCTGCATCGTTGGCTAGATCGCTAGATGAATCAAATTGTGATAAAAACATATTCCTTTCATCTGCCGAAAGACAGAGAGGTCTATAATAAGTACCAAACAATATTTTTGTATTATCTAAAAAACATTCGATCCAAACATATTTATTTTAATCAGCTTTTAAATCGTGTTTTCTGCGAGCTGATATGATCTGCACAATCTATAGCCACCCCACCATCTCGTCTACCCTGTCTGTCATGCCTAAATGGTCGCTGATATCCAGGTATTTATATGAGACAGGAAGCGACACAGTGGTCAAGCTGGTCTCTGTCAAGGATAATAGGCCTATATCTTTAGCTATTAAATGGCGCTCCCAAATCCTTAAGTCGCCCTTACTCACATGTACATATAAACGTCCAGCACTACTGTGGGATATAATTTATTGCTTGCTCAATGTCGCCACAGATAATAAGTAACATGTATATAACAATAACAAGCTGCTGAACATGAGGTTTACATATTCAAACATAAATCAAACAGAGCATAAATGTGTGAAGGTTGCGGTACGAGGCACCCAGTATGACATTGAAGTGGGTATTACATAAAATGTTGTTGAATGACCCCACTACTGCACGATATTGCATTATATCACACCCGAAGACAAACATGAAATATATAATTGATAACATTGCATGCTTTTGAGGAGAAAATACATATATAAATAACAGCAGAGTTATATATCTGGGTATCGTGGGTGTAAATATGATGTTTGACGTTGTGTGTCTGAATTACATCTATAGCTAAGTGGGGTAGTGTAGAGAGTAAACAACAATGGGCCGAAGACGGATCCTTGCGGAGCCCCACATGTAACTTCGGCTGGAATGGGGCTGGACTGGATATAAAATCCAATAGTTCCACCCTAAGACCTGACAGTTATTAAAGACACACCACTCAAGGGCGATACCATCCATACCATACCAAGTTGACAAGAGATCGGTGATACTGCAGCAGACAGCTCTAACAGAGTAAGTGCAGTGACACTTCCCTCTTCCATAAGCGCATGTCGGATCGAGTCCTTCGTCAAACTTGGTTCATGAATTAATTAATAACATCCGGTGACGTCCTACACGACCTACAGGCTACAGGTTAGTTGATCTAGAAAGAAAGGGGATCAAAAAAATCACAATTGAATCCTACCTTTCAGCTGATTGTATATCATTTCCTGGGCTTTTTCAACGTGCTCCATCTTCTCTGATTCTAGCGTTAATTTCACCCTATAATAACTGTGGAAAGATCGACTGACATCTGTGAGACGAAGTATACATAGGCACATTGTATAATACCCCTTCCCCTTATGACCATTCATATACGATGCCATGTAATATTATAACATTTCAATATTCCCCTATATCATACATTGTCATACACTTTGATGGTACACATTATACATGTATTATATCATTGATCAATAGTGGCCACATAAAAACACAGATATCATTTGAAAGATTGGTAATTTGAGATTCCATTTAATATGTTTAATTTTAAATCACATTTGTAACATAGCGAGCCGGTGGGACCTATATGTCACTTTTATTAAGAAACATACACTTACGTTCTTTTCCGATAAGATGAAGGTTATCAGGTTATTAAAACCGTCAATCATAATCAGAAAATCATTTAACCATCAGAAAATCAATTAGTTATTAAATATCCATGTAATCTGACAGTGTGATACAACAGTAGCCCTAATAATAATAAGCTGTGTAAATTTACAATCATAAGCATCTATAACAATAAACACTGATAAATTAAGTCGATTTTCGTCTTCCACAGAAGAAAATACGACCTAATTCACTTTTTTTAAATCACACGCACGTCTGTGTCAGTGAGTGTTGATCTAACCTGTTGTAGAAGTCTGGATATGAGCCGAGTATGACATTGTCCTTAAAGGCGGCGTCCACCTCATTGAGGACACCGGCGATGGAAGCCTCATCACGATTGATGTAGATCTCACGTACAAAGAACTGGGCGTTAGGGTTTCTAAACATGTCCTGTGAAACAAAAGGAGAAAATACAAAATGTATCTGGCATTGGAACAGAAACGTAATCAATGACAGGTACATGTAGATGGATATTATTGCAGTGTCATCCCAGTATATTGATGCACCGCTGTCCAGTATACTAGAAGCACCTTTAGCGAACAAGAGTAGGTTTTATATCCGACCAGACGCGTTTGGTCACATTGCAAACCTTAACGACTGAAATAACTTGACGAAAATAAGTTCAAACAGCTTGGCCTTTACGTGTGAAGTCAACTCAGCTAATAATAATAAAAATGGTTGCACAAGAATTGAAAATCGAGTAAATTTGCCTCTATTTAATCGGCAATATCGCATACATTAATTTACCAAGGATAAAATGAATGGATCACACGTAGCTAATTAACAACACATAATTTAGATAGCTATGTTTGCTTGAACTCACATATGGGTGTTAAATTGAATTGTAAATGTCTACTGACTCCAACAACGCACGTTTGGCAAATGCACACATGCAGAAAAACTCATGTTGATGCTAAAAATACAGGGTATCGTTCCAACTAAGACGGTCCCAAATAAATAAAAACTGACTTAAACAGAATGTTTAGTCATAAAAATATGTTTAATTGCTATATATGTTTAATGCTGAAAAAATCAACTGGAAATGTTGGCAAAGTAAATTTTAAATAACAGCCATTACGTCAGCTTGTCAAACATACGAAGTAAACTTATATTTTTCACTGTAATAAAGCACGTTTTACAAAATCTGCGCGAGAAGCCATTTTTTATATGTAACTAAGATAGCTCGAAACGAATTCAAACTGATTTTAGTGGAATATTACGTCATAAAGACTTTCTAATTCAAACAATTAAACACTGTAAGCCTACACTTTACATATTCAAATCAGATTAGTGTGTAGGAATGTAGGCTACGTGATTGTGTGCCTAAACAATGGACATACACTATTACACATAATTGAATCTTAAAAGAGTTGGTTTTTGGTGACACTAAGCCCTTATAACATGTATAATAACATCAATAGATAACAGTACATTATTATACCTATCCGTATAGTCTATTTTGTTATTTATCACGGTATTGTCGGCTGTACAATACCAGTGTTTTACCAGTTTCAAATGTTTGCCATTATTTTGCCATAAGGGCCGAGTGGTCTTATTTTGGGGGAAACTATAAATATTCTTATTTTGACACTTTGATCGTATTATCAGTGTACGGTAGAGGTAGCACCGCATTTTCAAAGTCCCAATTGTAACAGTTAGGTGTTTTCTTTTTACAGATTTGAAAACCGTTTTAACATGTTTAGCCTCATGACAAGCTGACAAAAGTAACAATTTTGCAGTCCGAGTTTGACACGAACCGTATGGTTCAGCACCAGAGCTGGACAGCATAGAAAAAGTTGTGGTTTTCTATGGTGCTAGCCAGCGTATTCCGAGACCAATGATTTCATGAAAAATGTCAGGGTAACCCTATTCAAATGCTAAATTCACCTATAAAGAGAGCGGTTTAAATCTCCACGTTAAGGCATTATCTCAATGAGATGTAAATGTGTCATTATAAAATAATATAAAATTAATTGATCAAACAATGACGCAGTAATTCCTTGCGCGATCGATCGTCCACGAACCAGATTTTTGGAGTACCGGTAAAACTTTACGAATGGCAATGGTTACATACTCTGTATCACACAGAGTCTGTCATTGCGGACTAAATGTTATGTATAACCCATAATTTGGCTGTTGGGTCAGTGTCGAAGGCATTCGTTGATCGTGTTTGCTCGGCTACCTTATCTGTATCGCTGTAGGCTTCAGGTATGCCCCTATTAGGGATATCCATATATATATATGCAATGTGGCCGCCCTTATTGTCTTATTATTTCCCCCATATACAATATTATAAATGTATTAATCAAATCAAAACGGCTTAAAATGGTATCCATGGACACCAGAATCAATGATACAAACTTCATGCGGGTAACACGGCGTGGGTATGTATTTTCCATGAGGGCAATCTCAGCTTAGTAATTACATAGCCAGGTAATTGCAGTAACCCCTCTAACCACCAATCACCGCTATAATCCTTTCATTTGCACCTGAAAATAACATCTTGTGCAGACAGAAAGTATTTATTTGATGATCTAGAATTCCAAATAATTTGACAATTCTGAATAATTTTCTTTCACTTGAAGCTGTCGATCCCACCAGTGGGATCCTAAGTCGAGTGAGTGGAAAGTTAAATCAGATAACGTTGCAGTTAAAGGGTTGAAGTGAGGATTTGGAGACTGTATAATATCAAACAACCATCCCATCAATTAGTTAGAGCTTCCAATGTCCCTAACTCATTAGAAGAATCTAGTTAAGGATTATGATCCATGTGAGATCTAGGAACAAAGAAAAGTCGCAATTAACCCTTTAACCGCCGGTGCCGCATATATTCGGGTTTTCAGTTTTTATTCACACATTAAGTACCACATTTTAAATAATGTTAAAGATAAAATGTGACATCAACCAGCAAGATTTGAAAAGAGTTGACCTCCATTTTGTCAAATCTGAATAATTTGGCGGTTAAAGGGTTAAGTGCCAAAAAGCCAGATATGACCTGATGACAGATCGATGTGTATTTGACAATGTCCGTGCTGGCTATGTCACCAGGTCACGGTGATATCAAAGCATACATTTAAAATAATTAACAGCTGATTGGAAAATATAACTTTGGCTAATTGTAAAATTATGTGTAATTATTCAGGTGACAACAGAACTAAAAAATAAAATAAATAAAAAATAAATAAAAATAAATAAGCGAAAATATATATTGTCGTGAATAACCACCCACCTCGAGCATGTCAAAGGCTCTTTCCATCAGGGCTGGCACACCGGGAAATACGTAGACATTTTTTACGTTCACCAGTGGATAGGGGTGTTTTTTCCCCGTCAGTTTGTCTGTCCCATACAGTAGTTCAGCTGACTTAGGAACCTGCCATTATATACAATAAAAATGGTGATATTGTATTGTGTGCTACATATCCCCCATAATCCAAGGGAAAAAATGGCTCAGTATCGCGTAGCGTAAAACTATGTAATTTTGGCCATTTGATAATCAGATTTGAAATTGATTAGCGAAGTATTTATACAAGAATGATAAGAATAAAGTCTTTAAGTGGGATTCAGAGATTGAAGACAAAACTCGGAAATCAATAATTTTCGAAGAAAAAATCGATAAAATAAATCAGTTGAATTTTCAACCACTCGAACGTGTTTCCTCCTCAAGCGAATGAAAATTACTCGTCATTGCTAAGGCCCACAAAAAGGATCACTTTTGCACAGGAAGCACACATTTCACATGTTAAGGAAACACGATTATGATGTAAATAGAAATGATTAGAATGTTACGATTAAAGCTGTAAGAGTCAAATTTTGCACTGTGTAGGTTAATTTTCATGTTTCAATCAGAGTTGACTATAATACATTGAGCTAAAGCCGAGATATATACCATTTAAACCCTCACGATGCATTAAAGCATCCACTACAAGCCGAGAATTGCGACAGCAATTCGCGGCTTGTAGTGGATGAAGGTGACAATGGTAAATTCAAGCTTGAAATGATCAAATGCTGCTCAGCGGTAAACCAGAGACTTACTTTTCTTCAACTAAACCCCTGTAAACCACTCCTAAGCAGATGAGATCCTAATTCATATCTCTGACATGTATAACCAGGGTGTTACTTTATAGCCTGTCATAACCATAATAAAGTGTACGAGTTGTGGGAGGGTACTTTAGTGTAAATAAATATTAACATGGCGCCCCCGCCTCCCGGCGTCGTCTGTAGAGATATATCAATTGAAAAAATATACTGATTTGCGATACAATCAATATCTAAAGAATGCCCTTTTTTCTTTAATGATACATAATCTACTATTCAATCACATACATGTGTGTACCCAGAAAATATGACTTCTTGATATATGAGATCAATTATTTTAACGATATTGCCTATTTCAATATAATACAATATATTTCGTCATTATATATTTTTTCGACTGCCTCTAACAATGGGAATATATGATTGCATATATTCAGCTGATCATTATAATTTAATAGATTTATAACATATATAAAAAATATCTGATATTTTGTTACTATAATAATACTATCTACACTTAGACTGATGATAACATGTATAATAAACGCGTCAATTCATGAATTGCTCGGGGGTTATGGCCCTTACCACTGTAAGAAAATAATTAAACGTGACAAGTACATAGGTCAACGTGCATGTGCATGTATACGAAATGAAGCTATACAGTCAGAGCGGCGACGTTCTAGATCTGGGATAAAATTATAATTGTCATATAAATATATACATATTTGTGTCGTAATTTCAAAGTAAAATTGAGTCACTTACATTATTGTGAAACTGGCACATGTTATAAATAACGAGCCGCCCCCTCGGGAGTACATGAACACGTAGCAGTGCATTCACTTTTATGTACTAATAATCCATAACTAAACACGAGACGTTATGTCTACATCACAAAGTACGTCGAACTTTTGAGCATTGCGTACCACAAAATTGGCAGGATAGGGCAAGTAAAATCGCGGATACACAATAAATGTGGATAAACAACGACAGCAAGAGCGTGATCTGAAGCTGATGGGCTCACATACGCACGTTATATAAACCAGCAGGAGAAAAATTGCTATTATATAGTCAACAGCGCTATTATATTCAGAGTGCGTGCAAGTGTGACGAACCAGTCATGTAGGCTACGCTTACCAGTAAGGTAAATTGCTAATAATAAGAAGAAGCGCGGTAAAAATGTTGAACACACTTTTACAGCGGACAGCAAGCTGTAAATCCAAATTAACAAGACTACATAAGTCCAGGAGCTCCCGCTCCGAATTAGAATTTGATTTAAGCAATTTTGTATAGGGTTATTAATGTAGTCCTAGTCCGGGTCAAAAATCAAGACGCAAGACAACTAGGTCTAAGAAGCCCAGTCTAAGAGTAAGATAAGAACTAGACAGTCTGTCAGTGATTGCAAACCTCCATTGAAATTCCTGATCCTAATCAGTATCCCAGTAATGGTCTACCTATCTGGCACGGTTTACCCGATATCAGGCCAATCGAGTTAACTAATAGCTGATTTACGGTCATTTTGAATTCGATATAAATTAGTTAAAAACTTAGGGTGCATCCTCCCCCAAAACCTCAAATTTTGTTTTATAGTAATGGACTAACATCTAACACAGTTTGCAAAATATTGGGCATGTGAAAGTAAATAATGGCCGATAGGGGGCCATTTTGAATTTGATCCGAGTCAGCATTTTTCAAGATGCATCCTCAGCTAAAATTTCACATTTCATTCTATAGTAATCGTCTAGCTATCTAGCACTGTTTACCAAATATCGGCCATGTTAAAGTGAATAATGGCCTAAAGGCGGCCATTTTGAATTTGATCAAGTCAAAATTTTCCAAGATGCATCCTCAGCTGAAATCTCACATTTCATTCTATAGTAATGGTCTAGCCATCTAGCACGGTTTACCAAATACCGCCCATGTGAAAGTGAATAATGGCTGATAGGAGGCCATTTTGAATTTGATCACGTCAAAATTTTTCAAGATGCATCCTCTCCTGAAATCTCACATTTTGTTTTATAGTAATGGTCTAGCCATCTAGTACGGTTACCAAAAACCGGCTATGTGAAAGTGAATAATGGCCGATAGGCGGCCATTTTGAATTTGATCGAGTCGATTTTTTTCAAGATGCATCCTCTCTTGTAATCTCACATTTTGTTTTATAGTAATGGTCCAGCTATCTAACACGGTTTACCAAATATCAGCAATGTGAAAGTAAATAGTGGCCGATAGGCGGCCATTTTGAATTCGATTGAGTCGAAAGTTTTTAAAAGGCATCCTCTCTCGAAACGTCACATTTTGTTTTATAGTAATGGTCTAGCTATCTAGCACGGTTTACCTGATATCAGGCCTATCGAGGTAAATAATGCTGATTGTCGGCCATTTTGAATTCGTAAGTTAAAAAATTTCAGGGTGCATCCTCCCCCGAAAACTCACACTTTGTTTTATAGTAATCAGGTAATGGTCTATCCATCTAGCACGGTTTACCAAATATCATCCATGTGAAAATGAATAATGGCCGAAAAGGCGGCCATTTTAAATTTGATCAAGTCAAATTTTTTCAAGATGCATCCTCATCTGAAATCTCACATTTCGTTTTACAGTAATGGTCTAGCCATCTAGCACGGTTGACCAAATAACGGCCATGTGAAAGTGAATAATGGCCGATAAGCGGCCATTTTGAATTTTATCGAGTCAATTTTTTTCAAGATGCATCCTCTCCTGAAATCACACATTTTGTTTTATAGTAATGGTCTAGCCATCTAGCACGGTTTACCAAATAACGGCCATGTGAAAGTGAATAATGGCCGATTAGCGGCCATTTTGAACTTGGACAAGTTGATTTTTTTCAAAATGCATCCTCTCCTGAAGCCTTACAATTTGTTTTATAGTAATGGTGTAGATATCTTGAGCGGTTTTCATGATATTTCACAATATCAGGCCTGTCGAGGTGAATAATGGCTGATAGGCGGCCATTTTGAATTTTATCAACTTCAAATTTTTCAAGATGCATCCTCTCCTGAAACCTTACAATTTATTTGTTATTAATGGTGTAGCTATCTTGAGCGGTTTTCATGATATTCCGCAATATCAGGCCTGTCGAGGTGAATAATGGCCGATAGGCGGCCATTTTTAATTTTATCGACTTGAAATTTTTCAAGATGCATCCTCTCCTGAAACCTCACAATTTGTTTTATAGTAATGGTGTAGCTATCTTGAGCGGTTTTCATGATATTCCGCAAAATCTTTCAGTCGGATTTACCGATGTTATAAATTAGGTCAAAGTGCTGGGTCAACTTCAAGGTCAAGGTCCAAAAACCTGAAAAGGCACAACTAGGGACCTTAGAGAACATGTATGTGCAATATGACTGTCATCGGCCCAGTACTTTTCGAGATCTGCTCCGGAAACGAAGTGCGCGTCAAAACGTCTAAATAGGTCATAGTTCTGAACCAGAAGTAGGTCAAAGTTCAAATACCCCAAAAGGCACAACTAGACCCCTAGGGGTGTTGTGTGTAAAATTTGAAGACAATCGGACAAGTACTTTTAGAGATATGCTCCGGAAACGAATTGTTTACGGACGGCCCAACGGCCCAACGCCGTAACATCATCATTTTCTCCTCTGCAACCTTGCGTATTGAATTCAGATTAAAAATATTTTAACCTGTCCATTAGCCACCTGGAAGTAACCCACATACCAAAAATTGTTATCCTAGCTTATTTCCTTACAAAGTTATAGGCAAAAGAAGAGGTAAAAAAAAACGGAGGTAGAATCCATAGCTCCTTCCGTCTCACCTACGGTGACGGCGGGAGCTAAATACATTTTATGATTAAAGACACAGCATTTTTCGGAAAATAAATGATAAATTTAATTACTCCGCTAACCAGCTAAAAGGATGCTGTCTATCAAGTATGACATCTAATATTACGATGTCTATCTGGAAAACACAGTACTTGAAACATGCAATGTAATTGGTCTATATACATGATATATGTCCAGCAGATAATTTAAACACGTCAGATGTTATCATGGTTATGACAGCTATATTTGTCATCACAACCAGCGCTGTTGTTTAAGTTAACCGATATCTATGTTGAAAACAATATATAGATAAATTACTTAATGTTTTTTTTTCAATCATTACTATTTTGGATGACACTATACTATGTGGGCCTATAAAATTGTCAAATTGTATGTGTTATTATTATTTTAATAAACATGATAAACATTTTCCATCAAATCAAGTGTTTCAAAGATTACCTATCCTTGCAAGCGTATTATTCAAATACATTGTGTATCCAAAATCAGATGACTATGTGTACATTGCACATACTTATAATATAGGCATTATTATACGACATCGCTATGGATAAAATATATTTATAGGCCTATACATCATCAGATCATGGAGAAAACAATTAAAAACAAAGAGATGGATTTTTTTTTACTTCTAATCACGACTATAATCGATCCGAATCCATTTTATCAGTAGATTAAATCACTGTTATTGGGAATGAAATACGTGCGCGTTTAAACATAAACATTTACAAATATATACAGTAATTTTTATCCACTTTAAATTGTGGGTCGCTGTAGCGAGGGGAAAGTTCAAGATAACTCTTGTGGTACGTGCATGAGTAATACTAGTATATAAATAAAACCATGTATTGTGATTCCCATTTTTACTTACAAAAGCCAGTTTGAGTTTGGGAGATTTCAAGTCATCAGTCCCAAAGAACCTCTTGCAGAGAGCTACTATATCTGGATGAGGAAAGACTTCTTCACCAAAAGCGTGAGCTACACCTGAAAGAGTACATGCAAAAATACAAAAGGTCTACGTTATATTGTTAATAAAACAACTGGTCACAGTTTTAGAAATAAAAAAAATAGGCTTACAACACACAATAACTGTTTAGTGAGACTCAAGAACAGGCAACAATATAAGTAACGAACTGTATGCCAAGAACATGATGAAGCCGTGTACACTTTATCGTACACAAAGGAGAGTAACAACTATAGGCCTTAGACCCTACCGATTCGAACTATGGTATTGCGTTTTTATTAGGTAATTTTACATTTTAATAGGTAAGGGAGTATTTACAACTTTGCAACATATTTATAGCCCGAAAGCAATAAAAGAGCGATTCTAGCCGGTCACTGAATTGAAGATCAGCAGCTACATGTAAGTGTTACTTGAAATCAACAAAATATCAATCAACGCTTGTCAATTGTACGTTTTCACAATGTTGGTTTATCATTTTGTTTATTTTACTCCAATACGGCATGCGTCACCGTGTATTTCTCACTTACCGTCAAACGTGACATCGTCGTGAGTTGGTCCTATACCGCCTGACGTAAACACATGTGTGTAGGCGCGGGAAAACTCAGCCACCTCCCGAGCTATCACATCTAACTGATCAGGAATCACCGAAACCTTAACAAATACATGTCTACATATAGGACTAATACTATCAAACTATCAGAACATCCGCTGGCAACAACCCGATACGAGCTATCACATCTAACTGCCGAGGTATCATCGATAGGATGCCTTAACAATATACATGATATTATATTATCAAAACAACCTGTCACCTCTGAGATATCACATCTAAATGATCAGTAATCATGTGGTAATCATTTAAATACACTGACAAAATACATATATAAACTATAGAGTAGAAGCTGCCGTGTTCATTGATGTAGAGAAAACATTTGACTCTGTATGGCACACTGGCTTGAGACACATATTAATGGCAAATAACTGAAAAATAGTTAGATTAATGTCCTTATTTATTACGGACATAACTAAATCGGTAAATATAAATGAAGAAGACTCAGATAATATCCAGTTAAAGGTGTAGTCAACTGTCAAAATTCGCGGGACAAGGGTCCCCCAGAAGGCAATAGTGCCCGTGGGTAGGCCAAGGCTCTATTCCATAATAATACTAAATATGCGTTTCATACCCAAAGCCTCATTAAGAGCAAGTTCTCAAATCACAGCAAGTTGATATATACTTGAGCGACATCTATGAGTTAATAATTCAAAGCCCTTGGCATTTGCCCCTACTTGGTCGCTAGCTTGCAAACAAACTGACTGTATTACTGCGGGGATTTGGAAACTGCTTGACCCCCAAGCTTATATTGTCACCCAGTAAACACAAAACATTTGTAAGACTTTATGCAATGCTGGACCAACGTCGAAAACTTTGGGCCGACATTGTATAAATGTTATACAAATGTCTTGTGTTTGCTGGGCAGGAGGACTTTCTCTCAAACATTGTACATTTATCTAATGTTGGTTCAATGCTGGGCCAACGTCGCAGACGTTGACCTAACATTAAAACAGCATTGGATCAACGTCCCGTTTGAGTAGTATCTTGTAATCAGTTCAGTGGCTATATTAATAAGGGGTCACTATAAAAATGAAGGTGAACTATATGGTAAACACATCGACATAACCATTGCTAAAGCAAACAGAAGAGTTAACATTTTAAAATTACTTAGTGGTACAGACTGGAGATGCAACCCGAAAACAATAATGAGGATTTACTAAACATATGTGCGACCAGTAATATCAATTCAATTCAATTCAGTTTATTCAGTGTACAAAATACAATATTAATAAGTCTGACAACATATACAAATAACATAAAATTTTATATGTATCAGGCACATAATAATAAGTAATATATCACTAGAATATAAAAAAGTAAATGTACACCTGGAGAGAAGTTAAACAGGATCCATTGGAGCCTTTGCTAGTATAGTTCCCACCCAACATATTTTTCAATTTCCATCAGCCTTTTATCATGTTTATAATATGATTATGACAACCGGCAATTACAACACACACATTTCAACAAGAGGCCCAGGGGCCTTGAAACTTGTCAACAGCATTGCAAAATATCAGCTACAGGTGTGTCAGAGAATGTATATCTATGCTCTAAATTGCATTATCATAAAAATAAAATATGCATAGGCCAGTAGTATATATTTATTTCTCATCCATCATTGGAATTTATTATATGTTCGATTCCCATCATACATTTTGCAGATTTTACACAAATTCTGAAGTAGGCCCACTGCACGTAATAAAAAATGCTTGACAAAAAATCATTTTTACAGGACTACAATGTAAAAGTTATGTACATACAATAGTAGATGTGCAATTATTATTTATTCTGGGTCTTTTAATAGGCCCCAGTTAGTCAGGAATTTTCACGAAGTCTTTATTCTTCAATTTCAATTCTTCTGCCTTAAAAAGGCCTAACAAAATCGTCACGGAGTAAAATATCAACTTTTAATGTTTCTTACTCAGCCGTGAAATCTACAGCAGCCCTAATCCATCATTATCACATGTAAACGTAATGCACTTTTACTACAACCTCTTACGTAATGCAAATTACGAAAATCACAATACTAACAGTAGATCGACCCAAGGATAAAGACCCATGAAGGCTTTCTCAACTCACACGATCTTTGCTGCAATGTAACTGTAATGTTATCAGGCAAACGTCGAGTCAGGTGTTAGTTGGCTTAATAAAATGTAATGAAATAAAATAAATGGGGTCTTACGCCACATTTGTTCACATATAGGCTAAACTGGGCCAGAAGAACCTCCTAAGGGTTGGTGATATGAATGAGGTGACACTGCCCTCCAGACACATGATTTGAAATTGAGCCCTGTTGGTCTGCGGCCAAGCACGTTATCTCTCGGTCATGTAGGCTGCCCACAATATTCAATCTTTACGATTGAGCAGGGGGGAAACATTTTGTTCTTTGAAACTTGGAATGCCAAAGCAGGAGACGAATCTGCGATCTCTGACTTTCCAAGCAGGCACCAGGCCCCCGCCCTTTGGTATTGTTGCTACATACAATGGCGGATCAAGAATGTGCAAGAGGAGGGGGCGTAAGCCATATTTTGGCTGAAAAAAGATTGTTAGCTTCACTTTATTCAACAAAATGCATGAAAATTCAATATTTTCACCACTAAGGGGGGGGGGGGGCGTACGCCGGGTACGCCCTATGCTGGATCCGCCACTGACATATATACAAACACATTACCTGATTACTGATATCAAGATGATGTGCTATGTATTCTTGCTGGTATCTATAAGCTGATTAGCAAAACGGTTCCAATTATTGATTTTTATGACATTGATGATGTACTATATTGGTTTAAATATATATATATATAAATATTTTCATAGGTGTCGTTAAAACTCACTTATGTAGCACATATATAATGATGTAGTCATTCGTGCATGATGTTTTAGTTATTAGGGGATGACAATATTATATCATCAAGTGATGAGACAGACAGTTCAAGTGACGATAATTTATTATTTGACTAATTTAAAACATCAAAATATGATTTAACTTTAATGGTTGTCTTAAACTTAATATTATTTATAGCTGACATATTGGATACTTTATGCTTTGGCACAAGAAAACGTCCAAAGAACTTTAATTTAGGCTTATAAGATACCCATGTTATGTTTCGGAATGAGATAAAACCGAATGATATCTGTTTATTTCTGACTAAATGTTTCACATATATATAATACCTTGTTTTCAATGTGTTGTATTTCCACTAGGCCTATAGGGCACATACCGAGATAGTGGAAATAGTTTCACCCTTCCATCCGTCCACCCGGTGTCCGCCTTTTGGTCAGAAGGCTCGTTAGTCACAAGGCCCATTAGTCAGTAGGCCCATTAGTCAATAGGCCCGGTAGTCAGAAAACCGGTAAGGATGATTAGTCAGAAGGCCCGATTGTCAGAAGGCCCGCCACGCGAAAAGGGCCATAAGCTCAATTTTGTCAAAATTGATTTTTTTTTATTGATTCGATAGCCGTATGGTTCCTGTCTCAATATTGAAAGAATTTTTGAAAAATCTTTATTAGTTTTTGCTCAATTTGATTTTTAATATTTTAAATTTAGTTATGCAATAATTAAAATTAAATTCAAAGGGACCCCTTGGAATGAGACATTTTCAATGTTGTCAATTTTGACAATTTAATTTATATAAAGCTATATAGCCTACTGATCTTAACTGAAACTACGAAAAAGTCAAAAAAACAATTTTAAAGCACCGAAAAAGAGTGAAATAGTTGTATTTCCAGGTCGTATATTGCCATGTAAACAAAACAAGTCAGCAATATTCAGCACTTTACATCACATATTCCCACGTATTAGACGGTAAGATCAGAGCATTCGCCGCTAATTAGTGTCTTATAGTCAGGACACGGGAGGACACACCTGCAGCACTGATTGTCTACCCAACGCTGGGCCGATGCCATCAGCATGTGGCCCAATGCTGTGAAAACATTCAATCGTCCTTCAGGTATACAAATAGTTTAGGTTTAGGTTACTTCTGGTTTCATAAAAATGTTGATTAAAAATATTTGTAAAAATATGAAAATTCTGAAAAAAATAAAAACATGTTCCGTGGGATACACTACTTCAATACGGAATTAAAAACGAAAATCGATGTCATCCCAAGGGGCTGCTTTAAATGACGTCATAAATAATTTGAATAAAGCCGCGGGGAGGTACCTTCTCGCGTGGCGGGTCACAAATGTATTGTTATTATATTTGATTTTGGCTTTCATATATTTTAATTCTTTTGTTGATTGTCTATAAAGCCGAAAAATCAGTTTCCCAGCAAACACAAAACATAATTTGTATAATTTTATACAAGCTGGGCTCAACATCATTGCATAAATGTTAGATGCGCATAAACGACGCTAGCCCAACTGTATTAATCTAACATCAAGTCAATATCGGGGTTACCTTTATAACCCCCTCGACCCACAACCCTCGACCCTCAACCCACAACCCCTCGACCCACAACCCCCTCGACCCACAACCATTCCGAATTACCCCCTCGACCCAAAGTTGAAAATGGGTGATTTAGGTTTAGTTTATAATCGTGTAAGGCCTATTGGTGGACCCTTTTTATTTATAATATAGGCCTAATTTGTGTTTTTGATATTAGGCCCTATATTAATGAATAAGGCATAATTAATTCTCTGTCGGTAGACCTATATTCTATTCATATAATTATGCGTGCCGCGTTTACAAGTCAAAGCGTCCCTGTGCAGACAATGTTGTGCCAGCTGTGGAGATGCTGGCCCAGTATTGAGACAACATTGGGTGAATTTCCCGTGTCAGCTAGTGTGTTGGGTTTGATGCCAGCCACAGCGCCCATGTTCCCGACACTGGGGTCATAATCTATAAAGCACACACCCACGGAGCTACATGTAGCTGATACAATGAAGTATGGGGGAGGGGAGAGTAGCCAATTAAAAGGAATTCCGGTGTCGTCACTGTGTTTCACAGAATAGGCCTAAAGGTAGGCCTACATTTCTAGAGGGTCATGCACCATTCAATTGGTCGGGGGGGGGGGGGCATTTTAAAACCAAACTCCGGACAGGCTCTTTATGAAATAAATAATATATTTCAAGACCTGGACTAGCTGGCCTAATCATTTTTCTCCACGCGTCACCGAGCCCTACGTGTTGAAATTATGCGGGGATAAATAATCCAGCCCCCTTCCCCCCCCCCCGGTGATTGAATAGTGCCCCCCTAACAGTTTTGTTGACAACAATTATATAATTGATTTAACTGCATGCAGTGGGTCTCATATGCATGGTGACTTGAAGTTCTCGGAACGTGGGAACTTTTGAACGTGGGAACTTCTAGATATAGGCCTACTTGAAGTATAAATATTTGGTTACTAGCCTGTCTGACACTTCGTTTCTATTTTCGGGCTGTGACTGGCGACCTTGCCAGCTATTTGGTTACCATCCAATGGGATAAAAAATATGTTGTTGTGGGTGGAGGGGGTTGTGGGTCGAGGGACTTGTTGGTCGAGGGTTGTGGGTGATGGTTCGAGGGGATCGAGGGGGTTATGAAGGTTAAACCCAATATCGGCCGGCTGTGTCTACCAAGAGAACAGCACCTGGTGGACAACTGTCCCAGTAAACACAAAACATTTGTATAATGCTTAAACAACGTCGGCCCGACGTCTTAGACACTGGGGGAGTAGTATAACGTTTTACAAAGCCAAAAGGCAGTAACTACAAGTGATCACAAGTGAACAGTTAATGCCTATTAGCTTTCCCCGGCACCATCGCCGCCCTTCGCTTTGTACTTCTACAGCTCCAATTAGACTGTTATGACGACGATCTCAGCCCTATGGACAATAACAATACCGTGATCTTTCTATTATATGTGACGTTTAAAATCATCTACCATCGTGAAATTTCATTAACATTTAGAACTAATTATTTCTGCTTTCAGCCGACAAGTGTCAATTTACATGATTTACATTAGTTAAATTTGCTTGCATATAGTCCATATTATTATTATTCACATTGGAACGCAGATGGTTAATTGACTTTATAGTCAAGCGTCAAAGCTCACACCAACGCAGGTGACGATAGGCCTACCCTGTCTGTCAGTTGGTTGCCAGACCCGCCAAACACTCTTATTTTCACCGGAAATCGTCATGGCTCACACAGAATGTCTGGTTATAAACCGCACCTGTCGATTTTTTAGCTATTTTACCCAACATATTTCCAGTGATAAACCGATATACGAGAACATCATCACATCCTGTGATGACATCAACGGGACTGAGTGCGTCTTCACCACTGGCAAAAACGCCAGGCACTCCACAATGTTATTATTGTCTTGACGTCTATTACATATTATGGTCTTGATCAGAGCACAAACTGCAATAACAATTCGGCGAACAGCAGTAACAGTATACTTTCGTAGTACGCAGTTACTGCCGTTTGCTTTTGCACGACAGCGTATTGGCGCTGATAACTAAATGATGTATGAACGGGCATTGCAAAAAAGACGTTATTCAGTCGTATTACACACTAGTGCAAAAAAGACGTTATTCAGTCGTATTACACATCAGAAATGTATAAATTATATGAATTTACAATGCCTTTATCTGCCAAGGCCAAAAATCTACTATTAACCCGTTTGTGACGAGTCCCGGAGATCTCCGTAATTCAGGGAGACCATTCAGATACGAGGCCCGGAGATCTCAGGGTCTAATTGTATGAGATAACTATGACGTCATAAAATAATCTCGTTTCAGAAACAGAACAGTAGCATAATAATCTCATGTTCAACTGGTTAATACTACAAAATGTGATATTATTGAAGATAGATATCTTAGCCAAGACCTAACTTCTATATTGCATAACACTCCTCTAGATGTCAGTTGTTGGAGAGAGGGTGGGTGGGGGCCACCCCTCCACCACAGACTGCCGGCCAGGTGAATCAGCCTCTCTGGTGTCACCTGGTCACAGCCACACAGCAAACAGGAGACATTGACACAGTGTTAGCCTAATGGTGCCCCACCGTTTACAACACTGGGCCAGCATTGGTCTACCAGTAGAATGGCCTTAGCACGATATATGTTCACACAATGCTAGTTTAATGCTGGCCCAGAGTCTACAACCCTGGCTCAACAGTAAAACAGCATTGGATAAACATCTCATTTTCGCGGGAGGCACAGGCAACTTGATACACTGACACAATGTTACTTTAATGTTGGAACAGTGTTATAAATGATGGCACAACATTTAACTAACATTGGGTCAGTGCATTATGTTGACCGCCTAGAACAAGCATGACATAGAACGCTTCTGCTCACAGCAAAACCAAGTATGTGCTTATTTCACAAGTGTGCAGATACTGTCTATTGAACATGCTGTTACTAACAAGAAGGAGGCAGTGACATCAGCATAAAGGAAGTATATACTTGATTTACAAGTTAGCAAATACGACCTTTTGGTAGCGCCATGGCAAGAGGAGCCAGTTAAGAAGCAGTAAATGCCTAGTTTACTAGGGAGCAGATAATGCCTTTTGACTTTGAACAGGCAGAACAGATGTAAAGCAAAAGTTAACGACAGACGTTTGTCTTGAAAGTCAAACTAAAAACTTGGAGATTCTGTCTCCAAGTTGAAAACCATGAACAGCGGTGCGATAGTTATGCTATCAGCGGCCCAAATCCACTTGGAAAAAGTACAAAATAAAGCATTAGAAACCGATACACACTCGAATCAGAGACCTACATGAAATGACAGATATTGAACACATCCGCGAGACATTCCAGATATTATCTAGTAAATTCATACACTCGTTTGAAGAAAAATCAGCTCGATTTAAATTACAAAAAAGAAGTGAACAAAATCTTGCACAAGGCCCGTCGGCCACGGAAATAGGCCTCAGCCTCTAATCATCGTTTAAAAGTGGAAATTATTTTAAACAAGAGCACACTCGACAATAGCCCGCCACCATTATTGAAATTGTCGGTCGGCCATTTTGAATTTGATCAAGTTTTATTTTTTATGGTTTATCCTTACCTGAAACTGCACATTTTGTTCAATGGTAATGGTCTAGATATCTGGTCCAGTTTTCCAGATATTACGCATATTGAAAAAATAATGACCGATAATTAGCCATTTTGGCCGCCATGACCTAGTTTCTGTCCGAATCTTGCCCAATTTGAACTCATCCAAGCTATAAGTGGAATGGATATATGGTATACATTTTGGAGCGTTACAGAAGAAAATGTTGAGTGAATCTCGTTAACGAGAAAATTTGTCGATCGGAAGTGGCCGCAGGTCGGCCATTTTGAATTTGATCAAGTTGAATTTTTTCATGGTATATCCCTACCTGAAATTGCACATTTTGCTCTATAGTAATGGTCTAGCTATCTGGTCCGGTTTTCCAGATAGTACACATATTAAAAAAATAATGGCCGATATTCGGCCATTTCGGCCACCGTGACCATTTTAAAACTTATTCAAGCTATTAGTGAAACGGATATATGGTATAAATTTTGGAGCGAAACATAAAAAAATGTTGAGGTCTCACCACACAAATTCATTCGCGCATATCATTATAAAGTTTAAGAATAAGAAAGTTAGTCTCTTTTTTAAAAATGTGGCTCTTTGCAGCAGCCTCGGTGGTAAATATTACAGATATATCATTTTTCTACCAATTTGAATCGATTCTGTGATGATTTGGTGTAGCAAAAGCATCAAAATGATGGAAGATAGATCCAACAGGAAGTCCTTGCGCTGACTGTAACAAGGCTCTTCTAAAAAACAAGGTCAATTTTTTCGGATGTCGCTCAGGGGAGAGTGGGGCAAGAGGTTATTATGGGCTCAAATAAAAAAAATTATATCCCTTTCACACCCCTTTTTTATTTTTGATATTGGAAGAGGACAGTCTGATGGTTGAAAAAATACATAGGTTTATTTTCATTTTTCTACTTAAAGCGTGCTGGGAGGTCTGAGTGTATGGGTCATAATACATGTAAGTCTATGGGACGGGTATTATGTGTGGTGAGACGTTAAGGCCGTAGTTCCAGAAAGCACATTTTTGAGCCTATGGGATGTGTTTTTGCTACTAGACCATTCATTTTGCTTATTTATTATCACCAGGCAGCCATTTCAGCGAAAAAATATCATATAAACATGTTTTCTAGTGTAATTAACGTAACTGACTTGTGAATGTTCAATTATGGGCCATATATCAAGCATTCCTCCATATAGCACTGAAACAGTTGTAAGTTCAACTTGGTTCAGCTACGTCCCCGCATTGACTTTCTAGTCCTTTGGTATTTATAACTATTTTTTTCGGGTGTTTTATGTCCGAACATCATCATTCTGAACAACTAAACTCATTTATGGCCTAAATTCAAGATGAATCTCTGTAAAAAACGACAATCCCATACAGATGCTTCATGAAAATGAAAAATGATGGTGTACTACAGAAAAACGGGTCATTTCTCCAGATCTAGTAAAAAACAGCGGATTTTCAATTTCTGTTTGTCTGCCTTCTATTCATGGGAATTAGACAAGGTTTTCTTTTTTGAGTTCAGAATAGAATGTATTTTATAGATCACTCGAAAAAAAATGTGCCATAAAAATGTTTTTTTCCCTTAAGGTCTCACCACACAAATTCATTCGCGCATATCATTATAAAGTTTAAGAATAAGAAAGTTAGTCTCTTTTTTAAAAATGTGGCTCTTTGCAGCAGCCTCGGTGGTAAATATTACAGATATATCATTTTTCTACCAATTTGAATCGATTCTGTGATGATTTGGTGTAGCAAAAGCATCAAAATGATGGAAGATAGATCCAACAGGAAGTCCTTGCGCTGACTGTAACAAGGCTCTTCTAAAAAACAAGGTCAATTTTTTCGGATGTCGCTCAGGGGAGAGTGGGGCAAGAGGTTATTATGGGCTCAAATAAAAAAAATTATATCCCTTTCACACCCCTTTTTTATTTTTGATATTGGAAGAGGACAGTCTGATGGTTGAAAAAATACATAGGTTTATTTTCATTTTTCTACTTAAAGCGTGCTGGGAGGTCTGAGTGTATGGGTCATAATACATGTAAGTCTATGGGACGGGTATTATGTGTGGTGAGACGTTGAGTGAATTGCGTGAGCGAGAAAATTTGTCGCTCGGAAGTGGCCGCAGGTCGGCCATTTTGACTTTTATGATGTTGAAATTTGTCATGGTATATCCCTACTTAGAACTGCACATTTTGTTCTATAGTAATGGTCTAACTATCTGGTCCGGTTTTCCAGATATTACGCATATTAAACAAATAATGGCCGATAATCAGATAATCGGCCATTTTGGCCGCCATGACCTAGTTCCTTTTCGAATCTTGCCCAATTTCGAACTCATCCGAGCTATTAGTGAAATGGATATATGGTATAAATTTTGGGGCGAAACATAAACAAATGTTGAGTGAATCGCGTTAACGAGAAAAATTGTCAATCGAAAAAAAGTCATGATTAACCTGCATGTGAAGTTTAATGTGCATTCAAGTTATGCGAAACAAGTTATAGTGCTAAAAGTGGCAGACGGACGGACGGACGGACGGACGGACGCGCCTGGTGACGACAATAGGCATCCACCAAAATTTTGGCTGAAGCCTAAAAAGCGAGATACAACATCTTATTTAGACAAACTAATGGAACACCACAGAGAAAACTATGTACAAAACATTCTAAACTGCAACAATACGTTAGCATTGTCACAACATTGTAACAACGCGCGACATAAACATGATAAAGTAATGTATTCACAACGACAGCCTAAGGTGTTAGATGCCAGTGTTAATCAAATAGTGAAGCCATGGGGATTTTTACCTAGAAGTTAAACAACTGAAAGGAAGTTGTTCAACCACGGTTTTTGCCCCACAAGCTTTAGAACACTAAATTATGAACATTTGCACTAACATAATGCACACATGTATATATTATGAATCAGTTTACCATGTCTAGCCGCTTTTAAATCTAACGTCTTCAATTATTTAGAACAAGCTACTTTTAGTGTTCCCATGATATATCATGTAATAAAAGAAATGTCTAATGCTGACCATTTAAAGTCACCTAAAATTGAAACACTCTATAAAGCACCACAACAACTCAGGTGTTAAACAGTTAAACCATAT
Organism: Flabesymbios commensalis; assembly: GCA_964017125.1. Taxonomy (NCBI): domain Eukaryota; kingdom Metazoa; phylum Annelida; class Polychaeta; order Terebellida; family Flabelligeridae; genus Flabesymbios; species Flabesymbios commensalis. The sequence continues at coordinate 29,008,118 of OZ024914.1, forward strand.
ATATAGATAGCTAGCATGCTAGCTCACCACACGCCACTCCTATCAACGATATATAGGTATTAAAAATCACGTCAGCATGGTCAGTGATTAATCATGTTAATATTATTATTATTATTATAATATTATTTTATGTTTTTTGTCACATAAGATTTTTTCAAACTTCTCTCCCAAGCAGCAAAGACAAGTAATTGAATAAACAGCAAATATTATGGTCGGCTACATGAAGTTGTGCAGGAGGTTGTGTTTTTCACTTGTATCGGAATATTATTTTTGGCACCAGTGCTAATATCCAGGCTTACCAGTGCCTCTTAAACAAAATATAGGTTTTGATAACGGTTTTAAAATATAAAATATAGGTTTATATAGGCTACTCAACAATAAAAATATAGGTTTATATAGGTTTTTCCTCATTAAAGTGTAACTCATAACTTACCTAATTACACAGAATGTAACAATTTTACCTTCAGGACCCGTCTGTATGATTTTTTTTAGATAAAATGTTTTATTTGAAGAGACAAATCATGTACATGATCCATGCATAATAATATCAAGAGGCAAGATGGGACTTGACAGTAGCAAAAAAACCTGTTCGCGACAAACAAACATGCGATTTGTGTTATAATCATGATAATGCTTGTCATCTTACATATACATTCTCGTCCTTTATGTATATTAATACCAGACCACTGAACTCTCCATGTACACAATGTCAGTAATTTGATAAATATAATCTCTCTATATGGCAGACAAACATTTGTATACCAACACCAAGAGGCCGGAAATTTTGGCGCTCGAGACCAGACTTCCTGTAGCGTTCACCTTTTTGACACTTGGCCAGATGGTATATGATGTCATAATCTAATGACAAGTCTATTTTTCAACAACTCTACATTTCAACTCCTTCGTCTTCGTCTTTTTCCGCCATTTGTGCTAAACGGAGGTTGACCTGAGCGCCATCTATTGTGTGGAGAACAGCAGGTCCAGTACAGTGTGCATAGGGCTATATCTTAACAGTTCTATATATAGTGTGTTTCTACGCATACACAATATATATATATCCATCCACCACGAAACCTTGAGCCAATGCTGGTTTAATGTTGGCCCACTGTCTGTAGCACCGTTAAAACCCCGATCCAATATCCCTAATTAAAACCTTCAAGTCCGATGTCATGCATCTACACACTGTCCTTATTATTAAGTATAGGCTAAATGGCCTATATACATCCATCCAAAGTAGCTTTTACTCGTGTGTAGCAATTAATTAACTAATTAATTAATGTCCTAGTCATCATAACCCTGAACTGCAGTGTACACAGCATTATCACATTCACCAACTTCCAGTTAACAGCGGTAATGCTCTGTACACACAACTTCAGCCAAGTTCACGGATTTTGCATGGACAAAGTGTTTTTTGACACTTTGTATTCCATATTTGCAACATACACGTAAATGCTCAAATACACCACCTGGAGTTGGTTTTAAAAATGTTCTCAAATGACAATATATTACACCTGCTCAGTCATTTGCTCATCGATGTTCTGTTGTTGGAGCGAGCAGAGATTTTGCAATGTGAGCCAGGTGCCATTTTAGTACTTGGTAATTGTCATGAAGTATGTGCTGGTGTTGAGCAGCATTTGATAGGGGATTAGAACTACAAGCTGTTTGTACTCTGCTTGGTACCAGAATCTCAGTTCCATATCCTAACTAAGAAGGCCTACTGAAAAGTGTTGATAATATATCTACACACACACAACATTCTTCTTTTTTCACACTCTCAAACACTTCTATTGGCAATGACGCGCTCTGCAACAGATGGCTTACATGCTTCCAGTCCTGTGGCAGATGTCTTTATTACATACGTTGTCACCTCGTAAAACATAAATCACTTTGTTGCATTCTGATTTGAATGAATTTCACCTGTCGTAGCTGTGATATATAATAAAATCCTCTTGTCGTTTTCGCGATGCAAGAGACAACTCATGGTGCTAGACCTCCTTGCATGTGCTTTGAAAACTAATGATATCTGACAGCTTAAAATACTTGTAAGTTCCGGCAACACAAGGAAGAATCTCATTACGGTGGCAGCTTTTATGATTATCATATGTCCCTTAAGCATGTTAAGGCTTACACCAGTAAACGCTTACAGTTTTCAATGTATTGCTCCAATGCATGGCGAGTGCCGATGCTCATGGAGGGAATCCCACTCTTCCTTCACAATAAGCTCCCAGATTTCTGGATCACTTTCTTATATATCATATATCTTATATATCATGTATCTTCAACGTAGGGCCTAGTACATGTACATGTAATATGCTATGCTATGGTATGCATGTCAGTCTATAGTGAGTGAAGAAGCAAATGTGTATTGTTTGAGGGGAGCGATATGAAATAATAATGAGCCTTCTCTTGTAAAGGAAGTGCGAAGGTGACTTCTTAGGAATTAGCACAATTGCAGAAATACAGATCGTTTAAACATCTTGTAAAGAACCGAATCTTTCCGAAGATACAGTGGAATGGCGCTTTCTCAGTGAGCAATGCTGAGTGAGCAAGTTCAGGTGAATCGCTTTAGGCATGTATTGTGTCTTGTGAACAAAGTCTGTGTCATGCTGCATCCTCCTCTGCAATTAGTTTACCAGCTCAAATGTTTCCAAGCCGTTTGCTGATACCATGATACCATTACATGGTATCCGTCAGATCCAGACAGTGCTTGACTCTGGACAAATATTTAAAATTTGCAATGACCAGAAAAATGCTTTAACAAATCACCAATTTTATTAGGTATCTATCATGTCTATGCCAACATCAGCCCAGAATATAAGCAAAACAACAACTAGTTTATGGCATTTAATTTTAAATAGAGATGGTATCACACTATAAAGTATCGTACTAGCGTATGTCAGCATATCGATAATAAATTACTGATACACTGGTATATTTATTAATGATTAAGACATCATGTAGTTCTCCAGTTTATTAACTTTTCGCTTTTACACAAGCTTCATCAGAAATGACAACAGTGGGGTAGCAGTCAGCCTTTTATCAGTTATTCATTCATCAGACATCCAATTAACATTACATGTTTTATTAGAACGGGGTGAATCAGTAACTACTGTAGTGTGAGAATATAATGGATCACATGTGCCTGTATCAAATTGGTAAAAGTTTCTATCAGATCATTCACGGATTGCTCACAGGGTGAGTCTCTCGCGTCCAAGAACAAGTTAGCAATTTGCCAGTGTACATTCATCCTGCAAGCGCTCTATAAACATGATAAACTCATCTTTACTATTTGGATCCCATTGATATTTTTTAACTCTCACTGTTTCTCGTTTGGTCATATTAGCCGGCTTCTGCATATTCATGGTACATCGAATAAGTGAGTGATCAGATTATACACTTGAGGGGTGGACTACAAAATCATTCACTAAGTAAAAATTACTGGAACTACATAACATATAGTCTACTACATTGCTACCATTATAGTTAATGCATGTAAATCACTGTAAATTCTCCTACATTTTAATTTTTTCCAACTCTCCAATACAAAATTAAAAAGCCAGTTTCTTTACCAAATTCTATCAAATCTGTACCACTAGAATTCAAAAGTTTCTTGTCAGAAGCAGTTATTATTGGTATGTCATCATCATATAGTACACGTTTTCATCCCGAGTTCGTGCATTAAAATCACCCGCGATAAACGGTACATACAAATCCTCAAATATGTTTGTAAAGTCTATTAAATTATTTGATAAACACTGAAATATATTACATGTCTGACCTACTCTAGAATTTAGTGGTACTGCGAAACACATGCCTAATAAAATATATTTATCTCTCGAATAAAAGTCTTTGTTAATTTGTATCCATTGTAAACAATCACCACTTGATTTTAATATTGTTACATAAAATGATTTAGCCATGTTCTCTCTGTAGTATATGGCAATACCACCAGAGTCCCTTCGAGCTCTAGGATGTCGTTTTCGATGTAATACAACATATTCATAACCAGGTATATTCATAACACTATTATCGTTTGTCCGAGTTCACACAACATAAATATGTCATGTTCTTGTAATCTCTGTATAAAAAATGTGGAAGGTTATAATTCTCCGCGGAAGGTTTTTAATTATCCGCGGAAGGTTTTTAATTATCCGCGGAAGGTTTTTAATTATCCGCAGAAGGTTTTTAATTGTCCGCGGAAGGTTTTTAATTATCTGCAGAAGGTTTTTAATTATCCGCGGATGGTTATAATTCTCCGCGGAAGGTTTTTAATTATCCGCGGAAGGTTATGATTCTCCGTGGAAGGTTTTTAATTATCCGCGGAAGGTTTTTAATTATCCTCGGAAGGTTTCTTTACTTATGAGGGTGATGGCCAACCATAGACATGAAGGTGTATGTGATACAGCTAGCGTATTCATAGTGCAATGTGGAAAAGCTACTTTTTATATAGGCACATCACAGGTAATATTGAAACTTCGGATACACAAGCTGTAAGCGCTACTAATTTGCTAGCCATACGCATGTTACCATTAAGTAATTTTCAAACGCAACTCATACATTTATCTCACACGCTATAGTGTGATACTGTTTTAAAAACAAAACAGTTATTGTTAAATCCACAAATCTATGTTTTAGCCCACTTGGTGAAAAAAGTTAAAATTACTTAGCGTAATTAGCTTATGACATAAATATACTACATAGGTCTATATCTGCAAATGGTAGCATAGACGAATATTAGCGTATTTCGTAATGACTGCCGATTTCATTCCTCACTGATCTGACTGTCAGGGCCTAATATTATAAACAGCACAAGACAGTTCCTTTTAATACTAACATAACACACAACATAATACATACATGTACATGATACATGTAATACCTTTTATGCAAGATTTCGAGGCATCAGCGATATTTAAAAAAATGTACCCCATTCTGCCCTTTAACATGTTTAAATTTTACATCTGTGAAATTTGTCATGTGTTATCCTCATAATATTATAACAATTTGATGGAGGAGCGAATCCAGACCCGCTCACAACGTTTCACTATGTTCACGCGAAATGGTCAGTTCTTCAATTGTTAAAAAAAATTGTGGAAGCAATTCCCACCTCACGATTAAATTACTACACCACGTTTGATAAAATATCACACTGTGAAAAGGTTTGTGGGGTACAGGGGTAAACTTCTCATTCTGCAGTTTGTAATAAGATCGCGAGGGGGGGGGGGGATAGAAGCCCAAAATCAGGAGTATGACCCACTCCTTTAGAATAAATTTGCAGCATTGTATGCACACAATGAATCACAGTAAAAAACATCCAAACCCGCCAAAATATATACCCATTTCTTTCAGCCAAACCAAATGACCCAACGCGGCAGGCCAAGGACTGTGGTTAAAAATTAATTCCAGTGATAGTAGGCATATTCCAGTAAATGGACACGTTTAAAGACAGATTATGGTGTCTCCCAGGGCTCTGTCATGGGATCACAGTTCGTCAGTCACAGACGAAACAATCCTAACTCCAAAATTGTAGTTTAGAGTAAGTTGCTTTCAAATTTTTAAACAATGATTATAATTATAAATGGATACTTCCACATAAAAAAAACAATTGACACAGAACAAGTTTAATTCTGTTACAAATTTAACTTTTTTAGGTTGAAGTGTCGATTTATCAGCGTTGTTTAAAACATTGTTATCAGCAATTTACTCAAAACTACCATTTTAGAGTTCGGATTGTTTCGCCTGTGACCATGGTGACCGACGAGTTGTTTACATCATATACAGGGCCACTGCGTATATTAGTACATGTAAGCATATAAATTATAATATCTGTCATCATCGGTACGCTGATGACACACACATTTACATTTCACTTTCCAAGACTGACCTGCGAAGTCATTATCGTTAGTCCACAGCAGTGCTTGCAAGACGTTTTTGACTTGGATAGCTAGCATTAGAACCCTGACAAGAGAGGTAGTTTATATTAGGTGGTAACGATCGAGATAAATTTAGGAAGTATTTCTCCTAAAAAAATGCGGCCATAATTTTCCATCCGAAATCTTTTTCTGTGTCCTGGAATGCTTGATTGACAGAACGATGAATGGACGACGAGAACGGACCTGATTCGGATTTTCAGAGCCTCTGAGCTTGGGACATTTTATTCAATGTCAGCTATTTGTATTGTTTTCGGGATATGTAGGTCTAAATATCGTTTATATTGTTCATTCAACTGTTACCAGAAGTTAATCAGGGGCTGGTCATTGCCAGACAATGGTGAACATGTGTACCAAACTGAATACAGGTCTGTTGGAAACATTTTCCTCAAACTCGTTAACGAACATTTCTTTATAATTCTCCCTGGTAATGAAAGGGTCGATAATTTTGTGATGAAAACGTCATAAAAATTATCCAATGTTATTTAATATGAAAAAGTTCATAGCTTTTTTGCGATTTTCTTATTAGCATGTGATAAAACAACTAGGCCTAGCTGTGTCAAACGGTGTTGAATACACAAAGGAGCCGACCTGCCTACAAATCAACAAAATGAGTCATAAAATTGCTTTTCTAAACAGAAAAAAACACTCACCCTTTTTACCTTGACTCCAAGAGAAAACAGACGCTTGCACAGAAAGTGTGAGTTTGTGTCCGGGACGTGACCTTTTAAGATTTCATCCCCTATAACTAAACACACAACAAAAGGGAAAATATAAAACTAGGCCTACCTATCATGTTTAGGCTTAGCCTACAGTTGAAAAAAACACAGGAAAAAATTCCTTTAAAATTTGAGACAGTAGGCCTATGCCTATAGGCCTACGTCACTATATAGTCTAGATGAGAGATGCCATGGGCCTATATACATATTTTGTATATGGGGCCTATTAATATTATATAGACATAGGCTCTATTATATGTTTAAGTCCATAAAGTAAACACCATCATAAAGAGTTATGGAACGCCAAAAAGGACTTTTCCTGCTACGTTTATTTGGTTGGCCGCATTTTCTTTTGTTCATGCATACTTTTTTTCTGCTGTGTAATATTCCATTTGTTGGTGCTTATATTTATTTGTTCCTGTATGATTTACGTTTTCTTTGTGCAGTTTTAATTTGTTGGTGCAAACTTTTTTTTGTCCCTGCTAGTTTTCAGTTTGTCCATGCTTAGAATTATTTGCTTGGTGCCATATTTCGTTCGTCGTGCTGTTTTCTGTCCGGCATGCTAGCGACATCTGGTGCCGATATTGTAAGTTGGAGCTGTCCTTTCGTTTAGCTTAGGCGCCAGCAAATTAAAGGTTCCTACATTGAAGTATATTCTGGTAGAGAGTTTCCAAAACATGACTTTCAGTTTAATTATGATACAAATTGCCGCATATATGTGGTCATGCTGCCTCATTCGGGACTCTCATATAATATGTTTTAATGATTGTATCTCCGAATGATACTCAAACTGTCGCCATTTGAATTTGTGTAAGCACGCCATATGCTAATTTTAGTCACGTGAACGTGGCGTACGAAAGCCGAGCGAGCAGGACACAACAGTTCAGTTGTAAACACACCATCCACACCATCCACATGTCATCAAACAAGAGGGAAATCTCTGCTGCTATTATACAATGTGGGGTGTGTTGAAATCCGTCAATCGGCATCTAGCCCAAGGCCTATTCAACAATATCAATTATATTCGCCCACAATACCCTATATAACTACACATCCCTTCCCCTGATTGAACAACATAAGACGCAGACACAACAAATCAACCCACGTGACCAAGCCTACTACTGAGAACCAACACATTTCAAAAGAATAGGCTATTATTATTGAACAAAGGTGTTTTCTTAATTTACTATGCACACAGTGTATTTTAAGGTAGGGTCTAAACTGATAAGTGTACATAAATGATATAGGCCTACAACTCGTGTAGGCCTACAGTAGTGGCCAGTAGTCTACTACACAGTAAAGCCACACAGTAACTGATTATGCGTACCATATATGGTGATGACAGAGGTAGCTGGTCACAGCCCGTCACAGAAACGAGATGCTGAGGGCATGCTGCATGTAGTGCTGTCTCTGCGGAGCGATAGTGATTGATTTCTCTGAGCAATCTTTTTTTATCTAATTTATAATATTGGACTAGGCCCACTATAACACCCACTTAAAATGCCACCAGACAACAACTCATCGTCATCTCTGAGACTCTGTGTCTGTGGGAACACACGCCTGAGAGTTTTGACAGCTCAGGGCGGTCAGCCACACACCACACATATGGCGCGTGTATACATCATATCACGTGGTGTCTGGCGGCAGCGCGGGCTTTACATAACCTGCCAACGCAGTTGTAGCTGCAGCTGACCACACATTGGTGTCGAGTTTGTCGCAGACAGCATCGGGCTTCTATCTACATGATCTATATAGGTTCCAATCTCAATTCAAGTAAGACATATCATCTAACAGTAATAACGTACTGTAGACTGCTCGACTTTGAAAAACGCTAGGCTCACTTGAAAAATCATAAACCTAGGCCTATGATCATGACTCTGTCATTGCTTGTCATGCTTGTTTGTTTACTGAGCTGTCAGAAGTAGACAAGCCTACATCACATGATCAGCACATGACATGCATGATCTATGATACCACGCTAAGTGTGGGCCACAGTAGAGAATTGTTGAATGACAATACTGCGTTTTAAAGTCCTTTTGGCGGCGATATTGATCAAAAAAAATATCAATAATAGAAAAACCAGGCCTTATAGCCAATTTTATATTCTGGTTACTTCGAAGTATGTACCTTTAACACGAGAAACTGTATTGACTTTCAGTCAGAAAATAAAGGATCCCAGCTACTAAAAATAGTTTTAAAGCTTCGTAGGCCTAGATCTACTTAGAATTAAACAATGCATTTTTAAATTGTTTTGTCCACACACCATGTAATTCATCAAATCCAATACCTGTTATAAGGCAGGCCTAACATTACAATAAGAATTGTATCTAATTATTATACATAGGCCTATTATACATAGGCTAGACCCAGGGCTAGACCTAACCAAAAATTGGGGTAATTTTACATAAAATTAGTGTCCCCAGGACTTAAAAGGTCCGCATTTTTATTTAAATATAATAATATTAAAAATAAATGGTGCAACTTCACGTTTAGGCATTACTACTTAATAATGTTTAGATTATTTGTAACAAAAAAAATATATATATGGTTTTATAAGAGCTCTATGTCATGGAAACGTGGAAAATGGCATGTCCCCAGAGAAAATTCCACTATTTAAAACTTCAATGTAGGATACAAAATCACAATATAATTCTAACAATTACATTTCATGGCTAGACATTGTTCACTTTAACTAATCAATGATCAAAATTCGACTTAAAATTGATATCGATATAAATAATTTTGATGAATATACATGTCCCCACATTTGCACTCTACTCCGTTACCATTATTGTAGCATGCCCCATCAAGTGAATAATCATGAACTAAAATTATATCAAGTGTAGTTTGACACACTAAAGGGCCTTATACGAGTTTTTCACCTTGAAAGAATTAATATTGTTGAGTGACAAGTTATTCGAAACAGGTATTACCAAAAAGTTAGAAAATATACTTTTGTTTTTACTACTCCGTTCCTAGCCTTGTGGGTAGAAAAACGGGTTGGGTTTTATGATTGTATGCCTACAACAGTTGCTGTGGGGACTATTTCCACCCTTATGATATATTTTTGAATTATTGCCCAGATCTTTTCATTGATCCCTAGAATACTTTTAATTTTACTACTCCGTTCCACTCTACTCCGTTACCAAGAAAAGGGAACGGAGTGGTGAATTGTCAAATTTTATGGGTTTTACAGTCATAATGATTGATGATATAGTCTTTTAAAACATAGCTCGTTGTCCCCATATTAATAGAGCACCCATTTGTGATCGATGTTATGATAAGAAAATATATAGTTTATATTTATGTCAAGCCAAACATTTGGTAACGGAGTTGAGTATTTTTTGGCTTGGTAACGGAGTTGAAATAAAGATTTTTGTTCATCCCATCAATTGTTTTTTAAATTTTTAGCAGTTTTGATGTACGATTGTTTAGTATTATGCTTCAATAAGGATACCACGTTTGAAAGTGTGATGTCAAGCTAAACAAAGTAACATAATTGTTTAAATGGTTTGGATTTGGTAACGGAGTAGTAAGTGGAATGCTGCAACTTTTTTAAAATGATTTTTTGAAGCAAAAACAAAATTTCTAGCGCAGCCAGTGGCTTTTTCATGCTGTATTGGGATCAGTGCACCAAACATATAAAGTAGTTTTCCTCCTCTTTGATGGTCACCTCACTGCCATTTTTGATGCTACAAAGTTATCCCAATTTTTGGTTTTACCCTTATATAAATGGATAGGGGCGGATTCAATATTTTTATAGAAGTGTAGAGTTAAGTAGGAGGTTCGGGGCATTCTATAGCTACACGTTCATGACAACATGAATATTATTTTATTGTATAGCCCTTCTCTAATAGGCCTACCCTAGAAAACGCGAAGCATTGACCCGATTTTGTTTCAATGCTGGACCAACCACGTAAATGGTGGGCCAACATCGACCTACATTTGTCAGTTTCTCGTGTTCACTATGACCCGCCTATAGATGTGTCCTGAATAAACCGTCCTGGGGCCTAGTGCACCACTTTAAGTCTAACGCGTGACGTTAATTGGCCACGTCAGACGTTGTAGCGACCGACACTGACTGTCCCGACTAACGTAGCTTAATTAACATCAGGTGCACAACACAAGGTCGTTACAACGTAGCCTATCACCAACGTGCAGCGTTCCCACACGGTTATCAAAAACAGAATGATCTTACAACAGTATAAAGGTTTATTATCTACCAAGCTAGTAAAAAAACTATTAAACAGACACATACTATCTCAGTGACAGTTTATTAATGGAACATATTAGATCTATATCACAATATGAACCGTATGATGTTATATAAAAGTAAGAAATTAGCCTATAAATCATACATCAGTGTCAATTTCTGAGGTAGGCATCAAAACTGCATGTATTTGCTAAGCTACCATAAATTTGTAAATCTATTTTAGTAGGCCTATATAAACTTATTGTGTTCCTTGCACAACTTTATAAGATATTAATTGAACATTTGAATTTATTTTCCATCGGTAATATACTATATCTTTTTGGAAAAAAGATGTCAATTTTGCTCCAATTAGCGTACTTCTCAACAACTGACTTATCAATGCATCGTGATAGTATTTCCCCTTTTTAGTTTCGGTGAAGATGGGCTTGTAGGCCTAAACTTGCTATTGCAACTCAGTGTGCACTGCTAATAGTAAATGAAAGTCGACGACATTTAAATTATTATCATTCAACTTACTTAAAAGTAGGCTATATTGTTGTGTTTATTAAATTTATTGTCTTCACTTTGAAGTTCGTTTAACTTAATTTCTCTCAATTTTATTCATCTTGCCGAAATTCACACCTCAATGTTAATGAAAATATAGATTTTAAACAATTCCGAAACCTCCTTATTCGGCGGATCAATACCTGTTATAAGGCAGAATGGGAGAGGACCTCATGAAATGAAATGTATGGAACGCCAAAGTTAGGGTTAGGGTTTACCCATGTTACCCTACCCTACCATTTAGGGTAGGGTAGGGTAGGGTAGGGTAGGGTAGGGTAGGGTGGGGTGGGGTGGGGTTGGGTGGGGTGGGGTGGGGTGGGGTGGGGTAGGGTAGGGTAGGGTAGGGTAGGGTAGGGTAGGGTAGGGTAGGGTAGGGTAGCGTAGGGTAGGGTAGGGTAGGGTAGGGTAGGGTAGGGTAGGGTAGGGTAGGGTAGGGTAGGGTAGGGTAGGGTAGGGCAGGGCAGGGCAGGGCAGGGCAGGGCAGGGCAGGGCAGGGCAGGGCAGGGCAGGGCAGGGTAGGGTAGGGTAGGGTAGGGTAGGGCAGGGCAGGGCAGGGCAGGGCAGGGCAGGGCAGGGCAGGGCAGGGCAGGGCAGGGCAGGGCAGGGCAGGGCAGGGCAGGGCAGGGTAGGGTAGGGTAGGGTAGGGTAGGGTAGGGTAGGGTAGGGTAGGGTAGGGTAGGGTAGGGTAGGGTAGGGTAGGGTAGGGTAGGGTAGGGTAGGGTAGGGTAGGGTAGGGTAGGGTAGGGTAGGTAAGCTTGATGTTAGTTCAGTGTTATTATCTGACACTGATGTCTCGCCCACAGTGAATCATGCTATCGTCAAGTGTGTAGGCCTAACTGACTTAAGGAGTAAAGAGTCACCCCGCCCCCTTACCGTGGATTAAGATTGTTATTGTACTAAGTAGCTCCCCAAGATCATGCCAAGGTTACGTCAATACACCATGTAACAAGGGGATACATGTCTGTCTAGCCATGTTCAGTTGGAGACAGAGCTAAGGTGTGAGCATAAAACCTCAATACCAGTGACATGATTATTTTACAGGCAACATATGACACATCCCCTCTCATCACAAGTAGTAAACAAATGAGACAGGTCTAATTGATTTAAATATTATTTAATGTAGGCCTACACTATGGAATATTGTGACAGAACTGTTTGAACATGTCCGTCTGTAACCAGTACGTGAATTAAAGGCGCTCCACGAAGGCATGGAGTATTCATTGTTTCCTTAACCCTTTCCATGCGGCTCCCGGATCACAGCCGGGATCCGAATACACTCCTTATTTGCGGCTCCCAGACCCCAGCTGGGATTATGTATATAGTTACAGGTTAGGCCTATGACTGGTAGTCACAGTACTGTTGGGGAAAATTCAAATGTCATTTTGTAACCCATAGATAGAATGTACCCCTGCTTTACTATGGAGGGGGGGGGGGGTATTAACCCCTTATTAACCTAGTAAACGCTGTAATTCCGTCACCACCCTTTAAAAACATGATCCATATGTCTAGTCGCAAATAATAACATGATCTGGGATTGTTATTGTACTAAGTAGCTCCCCAAGATCATGCCAAGGTTACGTCAATACACCAAGCGTTTTGATATGTTTTATCGATTCAATTTGGAAAAATAATTAAATAAAATCTGTGTTTTTCGGCAAGCATGATGTGGGTGGATAAGGGGTGGCCTAGCTCTACCTTCTAAGTCCTAATGTCAATTATTCTTATGTCTGAGTTTGAGTCTGACTTTGTATTTAATTTTCTTATACATGTGCTTCCTACTCAGTCGAATAACCAAAACAATTATATCATAATATAAATATTACAGACCTAATATATAAAAAAAATTATTCAATCATGATATTCCTATCAATCAGTTAAATTTGATAAAGCACTAAATTATGTCAATGATCTCTAATAACATGACAGGGGATACAAAGTGTTATTAAAGAGTAAAGAGGTGTGATGTAACAGAGAGCGGGGGTATGGTTACGATAACACTGTGTTGACCGTGACAGTTTTCTAGCTCTGGCATAACAATACAACACCACCAATTTAAAAAATAAAACAACATGTAACTTGTTATTATCTGACAACACGCATAATCTATTTTAATGATTCACTGATGATTTTAGAATTTTTCATTTGATGTTAGTTCAGCTTTAATTTCGCGCGATACTTTATTGATTTATTTGTTTATGCTACAAGAAAATATACAAAGATTATACAAAATATCCAATGTAATGACCAAGAATTTAACACGAAGTTATGTTAAAATACATGTCACAATAATTAGTTTAGTTGATTCTGATTGATTTACTACTTATATAATTCTAACGATATAATAGTTTGTGCTAAAATCAGACAATTTTATAGCATATTAAAAAAGTCCGGAATTAGGAAGGAATTTGAAATTAGGAATTGGAATGTGAATTGGAATTATAAAAAATGAAAATAAAGTAATTAGAATTAACCTCGGAATTTAAAAAAAGGAATTGGATCAGGAATTTGAATTAAAAAAAATGGAATTAAACCCAGGTCTGTTCAATGGCAAACATTGAGCAAAATAACATTTTGTGTGAAGACATTAGTGAAGTGGACTCAAGATAAGAAGTAGGTTGAACCTTAAGTATAATGTTGATTTTGATATAGCTTGTAACTTCAAAGGTTGGGCTAGGTCCATTTTATTGTCGACAAGGTTTTCAGCCTGGTTACAGGGGAAATCTCCCATTTTAGCCTTTTCCTTAGCAGAAACCAAGAGTATAGTTTCGGTGTTAACCTCCTTGGGAAGCTATAATTCGTTGCATGCAAGGTTCCGAATTAGGGTTGGTGCCCGGATGGAGGGTCGGTGCCTGGAGTTGGAGTAGGAATGTTGATGCATGTTATAGGGTTTTCAGGCAAGTTTGATTTCAGGAACTCTTTCTTTTATTCAAGTTTCACATTTTCCCAGTGATGTGCAGTGACAGGCTAACTGCAGTGAAGAGTGATGATATTCCCTAGGTTGTTGCGATAAAGCGATGTGATGTCGTTGTGATGTAGGCCTTCCCTTCCATTTTTCCACTTTTGGTGTTCTAGGAGACGATTTCTACTAAATTATGTTATTATTTCGTTTATTTTATTTATAGTTGTGTGGTAGTAACTACCTGTGTTACTCCTTGGTGATATTTTCCATATTTTATTGCAGTGGGTTCATGGCGATTAATTGGAGGAAAGTTCGATAGGCTTCATGTGACGGCGAAGATAGTCTTGGTTGACCGTACAATTGCGTACCTGGGTTTGGGCACCGGATGTTCATTCTTTTCAATAGCTTTTCGATAGCCCGTACCTTTAGTTGTCATAATATAACCTTTACCTCAACAGAGTGTGTTTAATACAATTATATTGATTGTTACAAAATTTTACTTCACATTTTACATTCTAAGCTCCTATCTCTCTTCTATTATTATTTTACTTTCAACTATATTGAAAGTAGTGTTGTGTAACAGTGTATAACGGAAGTTTGACTGTTTCGTCGCCAGGTGTCAGTATAGTTATAGACACGTGGGGATGAGAGGGTTTATGTTATATGAGTGGTATAGTCTGACCGTTTGGTTCCCGGGTCTCAGTTAGAGATTGACACGTGGGAATGAGAGGGTTTATGTATATTTTTGATGGCACTGTTTTATCGCCCGGTCGCGGTTTCATATTGGACGTGGCGATGGGAGGGTTGAGCAGCAATCAGCGATTGTGATAATCAATGTAAATAATTTAAGTGATTTTAACTAGATCAGAAGTGATATTATCTGTTTGCCACATTGATTTCATGTGTAATTTCTAATCATTTTGATATATAGTTCATGACTGATTTTTGATATTCATGCTGATCAAACCCGATTTATTGTTGATATTATTGTTATTTTTCTAGACTAATTAAAGTTATCTTTTCAAAGAAATGGTTGTGATTAATACATGCGTGTGTTTGAATTCATTCTTTGGTTGTTACTTCATTCGAGTGGTCCGATACTTTGGACTTTAGTTAGATTTTCCGTTTAGCTAATTGTTTGAGATTGATGTCCTTAAGGCATCTGGTGTCAGTCCTGATATTTTCTCTTTGAGGAATTAATTTTGTTATAAATAATTATAACACCGTTAACTTTTAACGTTAACTTTTCTTCTATGTGGCAGCATGTAGCCTTTTTGTGCATCCATCCTTTGACCGCTCGGGCTAATGTATAATTAGGTCGTCATGTTTTCATTCGGGGTTTAATTTTATTTTTCTTTACTATCTTTAAACATTTTGTTTCGAGGTTCGAGATTCTACGATTTTTCCCGATTTTACGTCAGATTTTAATGTTGGATTTTGCCCTTGGAATATTTCTTACTATTTGTAGATTTTACCCTGGTGAGATGCAAGTAACCCGTCACAATACCTTTTAGTACTAGCTGCGCAATTGACAGTGAGAGACAATGGGCATATAGGTGCTGGGATAATGACGGTAATAATACTGACGCAACGCCTGTACTAGTGGCGAAAGGGTTAATAATATAGCTCCCATATATTGAATGTCTTACGTTAATTTACCAATTTACAAGTAGGCCTATTTTATCAAATTATTATCAATAGTGTATCTCGTATATCACTGAATTGAATTGTCGTCTGTATTACGTCTTGCAATGTTAAAAAACTAATGCAAATTATTTTTAATGTTTCGTATTTAAATCATATTTTTTATTTTATTTTAAACACACTGCATATAGAGGCCTAATCGACGTATATGACAAATGACATATGACATTTTTTTTTATTTTACCTTCAAGCTCCGTCGTCGCCTTTACTCATATTGTGGCCTATTTTAAAATTAAATTCATTGAATATTGAATACAAAATTGCTTAATTCCGCCGAATAAGGAGGCTTCGGAATTGTTTAAAGGTATTATGGAATTAAAAAAAATCTACATTTTCATTTACATTGAGGTGTGAATTTCGGCAAGATGAATAAAATTGAGAGAAATTAAGTTAAACGAACTTCAAAGTGAAGACAATAAATTTAATAAACACAACAATATAGCCTACATTTAAGTAAGTTGAATGATAATAATTTAACTGTCGTCGACTTTCATTTACTATTAGAAGTGCACACTGAGTTGCAATAGCAAGTTTAGGCCTACAAGCCCATCTTCACCGAAACTAAAAAGGGGAAATACTATCACGATGCATTGATAAGTCAGTTGTTGAGAAGTACGCTAATTGGGGCAAAATTGACATCTTCTTCCAAAAAGATATAGTATATTACCGATGCAAAATAAATTCAAATATTCAAATAATATCTTATAAAGTTGTGCAAGGAACACAATAAGTTTATATAGGCCTACTAAAATAGATTTACAGATTTATGGTAGCTTAGCAAATACATGCAGTTTTGATGCCTACCTCAGAAATTGACACTGATGTAGGATTTATAGGCTAATTTCTTACTTTTATATAACACCATACGGTTCATATCGTGATATAGATCTAATATGTTCCATTACGTTTTGGTTATTCTATGTCACTGAGATAGTATGTGTCTGTTTAATAGTTTTTTTACTAGCTTGGTAGATAATAAACCTTTATACTGTTGTAAGATCATTCTGTTTTTGATAACCGTGTGGGAACGCTGCACGTTGGTGATAGGCTACGCTGTAACGACCTTGTGTTGTGCACCTGATGTTAATTAAGCTACGTTAGTCGGGACAGTCAGTGTCGGTCGTTACAACGTCTGACGTGGCCAATTAACGTCACGCGTTAGACTTAAAGTGGTGCACTAGGCCACAGGACGGTTTATTCAGGACACATCTATAGGCGGGTCATAGTGAACACGAGAAACTGACAAATGTAGGTCGATGTTGGCCTACCATTTACGTGGTTGGTCCAGCATTGAAACAAAATCGGGTCAATGCTTCGCGTTTTCTAGGGTAGGACTATTAGAGAAGGGCTATACAATAAAATAATATTCATGTTGTCATGAACGTGTAGCTATAGAATGCCCCGAACCTCCTATAAAAATATTGAATCCGCCCCTATTCATTTATATAAAACAAAAATTTAGGTCTAGCCCTGGGTCTAGCCTATGTATAATAGGCATATGTATAATAATTAGATACAATTCTTATTGTAATGTTAGGCCTGCCTTATAACAGGTATTGGATTTGATGAATTACATGGTGTGTGGACAAAACAATTTAAAAATGCATTGTTTAATTCTAAGTAGATCTAGGCCTACGAAGCTTTAAAACTATTTTTAGTAGCTGGGATCCTTTATTTTCTGACTGAAAGTCAATACAGTTTCTCTTGTTAACTTGGTGGCGCCTAAGCTAAACGAAAGGACAGCTCCAACTTACAATATCGGCACCAGATGTCGCTAGCATGCCGAACATAAAACAGCACCACGAACGACATACGGCACCAAGCAAATAATTCTAAGCATAGACAAACTGAAAACTAGGAGGGACCAAAAAAAGTTTGCACCAACAAATAAAAACTGCACAAAGAAAACGTAAATTAGACAGGGACAAATAAATATACGCAACAACAAATGTAATATAACACAACCAGAAAAAAGTATGCACCAACAAATGAAAATGTGCCCAACAAAATAAATGTAGCAGGAAAAGTCCACTTTGGCGTTCCATAAAGAGTCTCGACAGATTCATATTGATCACCGTCCTTAATTAATACTTTATATCAAGTTTATGTATCGATAACGTTACATTGATGGTCGTGTATTTTAGTCGTGTAGCACACGTGTATAAGTTAACAGTAGTTTCTGCTAAAGCATGGCGATTGGCGCCTGCTTAGCCTACAGAGATGCAGCGGGGGTTTGCATGAGCGACATCTATGTGTGGAGTATGGCCGTTCTATTCTTCTTGTACCCAAAATAAACCCATATAGGCCAATATACCCGTCATTACTTTGCCATAGGTTCAATGATCACAAAGGTAAAATAGTCTAAAACGACGTAGGGTCTAGATCGAATAGTCCACTCACTGATAATTCCTACTGTGGGACTTGATTCTATATCGCCGCTCCCTGAGAATTTAGATCCATCAGACATAGTAGCCATCTTAGAGGAAGGGGTGAAACGTGTAGTAACGCTAGGCCTAAATAACTCGTCACTCCCCAAGTCTTTGAAAGCAGAGGCAGAAACCGGCTGAGCACTCGCCCGGAATGACACTGACAGGTGTCTGCAGACAACAGACAACCGTCGCCCCGGATTCACAATGCTAGAGCAAGTTAATTGCATAAATGCCGGTAGTAAACGATACATTAATAAACTAAGACCACATTTACACGCGAAATTACAACTGTCTGTGTTATGCAAAACAACTAAGTAATGAAGTCAGTCATGAATCTTGTCTCGCCACTTTCCATTTTTTGACCCCAAACAAACAACCGGTAGTCTATAATGCGAATTCAGACTCTACTCCAAAATTATCAATTCAATCGAATTATTTGTTTCTAGAACACACGTATTACAAAGCTCAAAATTAGTATAGTCTACATTGTCCTTAAAATGAGATAGGCCTAGGTCTATATAAAATAATTCAAATGAATGAAAATAATATAACTTATTTTAAAGAAAATCACCAGACTAATTGACTGATACTCACCAGGTGTCGCTCATCTTCAAGAATGGGTAGGGAGATACGGGTAGTTGTACATCATTAATGGCTAGATGTCTTATTATTTATCTATATCGGGGCGCTTTCTCGTAGTTACTCAATTTAATCATTTACTTAGACAATGTATTTATTTTATTATGAATACAACCAGTAGATCTAGGCCTTGACGGGATTTTTGGGTCGACACATTCATTTACACTATTATCTATAGTCAGATTCACAATAAATTCATCAACCGATTTTCATAAAATTTTACACACACTATTTCCTTTTGCTATCGCGACTACCCTGAACATTTCGCGAAGTTTTGATAAGTATGTCAGAAGCTAGACCAGTTGACATGTAATGAAATTTTGAGACGAAGCTAACGGGTTTTATAGACGGCGACATTCTTATTTCCTACTACATACAATATTTTTCAAAAAAATGCAGGGTAGTCTAGTAGTGCTTGTAAAATTTCATGACAATGTTGTTGCTGAAGTACTAAAAATATACCAAAAATAGTATGGCTTACAATATTTTTATTTTGTGTTATATTTTACCTTTTTAACCATATTCTTGAAAAAAAACCTTCTAAATCACATAGCAATATATGTTTCAAAAGTGATTATAATCTGGCTGTTTTTAAGTGGGAAATCATCGATTATCATCAAAATAAAAAACAACACGCGTTTATGAGCTTGTGGATACCGATTTTTTAAAACAAAATTATAAAATCTCCTCGACAATGCATGGAAATATATCATATTACGCATCCTCTTATATATCTTTACTCAAGAGGTTGAATAGTGTTCTTTCAATTTATCATATGCTGTCCTAACATTTCAAGTTAAGGAAATGGTTAAATGAAACTAATATATGAGTATAGGCATAAACGTACTGACATAAACAGATTAATTAAAGACCTATGGCAATAAGTTGTCGGTTTTTATTCAGAATAGACCTATTTTAAATATTATTCAATTTTCTTCACACAATCATGTGACGGTACCACTGGGGGGGGGGGGGGGGTTGTAACTTTTAACACCAAATTTACATCAAATTCGACTTTCTGTCAACATAGACTTTAGTGATATATAGCGATCTGATAACAAATAAGTCCAAATACATCATAACCCTATATTTTATATATTGCATTAAATTAATCATGATCAGCTTTTCGAGCACCTGCAAAGCGAATTTACAAATGGCAGACATTTTGGTACAGCATTATGAATGCCGCAAAGTTTTGATTCTATGTGAGTAAGTACATTGCTCATTATTGTTTCTCTGGTGACACGTGTAGGGTATGCTCTTGTGACATTGTGTATATGTTGTTTCTAATTTAAATCCATTTTCTTGTGATTGATAAAACGAAAAGTCATAAACTGTGTAGGGGTAACTTTAAACATGTTCAAATGACTTTTTCTTGAGGAGGCTTAAACCTATTTATAATGTGAAATACCTATGTAATTTCGACATCGATGGGGCATTAACCAAAAATCTACTACTATGTCCAACAATATGGACGTTTAACTTTTTTTATGTGAATTAATTGTGTTATTTTGATTTTCAAAGGTACCCCTTATTTTGGTGTTCAAAGTTACCCCATACGTATGTTCAACCATTCCCACTAAAAAATAAGAAAACAATAATTGAAATATTAACTCATCTGTAAGGTGTCAGTATTTGATTTTTAACGAGTCAAATAGATTGGAAATAATCCTTTCTATTTTTCCTTCACAACTACTAATATATGTAATTGGTAACTCAAATGGCACAATTAGAACAAACCACTTACTTCGGTGTTTAAAGTTACCCCTCACTAGAGGTAGCGTTGAACACAATACATTGTTGAAAAATTACCTGTTAGCTACAGATATCAAACATTTCACACTTCGATACAAGAAGGCCCATTTCTTCCCCCACTTTCTATGCAGGTAAATTTCTTGAATATCTCAGCATTCTCTAGTAAATGTTCAAAGTACTATTTATTGCAATATAAAGACATACAGGGACGTCTTTCTACCTGGCAACATGAGGCTTTGCCCTACAGGTTTAATTTTGAATGAACATTGTGTTGGTTACCAACACGAGACATTGCCCCGATGTTTGTTTAATATGTTAGCCCAACGTCTGCAACGTCTGATCAGCTTTAATCTAGCATTGGGTCAACATCTTGTGTTTGCCGAGCTTCCTATATATGGTGGTTCATTACATAATTACGAACTGTATGCTACATACAACGACCTTATGCTGGCTCACGTTGGTACACATTAGTTGAACACTGAACTAACACCGGTCGAGAGTCTCCTTCAAGTGGAAGTTGTTTCTGTTCTGCTGGGTCGACGTCGGCTCCCCCTCTCTGGAAATGCCACTGGTGGATCAATGTCTCGTGCTTGATGGACTATAAATGTTTCATGGCTGCTCTTTAAAGCCTCCTCATCGCTTTTTATTGTCTTTAACGCTTCCTGGTCGTCGTTCTATAGCCCTTTCATACCACCCGCCACCTTTTAGCACATCCCGTCACTCTTTAACGCCTCTTCATTGCCCCTTAACGTCTTCTCGTTGCCCTTCAACGCCTCCTCATTGTAGTTCAACGCCTCATCATTGTCTTTTAACCCCGTTCAGTCGCCCTATAGCACCTTTAAGTGACTCATCACCACCCTTTAACGCCTCCCCATTGTCTTTTAACGCCTCCCTGTCGCCTTTTAGCACCTCTCCGTTGACCTGTTACTCTCTCTTTATCGCCTCGCAATCACCCTTCAATGCCTTCTCGTTGTCTGATCATTTCACTTTGATAATGTTTAATAATTAAAACACTACTAGAATTAGATTAACCAGTCAAAATCACACTCAAAACCAATGTAGCAGGCCCCTATACACGTGCTCCAATTTGTAGCATATGTGTTAAATTCATATTTGACCTTAAAATTGCCTTTTTCACATAGAGGATCACCTCAAATCACTAAAATAATGTCAGATATACATTTTTCAGACAAAATCACATAGCTTTTTTTGTTAAAAATCATATTTTCGCTTATCTGACCTTAAAATGGACACACTGAACTTGAAATGACCTTTAATCATCAAAATGTTTGTTAAAAATCATATTTTCACATCTTCGACCTTTGAATTGACTTTTTGATGATCTTGAATTGAAATTAACCTTGGAGATGAGATTAAATCATCAAAAAAGGCCATAATTGGATTTTTCCAGCTAAGATCCCACAAAAAAGAGCTAATACACACGTTCCTAGCTTTATTTGTTGAAAATGCTATCTTATCTTACTTGACCTTTAAATTGACCTTTTGTCCTCGAAGATGACCTTAAATGATCAAGATAATTCAAGAAATGGATTGTCCAGTCAAAATCACATGAAAATAGGGTATTACACTTGTTTCTAGCTTCATTTGTTGAAAAATCATATTTGACCTTGTAACCATAGTCATTTGACCTTCATTTGACCTTGTGGCTTAAAATTTGTTTTTCCCAAATGGACAACCCCTATGGGTTTGACTCACTGGAGCGTAATGAATGAGATAAATATAATTGTTTGCTCCTAACCATCCAGTTTATCAGATTCCAATCCACATTTATGACAATGGCCTCCAGTCCAGATAGTTACAAGGAACGACTTATGGAAATTAACATACAGTTGACAATGATCGAGACGAGAGCGAAATGACTTAATATTTTTTAGGAAGTGTCTGAATGGAATTGATATTACATGTATGTATTTTTTTTCAAATAGCATTGATATCCGAAGCTCGAGCAATGATCGCGCCTTTCTGCAAAAACCGAACGTTAGAATTATTCGAATCAAGTTGTTTACTTGTGAAATTGCCTACCACAAAAGGTCAGAACAGCTGTAGATTTAAAAACCTCAATCAAAAATACAGTTCAAATTCTGGATGTTTCTTAAATAAACTTTTCTCAGGTAACAACGTTATGTTTCTCACCGTTTTTTATGTTTTAAATTGAATTGCGACATCATACATCTTTTGTTTCAAATATATTAAATTATTTTTTTTCACAGGTGGATCGATACTAGAAAAGGTATAGCTACTATATACATTTATCCCAGCTCTTTTGCATCTTTTATTAATATAATAAATCGAATATATCATTAACGTAATAGCTGAAAAATATATCTATATATGTAAAATGTATATAGGCCTACGTGTGTATTATTAGTTCTTGAAACGAATATTATGTTTTATTTGTATACGCTATAGTTAATTTTTTTTACAATTCATGAAAAACTGTAGTTCGCCAATACCTCATTAGCAGCACTTTTGGCTCATATTTATAACAACATTCATTATGCATGGGTACGCATCTGTATGGCTCTATTTCTACATTCGAAATATTAGAACTCTTTCAAGCGGTATTGGATGGTTCACTAATATATATGATCATAATAAATAATTATGGGCTTAATTCCATCAAATCCTAAGTTGCTTAATATATATTTATTAATAAATATGTATAACGTTACTGGTATTCTAGTCTCTTTGACGCACCGTATTATTATTATGTTTAGACCTTTTAGTCCAAATATATCAAGTTTTGAATGGATCTCGACACTTTTATTATTCTATGTCGAGGGCTATTTCACCCTGAGATTTTATCCAATCACTTCAAACCTAGGCTCAATAATCCTTAGGTTTTGGGAAGGTGTGCTATGACTTTTCTAAGTTATACATCATGATCTCCCGGATTTATTTGGGATTCTCTGGATCACGATGTGGATCAACGTCGGTCCAATTATTTACTTGTCGGGAAAAGCTCATGAATGAATCTTGATTATTAAATAGGGGCCCTTTGTCAGAGGCGACACGACCGACCCTTTGAGAACCCTCTACATTTAATCCATTAAAATACAGAGGCCTATATCCAATAATGTTTCAATGCGGGGCCAGCGTCGCCGAGAGTCGCATTGAACTAACATTGGGTGCTTGATATGAACAGTAGAACCTTTCAAATTATACATTTTAACATTGAACCAGCAGTTGTAATTGCATCAAATACGAAACGTCGAAGCAATGTGGTTTTAATGGTTTGCCAGCGTCACAGACATTGATACAGCATTAAACCAACAAAGAAGTCAGAATCCAGAAATCTAAAATTCCAATCAATCTCTCATAATATAAATAAGCCAACAATATTTAAAATGATCGCCAAAAGACGCACAAAACGTAGCCCAAACATTATTGTTACTTGAAAAGTCACAATTCCCCTCTAGTTATAAATTATGAAAACAATATCGTCACACTGGTTCTGCACGTGTTGTGGTGAAATAAAATAAAACACGTGTGATAAATCGCCCATCCGAATGATGATGGATTGAGTGAGTGTTTTGATCACTATCAATAACTATAAATCATGTAGGCCTAAATTTTATACGGGTCAAAATAGTTATTGTATCACCACGAGTTCAAGTATTTTTTATTAACACGTGTTTGAAAATGACATATATTCTTGGTTAATTTACATAACTAGTATCGACGATCTCAGCCACATATGCAGGCCCCTTTGTGCAGGGGAAAACAGTGTATGTCAATCATCATTTTTTTTATCTTTGACTTCGATCCCATTTGATTTACTCATGTGAATATCAAACAATTTTGCCCCCATCTAACTCATCGAGAATGAGTACGCTGTCAATCTTAATTTATGATTATGAAGACAAAGGTCTATTGATAAATATCAATATTAAATATTACTATACGGTATTACAGTGCACGTATAGGACCTGCACACTGACATAAAACAAAATTGTGATTATACCGTATTGAAATTATAGATAAGACAATGATTGGAATTTATAGTGATATTCCAACTACCGGTAAGGCATATATAGTGGACTATAATAATTTGTACATGACAAATAACATAATACAATGTTTATAACTAGGCTATATTTAATAAATGACATAATTATAATTAATGTGATCTTCCTATAGATCGCTACAGGCACGTTACGTAAGTACATACGTTTACGTACTTAGTCAATTCAATTACAAGACAAGGGTTATTAGCAATAGTAATATTTTATTAGAACACTTATAATTAAAAGTGTTAATCAATTATCATTAACAATCACTACAAACTGATGTCACGATTTTCTAGAGAAGAAGCCAATATACAGATCATTTCTAAAGGCCTCCCAGGCTTTTCAGAACCTACATATTGATCGCCTAGCGTCGCTTTAAATTGCCCCCTCCTTTATTAGATGAGCAAACAAAAACATCTTTGTTATTTGGAGGCTAACCCCCCTCGTTTTCAAAATGCTGGATCATCCACCGTTACTATACTAGCAACACCTCATGTGTATGACGTCAATACAGTGGTAGGCCTACCTGATGATCCACTGTAAATATTCTTCGAAATAATGTTGTATTTCTAACGTTTAAATTATTCTCCTTTCAGCGTTCATATTTGTTGGATCTCTTGGCTTTCTTTTCGCGTTGTGGCATTTTCTGTCGCCTAAGAAATTAGGATTACGCTATCCGCGCGGCCTACCTATCATCGGGAATGTGCTGCAATTGGAGCCCAAGAGTCCGCATCATAAACTACATCAATGGGCAGAGGAGCTGGGAGGCCTGTATGCGCTGAGGCTATTTACGCAAAACTTGATCGTGGTGAGCGATTACGATAGTATCAGATATGTACTTATCACAAAAGGAAAACAATTTTCAGGTCGTCCCCGTGGGCTGCTGCGATTAGAAATGTTCAGCAATGACGGAGAAGATATTTCATTTGCAGATCCGGATTCCCCCTTTTGGGCATTGGTTAGAAAAACCGTACACAAACATATTAAAATGCACGGAGGTGGACTTTCTAACACAGAAGAAATTATCACTCGTTTTTCTGAGAAAGCATACGAAAAAATAACGAGAACTAGTGGCCAACCAACAGACATAAGAGATATTTTGTACAATTTTACAATAGAAACAATGCTTACATTTCTATTAGGAAACAAATTTGCCAATGATCATGAAATAAAAAAAGTTATTGTAAGGATGGAAAACAATGCTTTGTCGGCTCTAAATGTTACTGGTAAAGGCGCACAACTTGATACATTCCCTTGGCTTCGTTTCTTTGGCCATAAAACACACAAAGAAATACTAGCCGTCCGAGAAGACCTGCAACACATTTGGTCTCATATAAAACCTCAATTGGAATCGTCTATAGATGTTAATCAACCCAGGTCTGTAGTTGAAGCCCTTTTAGCTTTAAAATACAAGGCTAAAAGTAGCGACGGGACACCGTTAATCAAAGATGTGAACATTATGACAGCCTTTAATGATTTAGTACTTGGAGGGGTTTCCACAACCACTTGCAGTCTGTACGCATTTATAAATATCTTGCTTCACTATCACGATGTGACACAGAAAATCTACAAAGAAATAGTCACTGTGGTAGGAACCAAGAGAAAAATCACTGTTGCAGACCGTGAAAATTTGCCGTATTTGAGAGCATGTCTATTTGAACTAGTCCGCTATGCCACTATATCCACTTCTGGTTTAGCACATACTACAACAGAAGATGTACCACTTTCCGGTAGTGTTATACCCAAACGGACCAATGTGGTGATAAACTACTGGAGTTTACTTCACGACAAGGGTTTCTGGGGAGATCCCTGGGTGTTTAGACCAGGTCGATTTCTCACTGATGAAGGTCACCTACTGCCTGCAGACCACCTCAACAGGAAGCACATGATGCAGTTTGGTGCCGGCCCTCGTGTTTGTCTTGGAGAGCTCCTGGCAATGACTCGTATGTTCCTATTTTTAGCGAACCTTATTCAAGAGTTTGAATTTCACCTGAGCCCGGGTGTAGACGCGGTCAGCTGTGATCCACGTGATTATAATGTGGGGCTTAACTTGTCACCACCAGATTACCAGGCTTGCTTCATAAGAAGACACTAGGCATTGGCTATGACACAATAGATTTAATAATAATATATATATAATGATTCATTATCATTAACATTCATTATTTAAGTGAGAAATATAGCTAAAAAACACTATGGTAGGCTTTAAAGAGTTCTGTTCTGTTGACATAGTTGTAGTGCGCTGAATAAGGATTCGTCACACAAATAATTTATAAGGCCTATACATAATTGCAATTTTTCACAAAGGTCACAAAGGTCACAAAGGAATCATTGAATTCACTAAGAAAAAATTGTAATAAAACGACAATTTTTTTTAATATTGCCATATTAGAGAGGCCTATATTTCCGGTAAATCTTCCATTCACCAAACAGTCATATTGTGTCATGCTTATAGCATACTTGAATTACTGGCAGGCCCCTATACCGATGTAAAATTGAAGGTAATGAACAGAAGGTCCAAGTCAGGGGGAATACAGAATTTATAGTATAGAACTTTGAGGTACTATACCCTGGTAAATTTTGAGTATCAATATACTGATATTTTGACAGTTTTTATCAATTACTTAGTTTTGGAAAAGGGGACCCCCTCTACCCCTCTGCTTCCGCTGTTATAAATGTATAATGTTAAGTTAACGGATCCGGATAGCAGGTCGTGTGATTAGAACAAACACATAATTGCAATGTTATGACATTAAAAAAATTCAAATATGCGCTGACATTGTGGCATTTATGTTTTTTTATTTTTGGTCATTTTTAATACACACATTAACATAGTTAAATAATTGCACCATCAGTTAAGTACACATTATGATTGTACTCTGGATGGAAGGCAAAATCTAAATAATATTTTTTATGACACATGGTGAATAAATGTTGTCTGGTTTGACGTTAGGGCTTAATGGTAATATATAAAGATAGCTAGATATTGTTTATTTCGGTGACATGTATACTGGCAATAGAACGTGATTAGTTTTATAATCAATTTGAAGATGTGTCTCGCTAGCACCACACTACAAAACAGTGAGTCCGTCTGAAAATGGAAAACTACTTCAGCAAACACCAAACGTTGAGCCAATGCTACTTCAATGTTGAGTCAACCACACATAATGTTGTCCAACATAAAAGCTGAATTTGGTTTGGAGTCAATGTTGATTTAATGTTGGGACAACGTCGCAGATGCTGGAACAACATTGAATCAACATTGGTACAACCAATCAATCGCATTTGTAGAGATATGAAACGTGGCTATTAATTTTACATTTGTTAATATTCAGAAATATGTCGACTGCGCCATATTCGTGGGTTTGTACCAAACCACTGAAAATAAATTTACGATCTAAATCAGTTTTTAATTAACTCAAAATATATGGTGTTCATAACTGGATGTATTGATTTCATAACTCACAATATTGAATTAAAAAGTCAATACATTGACTTACCCAATAATATATTGAGTTCATATCTTGATATTGAGTAAGGAAATAAATAGATTAAATAATACGAAAAATGGTTATCATTATGTTTTAACATACAGGCCTAGTTTTTAAACATATGGGTCAATATTTAGTTTTGCGTTCCGTAATATTGTATCACGAATAACATACAAATCTCATTTTCTATTTACCATACCACAGAATAACACAGAGGCGTATAATATTTACATTAATCACGGTGTTTTAGTACCACACAGCTTTTTGTACACAAAATATGTGCAAAATAAGGACACCAGTTATATCCGCGTACAATAACAAATTAGATTCTGTTGAACGTTGTTTATGTGTATGTATAATAGGCCTGATGATGTTTTTTAATTGAGGAATATAAACGTTTTCTTCATGTTGATATTCTTGGCTAAATTAGATTTTATTAACACAAATTGAAAATTGCCTAGCAAAACTATTGTCACAGTCTGTATTATTCTGGTTCTTAACGTATTGCAAACTGTTTTTCCACCCATCTTCATTCAATCCATACTTATGATGACGATTATAAACCACCATTTAATTGTTTCATCTCATGTTGATACTGAAATAAGAAAAACGTAAAATATATTACTGTCGGCATATGCAAGACTGAGCACAAAGTTTTTTCTCATTTGATGTGGGTGTAATAATGCTCGCTATGTATCAATTTATCCTACATACAGTTCCGTTAATTACAGAAATGCATGTAAACAATACAATGATCGTTAATAACATTGTGGATCAATAATGTATAAGTAAAATGACAAGAATGACTGACTTGTATGGTTCTTGCTCTGTACAGATGTTGCTCATGGCGCCTTTTATTCTGATTAAGCGCGTGTTTCATCCAGTCTGGTACACAGCAACAACAACAAAGATAAGGAGAAACGAAAAAAAAATATTATTGGAAAAACTGGTGACTTACGTATTAATCTAATGAACGCCAAAGTGGACTTAATTTTTTCTGATATAAATAATTATTTTCTAATATGTTTTACTGAGATAAGTTAATATATTCTAGCATTACATAAATACACCCATTTCTAGTGTTTTAAAATGAGATCTGAATTTTCGAAAAAGATGATTTACTTATTAAATTAGTTTTTAAGAGAAACTACTATGATTCATAAAATCCTCTGTGAGGCTCCATATTAAACTAATTTCCTAGATAATGCATGTTCTCACCACAAACTAAACATAGTAGGCCCCATCAAAGTTTTTTGCACAGAAAAATCATTATAAATTACTGAAATTAACGGTTAAGGTCACAATTATGTAGCTAGTCAAACATGTGTTTTGTATCTAAGTGCGGTTAGATCAGCTAAGTACGAATAATTATCTGGCTGTGGGCGCACCTGTATATAAAAATATATATATGAGTAGCTACCAGGAACGTTATAATATATAGCCTCTTCAAAATCCATCGTTGTAAAGCGAGTCGTGACATAGGCCTACATAAGCAAAAAATTCAATTTGAATGTGGCTAGCTTTTGAACAGTTTTTAAATTTTAAAGTAGAATAATTTAATTCATTTTATTTATACAAATAAAACAACATTTTAAAACATTTGGTACATAATGTTAAAGAGAAGAAATGGTAGGATATAAAATGTAGGTCTATATATAAGAATTATATAGATATACTCGATCATAATTATAATCGATAGCAATAGCCAAAAATACTAAATAAAGCGACATCAGCCTCCCTTGATTCGTCTATGAAGTTTTAAATTATTACTTGAGATTATGAGTATGTATTAGTTACTATAGGGTGACAACAGCCACGAAACCCACGAATGGTCGCCTTGAACCAAAAAAATATGTGGTGGTAGACATGTCCATAACACAGTAGGCCTATATAATTTTGGTAACAAAACCCAGGATGATACTAGTTTATATTGAAATATGCTTGTTGAACATTACAAGGCTCTGTGTCGAGGTTGCAATTTGCACTAAATACTGAAAACACTGAAAACTATAATAACATTAATAATATATATGATTATTGTCGGTCCACCATTTGCGACGTTGGCCCACCATTAAACAAACATTGGTTGAATGTCCTGTGTGTTGGATATTATAATCTTACCTGTCATTTTGTAGCTTGGTGTGACAGTCTCCGCTGCTAAATGCACTGTTTCTTGTCACAGGGTCTGTTTTTACTCAGCTATATGTATACCAACGCTATGTTTTTGTACTGCTACCAGTAGGCTGTATGACTGGATGTAGATGTCATCGATGTCTAAGCCATAACCAGCATGGCGACACAACCATTAATCAGCCGTTAATTTTATTGTCAAGCGCACCCCACAGCATCAATAGTAAACTTCAACAATTATTTATCACAAATACAGTGGCGGATCCAGGATCTGAAGAAGATGGTGGGGGGGAATGGCACCGCTTTTTTTTGTAATTTAGATCTTTTTAAAGAACTTAGCCAAAACTAGGGGGCAGGCACTAACCCCCCCCCCCCCCTAGGATCCGCGCCTAAAAACAATGATTCAGTGTATTTGGCAGTATTGAACATGGAACGTAAATAATTAATGAAGAGGTGTAGCATCATAGTTTACCCATGCATATTTTAATCAAATAAAAATATTTTTGTAGATCATGTGAAGTGCCACAGCAGGATTATAAGAAAATATAAGTAATGATATTTGCAAGCAGCATATCCGATGCGTATTATGCATAGTACTTCATTGTTGTCACTGCTTAACATTTTTTGTTTATAAAACCTATATCCTAGATTACTTCAGTGTCAACATCAATATCCAAGTCGTAGAAATGTGGCATGTATTACATTCTTGGTCCTGCGTGTTAACGAAAAAAAACATATCAACTAAAATCTAAAGCAGTTAATCGAACCTCGACAAGATAAGCCTGATGGCGATGTCAAAATATATTGGATGTGTATATATAGATAAATTGTGGTAGCTAGCCTGATGGATTTGTGTATAAAATATGTTGAAGTCTGAAAATTTACAAAAACAAACTTAGAAAAGTATGAGAGAGCAATTTTGAAAATTAATGAGAGAACAAACGGATCAATCAATCAATCAATCAATCAATCAATCAATCAATCAATCAATCAATCAATCAATCAATCAATCAATAAATCAATCAATCAATCAATCAATCAATCAATCAATCAATCAATCAATCAATCAATCAATCAATCAATCAATCAATCAATCAATCAATCAATCAATCAATCAATCAATCAAACAATCAATCAATCAATCAATCAATCAATCAATCAATCAATCAATCAATCAATCAATCAATCAATCAATCAATCAATCAATCAATCAATCAATCAATCAATCAATCAATCAATCAATCAATCAATCAATCAATCAATCAATCAATCAATTAATCAATCAATCAATCAATCGATCGATCAATCAATCAATCAAGCAAGCAAGCAAGCAAACAAGAAATCAAGCAAACAAGAAATCAATCAAACATGCGGACAGGCCGGCAGCTTAATGGTAAAATTCAATTTAATTAGAAAATCCTGAGGTATATCATCTAGTTCCTTCTATAATAAAATAAAACAATACATTTATCAACAGTCCCTGGATTTATTGTTCAGCATGTCATTGAATGCAGGTTTAGAAGAAGTACCGGCACAAAATTTGTCAAAAGAACTATTATATTTTCGTCATTGCTCCTATATATCATAAAAAAAAATAGAAAACACCAGGTAATACTCCACACTTATAAGATTCAGCGAAACTAAGCGAGAATAAATTACATACCCGGTATACTACGAAATAAATATATCTTAATCGAATGTTCCCAACTAGGATATGAGCGTCAACAACGCGATGTACATTACTTTCGGGTATAAAATTTGTTATCCAAACATATTCTTAATTTTGTTCATTAACCGAAATGAGCAGCATGTCAACTATAACACGTATCCGAGGAAGTAAAACGTACAATTTCAGTAATTCAACAAACTAACACATGGCTCAAATCCATGAAAATTGTTGTCCAGTTAACTGCGTCAGATTTGCATTACACGGTTGGAAATAATTAATCAGTTTGAGACGTAATTTATGTGAGATAGTAATATGTTGTCTACCTTTACTTGGACTCATACATTCTGGGTGTCCGTCTACAACAGGGCAGTAGAACTCCTTGTCTTCGTCAAAAACAAACATCTCACGACTAAAGTATGATGATACATTGAGAAATAACTCTATTTTGTGCAACTCTATGTAAGGGTCATCAATAAAAACGTCCCCGTCGATGAAGAGAATTTGGGATCTGTTGAATTTACTTAGCCACATTGGTAATGATCTACTGTAGCAGCCAGTGCGAATAGGAGGAGAGTTAGCATCCACTACGTCACTGTCTGGTAATAAAACGATGTCCTCGAAAGATTTCTTCTCGTCATACATTGACAAATACTGTGCGTACCAGGATAGTGTTCTGTTCACTGGCTCTTTAAGAATAACCATCAGTTTTACAGCTTTGTTGAAAAGTAGAATCCTATCAGGGGTGTTTTTTTTGTAGAGATAGTTGGCAGTTTTGACAATGGTCACCTGGTCTGACCTAGAGGCTGGCATCTGTTGTCTGTACCACTCATAACCTTTGTCATAATGCCGCTGGAAGTAATTCAGCTCTCCAGATCTAGACACGACGGACGGGTGTAATCTGAGCATCTTGATCAGGGTGCCTGTACCAGCTTTACCCGCGCCGATAACAATAGCAGAAGGAAACCGCTTTTCCATCATATTTTGCGAAGGATTATTACTGCTCACACAGCTTCCGTTTCGTTCTACGTTGGCCATACTATACTTGTACAAAGCTTCACGTGGAAGACGTTTCAATTCTATCGTTAAAATGAACAATATTGAAGTTATCAGAAATATAAGAAAATACAACTTTCCTGCCAATACACCACCTGAAACGCAACCAAATATATAGAAAGTGGTATGAATATAATATTTATAACAATAATTATACAGTTTAACAAAGACAGATGATAACAGCACATGCTGTATGATAATTTAAGTTTGTAGCAAAATTGATGGGATGTTGTCGTTTAGATCTACTATTGGGTTTACGGTGCAGAGCTTGGTCACTGTGTATTGTTGGCGACTCATTGTGTTCAACATAACAATCCCGTTTAGTTTACAATAAAAACTGGGCCTATTTATTCTTCACAGATTCTATATCACATACGGCGGTGAATCCTGTGAATTACAGACACGTTACTTCACCGTCAGAATAACGGTTATAAAGGATTAAATGCTATACTGTACGGTGTGTTGTTTCCATTCAATACCTGTCATTTTCAACCAGATCCACGAAACACCACATTCCACACTTATAGACACGTGATATCATTTGGAGAGAATACCCTGAAACATAGTTATAACTAATGAAGGTGTTCAGATGTCGAACACGTTTTCAATCCTCAAATTGCTATTTTGGAAAGCTTACACATTTTTTAAAGTTTACTCACCTATGCGACCTGACATGTGAAATGTATGTGAAATGAAACAAAAACAAATATTTTTAAAGTAAATCAGACATAAATATTCGCTTCTAAAAAGGGTGTAAATTAGTCGCTTTTATGTTTAATCGTTTACATCGTGTCTCGTTAACAGCAAAAACGTAAGGTGGGTGGACGTTACTTAACATTTGCACTTTAAGCCAAGTGGCCTACACATATAGCTGACTGGATATACATATCACACAAAGGAATAATACATTATAATAGCCTACTTACTGCAGTGTGCCTTATTCAGTGAACATTACAGATACTCGTCTATATCGGAAGTAAGTAACTACATACCATATGCTAGACGTCACAGTCCTTATTCTGGATGAAACAAAAGAAAAATAAGCGTCATTCATAAACATCAAAATGGCCAATCCAATTAAGTCATTTCAACCCCTCTTAGTCAGTTAACCCTTTCAAGCCTGAATTTACAATTGTCATCTTCATCCACTACAAGTCGAGAATTGCTGTCGCAATTCTCGACTTGTAGTGGATGAAGATGATTTGATGTGGATTAAAATTAAGGAAAATTACCACGTATTGATAAACCAGTTTCATGGAAATTTTTGTTCGAAAACTTTTGGTCGTAGGAAAATTAAGTCTGTTTTCAGGGATGTAAAATGATGCTTTAATACATCGTGAGGGTTTAAAGGGTTAATAGAGATACATGTGGTAACAGCTAACCCTTTGCTTCTAACTCGCTACGAACAGTTTTTATTCAAACGATTAACGGTAGGCTACATATTTATTACATACATATTTCACACATTCACTTGAGTTCAAATAAAAATAAACAGCCATTAGAATTTGGAACTATTCAATTCGTCGTTGTCCAGGTAATATTGCGTTTGTGGAATTTGGCAGTTTCGAGATAATTGCATAGATTGCATTCATCGGTCATTTGGCGTGAATTAGGGGATAATTTCAATAATTTTGTGGCATTTAATAGTAACACAAAAATGAAGGTAAAAATGAGAATTGACAAAAAATGCTACTTACGCAGTACTACTTGTCCAAAAGTCACATATACACAATATTTTATGTCCGTTTTCAACACATACGCGATATTTCATGTCCGTTTTCACCGCATACGCATTATTACTTGTCTAAAACGGTACACATGCGCAATATTACTCGCACAAACACAAGTAATCGCTGTTAAATACATCATGTTCATTTACTCCTTAGTTCGTTCAAAAACGTCGCTCTGTTCCACCATGACTTAAAAGTATGATATTGATAAAAAATATAAATCAAAATGACAGTAAATTAACTAAATTTTAAAACTGTTATGTGAGAAGCATAATGCAATTTAATTGCCAGGGATACATACATAATACATTGTGTAATTATGCTGTTATGTATAATCTCAATATTTTATATGACATTAAATAATGTTTCAGTATTTTGCATTACTATCATATATAACAAACAGATAACATCCCGTGGAGTGGATTTAAAGTATGATAGAAATAGCTTTTAACCTGAATATAATAGTCTTTGTTACAAAAATGTACTTTTGTACAGTATGATAGATGTGTCAAACCCTGAGTGAATTTATGTTGTGAATAATTGTAATTTTTCAGAATGATCTTGACATTTAACCCCTAAAGCGTTGAATTGTTTTTGTATAAACCATGGGGACCAAAGGGTTTTTCAATTTGAAATCATCATAAA
This sequence comes from Flabesymbios commensalis, assembly GCA_964017125.1. Classification (NCBI taxonomy): domain Eukaryota; kingdom Metazoa; phylum Annelida; class Polychaeta; order Terebellida; family Flabelligeridae; genus Flabesymbios; species Flabesymbios commensalis. Next base: position 29,043,698 of record OZ024914.1, read on the forward strand.
TGTCTTAGTTAGGTGTTTCCGATTCATTTGAATACCTATGATATGGGTCAATCAATAATCAATCAATCAATACAACTTTTATAGCGCCTATAACCTCAGCGGACCGAGCTCAGAGGTCATTAATTTTTTTTTACAGTGCGGGGATCAAATTTAGTCGTCAGAATCTGACGTTTGTAATTTGACGACTAAGGTTGATCCCCGCGCTGTAAGTGTAAAAATGGTTATTACGTGTTTAGTTATTATATAGTTTATCTTCACTGGGACAAATCATCCAGTTCGCTGCTTAGCCTACACTTTAAAGTTATGGATTTGAGCTAGATTATATATATATGGTGATACGTTCTCACAAATAGGTCCTATGTCTACAAATCCGTACTACACTCGTAACTTTGATTATTAAGTGCATTAATGCTGTAGGGTAAAGAGGGGTATTATGAGCACCTTAACTTTAATTTCCTATTTTGGGCAAATAAGTGAAGTGAAAAAAAAAATCTAATTTGATTTGATTGAATGTTTGTACAATTTTGCAGGAATTCATAATGTTAAATAACTTAATTTAAATAGTTTATTAATGAATTCAAAAATCATAATTACGAAAACATGCTCATATTAGGCTACCCATGTGTGTGGCAAATTATGAGCATGTGTTGTGTTGGAATATGAGCATGCGTAATTAATTACCATTTGACAATACAGTAAATTTTTATGTCATAAAATAGGACATTTCCCAAAATGTTTATTCTATGAGTACTTTACCAAATAGAAGTGGTAGTCATGTAGCCTACCTTGATATGACCCAAATGCCATTAAAGCAGATATAATTTTTTTTTTCAATAAATATAAGTGGTTGGAATGGTTACCTCTCATTTCACTGTATAACATGTTTAGGGTAATATGGGCATACTATTGTTTTCCATATATATCTTGTAATAGGGGTATTATGAGAACCATGCTCACAATAGATTGAAACAGGATGCTTATATTACCCCAGTAGAAGGGGATGGTAACAAGCCTAATGGGGTCCAGAATATGCTAAATCACTTTATTATTGTCCCTTCTCTTGCTAAGAACCGTTATATTTAGCACTCAGCCACATTACTTTCATGATACCTAGTGATTTGTGGACGTAGGAACAAATCAAATGTAATTGTATTATTTTCCCAAAACTTAATTTTGTCATAATTTGACTACTTTTTCAAAAAAAAACTTGAGAATAAATACAGTCAGTGCTCATATTACCTACTATGCTCATATTACCCCATCTTACCCTATGTATACATGCCTATGCTACACCCTATATGTGGACTACTATAGATGAGTAAGTACACACACGCAATATTTCAGACAAGTAATAGGGCCTACTGCGTATGTAGATAATAGGCATTATTATTAATTATTGCATATGTGTGATATTTTATTTCACATACGCATCATTTCCGCCAATGAATCTATAGGCCTACGCATTATTTCCTACATGAGTACGCAGATTTTCTAAAATGTTCAGACTTAAATTACACTTGTAAATAAATAACGTTTTTGGTGATTCGGTTTTTACAAACATCAGGAGCGTATGTCAATGTTCATGCTGGTATTAAAAAAATAGATTTTTGCCAAAACACCACATACGCTGGACAACGACGAATTACACCACCAGACAGATTTTAATAAAACCGTTCATAGTCAAGACAGTATAGACTTATAAATCGCTGCAGACACAAGACGTTGAATCAATATTGGTTTAACGTCGTAGACGGTGGACCAATGTTAAACCAACATTGATTCAACGTCTTGTGTACATTTGCACATGCCAGGTCTCACACAACTAACCGCATTATAGCCTAGTTGTCAACCTATAATTTACCTATCTAACTATCCGGTCGTATGGATGCACCACATATGGCACATTTTGAAAACTATTTTGTCAAAATAAGTAATTTTATTCGTTTCATATGTATGTAATCTACTTGGGTATAGTATAAATCGAATACGACTAATTTTCACCCACTTGGAAGTTGTGTGTCGCGTAGCGAGACACAACTTCAAGTGGGTGAAAATGTAAATTATTTCACTTAGCGGTTAAAGGTTTAATGCTTGACTGACTTCTGTATCAACTCTTGTGCTGTTGAATTGATTGTTGTTAGTCTCGTTATTGTTCATTCATTTGAAGCTGGAATTTCTAACGCAATTTCCGGCTTCAAATGACGAAAAATAATTTTATTGATGAAAAATAAATATCACAAAAATTAAATTACTGTAGATCTTGTAATTTTCGCGAGGACAAATTCAAGAATCTCACGAAAATTATTATTATAATAGCGCTAGGCCCTACTAAAGAAAACTCGCAAATTCTAAATTTTGTAAAAAATCCCCAAATAACAAATTCGCGAGAATTGAAACACGCGAAAATTACCAGATTTAGAGTATTTGATTAACAAATAAACCATTCTAATGATTTCGGTGACATTTTATGTCTTTACAAAACTTGCTTGAGCTCATGTTTTCCAGTCAACATCATATCCACAAATAAAGTTGACTGCCTTCCAGAATGGGCGGGGGCCCTAGGGTAGTGGTTAGCACCGCTGCCTTTCACGCCAGAGTCCGGTGTTCGGTTCCCGGTCTCGGCGGTTTGAAAGAAACAAAATTGTTTCTTCCCCATCCACGTGTGAAAGTTAGTATTGTGGGGAGCCTCCGTGACCGAGAGGTAGCGTGCTCGGCCTCAGACCGCCAGGGCTCGAATTTCGAATCCTGTGTCAGGAGGACAGTGTCATCTCAATCATCTCACCATCCTCAGGAGGTTCTCCTGGCCCAGTTTAGCCTATATGTGCACAAAGGTGGCCTAAAGCCCGATTCATTTCATTTCATTTTGCCTTCCAGAATACCATGGAAACCCTCTGGGTCCGCCACTGTAATAACGATTAGGCGACAGTAACGACTGACGCCCAACTGGTTGAATACCCAGTCTTAAATGGATACATTCAACGTTCCTAGCATTTCATGGAAACAAATTTCCTGAATTTTCACCAATTAATGCATTTTTGAAATCCCATGATGGGGCGCCACTCCCTTTTGACTCTTTAGTGTAGATGGTATAGGTGAAATTCACCACAGCCACCAAGCGAGGGACAGAAAAGGAGGGATTTCCACACGAGAAAGCCACCATAGCCGATCGTTATTATTCAGTGAATATGTAATTTGGTTGTGAAAAAAACCTACCGACTGATGTCACAACCACTTTATCTTTTATTTGGGCAAGTGAACATGATGAAATTCCCTGACTTTCCCTGATTTGAAGCATTTTTCGCGAATTCCCAGTCTTTTCCCAGACTGGAAAACTTGAAACTCATTTTCCAGGGTGGCTAGGAAACCTGAAATCTGTGATTTTATATAATTATTGTACTCTTCTATTTTGAAATTATTTTTGTTGAAAACTAAAAACTGTGAGACCCAGTTATATTAGTAGCTCCCTTTTTATTATGTTAAAGAAGTAAGAAATGGCTGGAGGGTAGTGCCAGTGTGTGGGGCATAAAGCGTTAACCTGTGCACGGATGTTGCACCGTTTCGCGGTCACGTGATGAGAAGTGTAGGTCGTGTACACCGCCGCTGGGGTTTCGCTGTGAAATTTAATGCTGAAACTCCGTGGCATTTCGCGCAGCTCTGCTATCCTCAGGTCGGATAGTCCCCTGAGTAACAATAGGAAGGATAACTTCCTCTGGGTGACTCCATTCGCCCCACGTTAAAGACTTAATGTCAAACACGCTATTTCCGGTAATTTAAGGCTACCACAGCCTTCACCAGCGCCAGCACTGATGCGAGAGCTGCATTAGCAATTAGACTGTTGTGTGGAATAAATGTTGATTGCATCTGGTACCTGAAAGAAGTCTTTGTGTCATTCACTGCCCGAATTAAACTAAAATACAAAGAAATGAACAAATAATTCTTAAATAACTTTATTTGACCTGTTCTAATATATCAGGTGGTATGACCAACCACCTCCTGTCTAAAGTCCCTTTTCATACGCCACACTATGTAGAATACTGACAGAACTTGCATACAAATACACGCTACAAATATACAATCATTAATTTGTAGTTTCAACTTGGAGCACTTTTCGTTCTGTTGGAATTAAAGGGGCTAATTGTCACTTCACAAGTTGTATTATACATGTACCTGGTAATTTAGAATTTGGTAAAATTCTGCAATTCCCAGCTTTAAATTGCAGGAAAATGCTAAAGAATTATTGAATTCTGAAAACAATAATAACGTTTTGCAATAGCAGTTAAATACAGGAAAGTCACATTAAGTGTTTATTGAGTAAAAAAAAAATGTTTGGTTGATATTAATAAATAGAGGGGAAAATGGTACATTGTCTTTTATGTTACACTTAAGTTCCATGGATAAATAATATATTATTTCTAAGTAATTTAACAACATGTAGATGTAATTGTATTGTTTTATACATGACTCAAAAACAAATAGTTATTAACATTTCATTAATCAACTAAAATTATATTATTTTAACAATTAATGAATTATGAATGTTTCATGAAAAACAGCGATCCGATGACCTTATGTTGGTGACTTTTATCATTAACATATAAGGTACAAAGACACAATTAAATATGCATGTGCCTGAACATTGAACCAACATTGGCCCTCCACATTGTGATCACTAACATGCTGCAGATAACACATTGGCAACAGGCACAAACTGCTGTCAACTAACACACAGCAGATTAAGAGTGCACATATGCAGCCCTAGCAAGAAATGGGTTAAGTGGAAGTAATGTCGCCTGACAAGCTTAAAATTTGTAGTGCCCAGCAAATAGCATAAGTGCAACTTTACGAAGTGGTATGTAGAATACTTTTGTCTCCAAGAAACAATATAGTCTGAAAATTCCCATATATTTGTGAATAATGGGTAAAATTTATGGCACAAAAGACACAAATTCATACTCATTAGTAGATTACTTTCTCCCCAAGTCTTTTAGTGAAAATAAAGACAAAACCACGGAAGATTGAGCATTACTACTTTTAGTTTTATCTAATATAAGTTTGTCGACAAACAACTCGCAGGCTGTAATACTGAAAACAAGAGGTCGTACCAAGGCCGGTTCAATGTCAAAGGTCAACATCATAAACCTACATTGGAGTGTACAGTATTTATTCTAATAAATGCCTGGGGTGTTAATTAGAATATCCCCTGAGATTACAGAGGGGATGGGCGGTTATTAGAGTAGTTTTTTAATGATCACATAGTGTACATGATCGTGAGTTTTATTTTCAAATAAGGGGGGTGGGCGTTTATTGGAATATGGGCATTCATAAGAATAAATACAGTATGTCCAATGTGGCATAGTTTATGTGTTTTCATAAGCACGCTACTCTACACAAGACACACATTCACTCTGTACAATATGGAATGTATGCAATATATAATACAATTGGTGTAAAATTTGCAATCATATGTCGGGTGATTCATAGCAAAATTATTAGCTAAATACAGCGCATGTTGCTGTATCTATAAGATATATCACAACACGAGGTTCATTACATTTCTGATTATTTTACAAACAAATAATGTTTTAAGCATCAGCCTTTGTAGGAGGTGTATTAATAGACTCTTAGTAGTTACCCAGTTTTGTGAGATTACACCATTTTACTTAATATTCAATGGTCTAAATCATATGATATTTTGGTAACAATTTAAAAATTATTATCAGCATCATTCATCAACATATTATTGTCTGAATCATTCATCAATCGGCAGCTAAATGTTTGGCCATTTATCTATAGACTAATCTTTATAGTTACTTGATAAAGTACTAGTATGCATAACAATCCTTTTTGCTTGGATATAAATATTAGGTGTCAGATGGGGAGCGAGTTCTATAATTGAAAACAACCTGATATATAAACAAACTGTGCAGTCTATATCATACAGTAGCCTATCTTTGTCTAGTTAACTAGCAAATATCCATACTTAATAACAAACTCACAAAATAACAAACCAAAGCTATATGACATAAAATAGATTAGTAATATTATATTTTTACTATATATACAAATGTATAAATGTTGTATTTAGGTGAAAGAAAATGTAGGCTAATTAAACTAGTTTATCTTGAACATTTGAAAACAAATTTGTAACTGTGTACACTGCAATAGAAAAATGTCATCACTGAACTTCTTACACTTCTTTACATCATTTAAAAGTTATAGGCTAATTTGTATACACCATTTATAATTACGTAAACTAAGTACACAATATTGTGTAGCAGATGTAGCCCATGTACATGTATTATGTACATGTATTATTACACAACCCGCTAATCATAAACTAAATCAAACATAAACAAACCTGTCAAAAAAGCATCCAGAGTCTCTTATTATTCTGCACATAATTATTTGTGATTTTTGTGAGTACAGCGTAAAACATGTTATATACATGTGCAAATACTGTTGAGAATAAATAAGTTTTTTCTTGCCAAGCTACCTGTTTTAATTTGGAAACTACCCAGTACAAATTAACCTTTAATCCAACCCTTACAGCGCGGGGATCGACTTTAGTCATCAGAATCTGAGATTCAGAGGACTAAAGTCTATCCCCGCGCTGTAAGAAGTAAAATATTTCTAATGGTCATAGGTATTCAAATGAATCAGAAAGAGCTGACCAAGACATTTATGATGATTTCAAACTGGAAAAACCCTTTGAACTTTAAGGTTTGCATTAAAATATTCAGCGCAAGGTTTGAGGGTCAATGCTTATAAGCATTAACCCACAAACTAGTTTACACAAAACATTTGCAGACAACATTTGTAGAATGTTGGACCAACGTCGAAGGTGTTTACTGGGTACTGACAATTCAAATCATGAGTGAGCAGAGCAGAATCCATAGGTATTTGTTTGTAATGTGACATGTATTTCGCCAGTTAGTACAAATTCCACTCATGATTAAAAAATCAAATACACGCAATAGGGTATAGATAAAATAATTACCTCAGCAGTGAGATAGTAGTAAGAAATCATACAAAGCTTAGTCAGATAACAAGGTTAAATAATAATGACATGCTCAAGGGCACCAATAACCACATATACTACAATTAAACTAACCATATCACAGATAAAGAAATAACATACAGTGTTATTCCTTTACGCACCAAAGTTGGTTTATTGAGACATTTAAAACTTCACTCAATGTTGAATACCCTCAGTGCAGGTTTATTGAGTCAGGTGGTACACTAGTCACACACATACACCACCATAGATCTATAAAATGAGATACTATTAACCCTACAGCTTCAATTAAATGTAAAACTATATAACTGTAAGTGGCAAAAGAAGACTCTTAATTTGTTTTGAATCAGGTGAGACCCAGCAAACATGAGATGCTGATGCACTGTCAATTTAATGCTGTCTTGTCATCTGTGACACCGGTCCAACATTAATCCAACACTGGGCCAACTGCGGGGGATACAGGGTGTATGTAATCTAATTGGGCAAAACGCGCGATCAAATTGCACTAGAACAATAATATCTCCTTAACATCCCAGACAAAAATCAACCTTAGAAAAATAACATCTTGTACTGTTGAGCACATCCAAATGAATGATAATATTCTAGACCAGCAATGTGAGGGTTAAATTACTTCTTACATCACATAACTCTGAAAAGTGGTAAGTGTTGCTTAGTGAAGTGAATAATACCACCAATATATCCAAAGGGGACACCATATACTCTCTCACTACATATATAACCTAAATTATAATTTACTGTAATATACACAACATAACTTCTAATCATTTTTTATTACAAAACATCTTTAAAAGCTTTGATATGAATGACTATCTGAAATATTATTGACCACATCACCCCAAATACAACCCATAACATCAATTATATATATATATAATACATATATATTATTATTATTGATTCTCCCAGAAATACTTTGAAAATATAAAATTAAGTTTCAAAGCATTTCATGAACATTCAGGTCCTTGAAACACCTCCTGGGAAGGTGCACAAAAGAAACACTTTTCACAAACAAGCCTTATTGTGTGTACTTTCACCATCTATAAAAAAATATGTCTATTAGATTTCAGGTATTCACAAGCTAAAAAAAGAACTAACACTTCTTAAAAGATCAATTCCATTGGTTTTTTGCAACCATCATTCTCATTAGTACTGACATTTCACAATCTGAAACAGGACAAATAATTTTCATATATATTTCTCAACTTCCTCCTAAAAATATTGCTCATTAAAACAGACAAAAAAAAATAGCAGTCGGACTACCAATTTCTACTCAATACATGTATAGTTAATATAGCTACAGTATGATTTGGCATATATTAAAAATAGATGTATGTACCAGTAAATGTCATAATGAGTCATTTTTTTAAATTTTCATCACAATAATACAAGACAATTTCATTCTAATAAGAGAATAGCTACACAAAATTCAGATCCATTGATGCACAATAACATAACTCCAAGAAAAAAAATTATTCAAGTAATTTTTACTTATATAATATGTTGAGGGTCACATAAATACAGTGTTTGCATGAAAAGTTTCAATATAAAAAGTTAAATGTTGCTAATGCTTTACATAATGTTGTTGCTGTGCATGATGAGTGATTGAATACTATACATTATAACGAGCCCTCATGTATCTGTCTGATCCAAACTGACAATATTCGTTGAAGATGAGCTTGAAGAGGAACATGTGGAAGATGGCAATAAGAAAACCGATGGAAATGTAAAAAAGCATTGGTAGGCCAGCATACTGATGACCGTGACGGTGCATGGCGATGACATGGTGCTCATGTGCAGGCGCTGTAAAAACAAAATCACATTGAAAAACATGACACCCAATGTTCTTTGAAATTTAACACCTAGAGCCCTGTTGTCGACTACAGTAGTTTTTGTTAGCTTTTGTTCTACAGAGAAATATGTTTCAAATATGTCACATTGAGAGGTCATGTGACCTAAATGTTCAAAATCCATGTCATTATCAGTCACTTAAAGTTGGAGATCGAGGTAGCGAGACACGACTTCAAGTAACTCGCAATGTAAAGTTTAAAGTTCAGAGCTATGAGAGTTCAGAGGTCACATACAATGATCAACTATCTTAACCATTAAACAGCTAAATTAAATAATTTAAATTTGCGCCAACTCAAAGCTGTGTTTCGCTGCCGGGCCTCACAACTTCAAATGGGTGAAAATTGCTCATATTAGTTTAGTTTGATACCAAATATTTGAAAATTGCATAATATTTAAATGACTTAAGAAAATAATCCCTGATTACAAAAAAAGTATGTTAATCAAAAATACATGTACCATAATCATTTTTATTTATTTAATAGAGATAATTATAATTATAGAAGAAAAATGATTTGAAACATGACATTGTACCTTCTTTTACGTGCTGTATATGTTTGTACTCTTTGATGAGGTCCATGTGTTCTTTGTCTGCTGTGATATATAGAATAGCTGTGATGGGGTCAGTTTGCTTTACTGGAAACTGAACAAACTCCTTACTGTGAAAAAGACAGTGAAATCAATAGTGAGCTATATTTAAATGAAAAATGACAACTACTGCTATCTGTGCATAACATAGCAAACTAAAATTACACATGCACCTATAAACAAACTAAATTTATCCACACATATAACACAATAAAGTTACCCATGCAAATAACCACCAATGTTATTAAAACATATAATAAACTAAAGTTGTCCATGCATTTAACAACTGAAGTTATATACAAATGCATACAAATGAAATTAGAATGAAAAAAAAATAATGTGTCAATAGACTTCAAGGGAAATATTTTTTATAAGCAAAATTTTGCTCAATATTTATGACCTGAACAAAAACAGTTAATTGATAACACATGAGGCTTATGGAAGACATTATTTGATTGCACATATATTACCTGTGGGGAAACACTACCTGGAGTTAAATACTAGGATTATATTTAATTATATATTTACAATGTTCAAGTGTGACATAATACGATACATAAACATGATAATGCTCCTGCAAAATATAACATGCATTCTCGAGTCAAAAATACCACTATTAAAAAGATGGAAAAATATCTTGTAATATGGAAGGGTGTATCTGCCACTTCACACAGTGGCAGATACACCCTTTCATATCCAACATAGGCTGCCCACCTAAGTTTAATGGGAGGATCAAGGCAACCAGCATCGCAGCCATAGTAAGGACGATCATTCCTGTCCAGAGCAACAAACAATGATGCCTTGTTATCCTCGCCTACCATCACAGACATGTTGACATGAGTATTGTTCCCGTAGTTAATACGACGAAAGAAATAGTCTCGGTGCAGGTCACGAGGCTGTGTGTTAAACTCCATGTGATAATCATCAAATTTGATGGCCCCAAAACTGAGCATCATGGCTTGTAGAACCCCATCAGCACCTAACATTATAATCGAAAATAAAATTAAAATAGTTTGAGCAGACGGTTAAATTTCTTTTCAAATGCAACAGTTGATCGTGTTGAATGTCATGAATTTGCTCAGCAACACAAGAATTGAGCTCCATTTAACCCTCATCCTGCTAAGTTAATTTATTTGAATGTTTAAAGATACACATTTCATTCCCAATAACAGTGATTTGGCCAGCTAATAAAACAGATTAAAAAAGATAATAGTCGTGATCAGCAGGATGATGGTTAAAATGGTTACACACCGGTAAACATGTCAGTACATAGTATTTGAGTTAAGTATGTAGGATCTAATTTTAAAATTTACTCAGGACTGGAGAAAATATACATAGCATCAAAGGTCACCAAAGAAGGTGAAAACTAACTACACAAGCCGTTGACTGATATGGGGATTCAGTGGTACTGCTCAAGATATTTTCTGGCTTAGGCAGAATTTAACTCAATAAGGGATAAAGCATAAAAAAATATACCAAAAACATAAATCATGGTGTGTTTTCTAAAATCTAAATTAAATTTTATTATTGTTATGGGAATAAAGTTTCGATATGGCAATGTGTTACATACACAAATGTTCTGTACTAAAGCCCTGGGTGCGAGAATGCATGCAGTGTTGAAATAGAAATTTTCAGTCAAAAACAAAGTGAATTGTTAATTTATGTGCAGTTCTTCTACTAACTCCAACTACAATCCTTTTAGAATCCGCAAATCTAAAAATACTGGCTGTCGTCATAAAATGAGAAAATCCCAGGTCATATCGTTCCCTTGGAGTTAAAAGGTGCTAAACTGCCACTTACAAAGTGGCAGTTTAGCACCTTTTAACTCCAAAGTGGCAGTTTAGCACCTTTTAACTCCAAGCAGACGATACATTATAAATAATACTTGCTCAAAACTATCCATATCCCACTTCAGAACGAACTACATAAATTGTTTAGTCATAAAATATTGAAGATCACTGCATTAGTCAACAAAAGTGACTTCACTAGCTCTAACCTGCTTGTAACATAGTAGAGCATCCTTGCTTTTCGAGGGTGATCAGCCACAAACGTACTAGTGTGTTCACAGACTGTATGCTGTCAGGGGAGACCCACATACGTTTGTTCTGCCTAAAAACAAAAACAAAGAATAAATAGAAAGTTTGGAACACGAACACACTTACCATTGGCTATTTTATATCTGCTAAATTTGTCATGGGATATCTTGTGCAACAGAATACAGTTTATTTTGTATTAGGTAACACCAAATTAATTTATGGTCAACGAATTTGCCCATTGTAGCATTGATAGATAAACTATTGATAGATAAAATATTTCCCTCAGTGTTGTTCAAGTAGTCACCTTAGTATTAGAGGGTCGCATCTGCCACTCTACGCGACTATCTAATACCAAGTTAAGAAAGTATAAGAATAAAAAAAAGAACTTTCCATCCCTGAAATACCATCCTAAATTTTGAATGAGCTCTCATCAGATAAAAATTAAGAGAGTAAGCAAAAAAAGTGAATAAATTCACTGCAATAATTTTGAAAAAACATTGGCTTTGCATGAAAATTGGAGTATTATTATCAATTATATATATTGTTTTAATTAATCACACAAGGTATGTTACAAGAGATATAGAATGCCATACCCTACTCCCTAAAAAAGTTATTAACAATTAGCTCATGGAAGAATGTGGTGTGTTTTAATAATAATATTACCGTAAAATTTCAAATTGTAGCCGCGGCTTTTATTAGAATGTAAAAAATAATTTTCCAGTGCCCAACGCTAAAAGTCTACTCGCGGCTTCTATTGGAGGTTTTACGTGAAAAATTGAATCACCCACCGCACGGCTATCAATCTCAATTGCCGGTAGCATCACCCAACCCTTCATGTCCAATGCTCATATAAAGACATATGCCATATAAATCGATTTGATGCTAAAATTAGTCGGGGAGTTTATTTTACATAGCGCTAATTAAACATGTTTTACATTGCAAATCGTTGAGAGAATATGGTGAGAAGATACGCCATGCATAATTATATAAATAAAAATGTATATCATGTCTATAGCACACTGAATGTCAGCGTGTGGTATTCGGCATGTTGTGTTCTAGACAGTGCGACGCCGTGTAGACAGTGGTAGACACCATCATAATCTGATAATTGTGTTACAACACAGCCCTGACAGTCAGCAATAACACCCCTCTCCAGACGTGAGCTGGCAGTCATGGGAGCGGCGAGCGCGTCGTCACTTGACCAGTTGCTGACTGTACAGCTTGCACGAGATGGCGATGCAGAGTCGGCTAAATGTTGACAAATGATGTCTACAGTGAACCAGCAGTTGGCGTTGACCAAATAAGCGTGCGGCCACGCGCCTACCTCCCTCTCCTAATGTTGATGAACTGCGTGGGAAATATCAACTTCAGCCATACACTGTTTGTGTAGGCCGACATGGCTGGTCCACACACGGTGATGCTGGCTTAACATGCTTAACGGTGAAGACCACAAATAACCATTGTAGTGTATACCGGTATATGTAATAAAGGAAATAAAGGACATTATTACATATATATATATATATCGACCAAAAAATATTTTAATCTGTTAGCCTGAGTAAGTAGGCTTAACATGGCAACTGTGACTAGGCCTATAGCGCTTGTAGGGTTACATTACCTGCGCTATCGTCACAAATTGTACATGTTGTATGTGAATAAAACACCTCATGTCTGTAAAGGGTTAGAAGCTATCTGGGCTTATATAGCGTGTGCTCTATTAGTGCGGTTAGAGTAGCTAGCTGCTGGTGTCTTGATAAACACCTGGTCATTTTCCTTTTTATAAGATATGAAAATAGTTTTGGTTCTTGAGAAATCTCAAAAGTCGCCATGCGGCTTCAATTGGAGGTTTTCAAAGTAGGAAACTTTTTGTAAAAAAATTGTAATTTTTTTAATGTTTGGGGGGGGGCTTCTATTGGAGATGCGGCTACAATTAGAAATTTTATGGTATTGATGGAAAAAGTGATGGGAGTAATAAACTAATAAAGGGATCACTCATAATATCATCATCACTATAAGAATGTTCAGGGCCACGTCAGTATTTTCCACAAAAACGGAAACTGTTTTTTCTTTCCTTTTAAAAAGAGATTTTTTTTTTATTCCAGGTTACAGTGAATATAAAAGACTTATATACTTACAATGTATGATGGCCATCATAACAGCGATGTGGAAAGTATAAAAGTTTCTCTAATCCATTTCTCTCCTCTTTTGTTCTCTCTTTCTGATGTATTGGTGAAGATGAGTGACTCAACGTATAATAAATGGTGTTATTAATTTTATCTCCATTGAAGGTGTCAGATGCTTTGGATTCACTTATCCCAAAACCAGAGCTCCACAGCTACAAATAGAAAAGGCATAATTATAATGCAACATGACAATCAGACACAAATATCCTCTAGGCTAGTTTGCAATGCTGTTTAAATTAATTAAAAAACACTTCATAACCTGATTCTATGTTTATTATATAAATTACACTTTTTTATAAGTATTAACAAATGTTTATTCTGTGGCTTGCCTAGAGCTCATGACATATAGGCTGATAGTCCCTTTTCATTTATTTATTAGTTCTTTTATTTTTAATTGAACTGGGACCCGAGAATGACAGCAGATAGGGCCATTTAAAACAAGTATGTTCGTTTCTAAAAAAACAAAACAAAAGCAGGAATTGGGTAATCCATTGAACATGAAATTTTTCAGGCAAAAGAAACTGGTAAACTAACATACTAGATCGTCATACTATTAACACTCTAAGCACTACATCAAATAATTTAAATTCCACCCCACTTGAAGTTGTGTCTTGCTACCGCGACCAACAACTTTAAGTGGGTGAAAATTACTCATATCTGTTTAATTTGAGGCAATTCTTGATATCTGACACACATTTCATTCCCAATATTTTTTGCAAGCAGTGGTTTGATCAGCTAATAAAAGGGAAAAACCAACTATAGTCATGATTAGCATGTTAAGGGTTAATACAGTGCACATGGCAATGTCATTCATCTATATATGAGCCAACAATGTCATCAACCCCAAAAGGCACATCTACACAAGGGGTGTGTATGTGGAATATAAAATAAATCTGATCTGCTCCGGAAAACGAAATGTGGCCAGAAATTAGGCATATTAAAGTTGATGGAATTCAAGGCTTTTCAAGTTTTTTTAAGGCCAAATATCACCATTTTCAAGGCCCTATCACAAACATGAAGTAGGGAATCATGACAAAAACCTTGACAATTTCTAGTCAAAAATTATTTTTCCATATGATTTTCACCTTCATTTTGCCTTGCGAGCAAATTAGTATAATAACAGAATATTTCTTTCAAGATATTTTTTCTAATTCAAAGGTTTTCAAGGCCTTGAAAACCGTTTTTTTTAATTCAAGGCTATTCAAGGGTTTTCAAGGCCTGTGTGAACCCTGCCCTAAGGGATGTGTGTGTGCAAAATTAAAGAAATCCATCCATAGGTTTCTGAAATCTGTTCCAGAAACGAAATGAAGACAGACATAAAAAATGGTTGTGAAGTTAGAAGGGTGACAATGTATGGATGCATCGGCAATGGCAAACAAAACAGTAAAAACCAAAAAAGTCCTGATTGGGGGGGGGGGGGGGGAAGGCAGGCGTTATTCACATTTTTTACATGGATTATAAATCTGATTTCATGGACTTCATGGTATATATATATAGTTGATATACATTACCTGATTCCATACATCACTGTGCTCCTCTCTCAACATCTTGCTGTCAATATTCAGGGCTTCCTTAAGTTGCTGACAAAAAAAAGAAGAAGAGAGCAGTCAGTTTGAACAGTGTTTATTGAATTTACAAATACACAAGTACAGTAATCACTCATTCTTTGAAAATGCCGAGTGGCCAATTTGAAAAATTTAAGATAACAGCACAACAAAATTTCAAGTTTTGTTTCAAAAGTGATTCAATAATATACTTATCTACAAGTAACATCCAGAAATGCCTATTTTGATAAAATCTACCTTTTGGGTGTTTTTTGCAATTCCTATAAAATGGTAAGACAAACGTTCAAAAATGGGAACAACATCTTCATTTTTAAGTCTTTCACTTGTTTGATAATATCTCAGAAGCTATTTCAAAAGTCTAGTTTACATGTGTAGAGGTATTTTAAATGAATCCAGTCTACTCCCTTTTAAATTTAGTTATCAGTTGGTAAACAAAGGTGATATGAATTAGGTGGGGAAAAACTTATATAATTACATCACAGCCATCACATAGACTTGAGTGTTGAAGGTTGGAACATGGTTGTATTACATACCTTGCTTGCCTCATCCTCCACTTGCTGAAGGTACTGCTTCATGTCGTCTGTTTTTGGCACAGTTTCTGAGTAGCTGATTGCTGTCATTGCACGTACACGTCCCGCCCTAATAATACACACATCAAGATGTAGATAAAATCAGCTTCAGTGTTTGCATGCTTTGATTTATTCTAGTGCTAGTCACATCTATAGCCCTCTATTAAAGGAAAAAATATTCAAATAACATATAAGTAATTTGTACCCACTTGTGTGGTGTGGATCATGATTGGATAGTGAGAAACATATTCAAGTGTAAGTTTTGAGGGATTAAAAAAAATTTGGATTTTTAACCTGGCTATGCAAAAATTAAATAATTATACAAACGTTACAATTGTTATATTTGCATTGAAATTTGTTGCTGAAAAAATTTACCTGTTGCTTGTGACAGAAATTTCTGTTGGGAGAACAGCATTGGCTACAGCCACAGCACGTACTTTATCCTCCTCTCCTTCTGCTGACACCACCCCTGTGGATATAGTGTACTCTACCTGATTGCCTTGATTTGACTTGGCTCTGTACATAGAAAATGTGCAGTAAGAAAACATTGAATATAAAATGTCAGCGGCAAAGACAGTTCTAACGCAGTTTAACAGCAATCTACATCGCCAAAAAGTTTTTTATTTGTGCACTCTCTAGAAAATACCTAGGTATAGGTTAGAAAACCATTCGCAAAATATTGTATTAATGTTTTTGATTAGCAAAAATGGCATTGTGTGAAAAAGGTCACTTGACACACAAAAATAGTTGTGCCCCTCCATTTCTCAAACTGAAAAAAAATAGTTTTGATTCTATGAAATCTCAACCTTTTTAAATTTAGCTATGTAATCATTAAATTGATATGACGTCATACATAATTGTAGCGATGTCGACTGTAGGTACCATTTCGAGTGACTGGTAACAAATGATCACCAAGGGCATGTTCCATAATAAAGATACAAATTGTGCCAGAACTCAGATCATGGCAAGAGTGAGTATTTTGGTGTATCAAGTATAACAATTTTCGAGTGATCTATATATTAACCCTTGCAGCTTGGGGACTGTCTTTATATGTCAGAATTTGACATCTGTAGATGTCAGATTCTGACATAAAAAAGTTCCCCTCACTTAAAGAATTAAAATATTTTAAATGGCTGTAGACCCAAACCATAGGTATTCAAATGAATCGGGAAAAGCTAAGTAAGATATTTATGATTTCAAATTGAAAAAAACGATTGTCTCGTCAGATGAAAACCCATCTCAGAAAATATATGAAAAGTTTAGAAATAGTTGCTTCCTTAGAGATTGAATTAATACTATAGAATTAAAAATATCATGCTTAATACTAAAGGGTTTTATTGACTAAGCATTTTCCATTGCATAGTATGACAAAAGGTTGTAACAGGGGTAAAATTTAAAGAGATACATGCACACTTTCTCCCAAATCAATCTGATGGTAGGTATGATATCTATCTGCTTACCTCATTTTTTCTGTGGTGGCATCTTTCCAGTCAGAAGGACCAGCCTGCTCAATGTCAAATGTTACACTTTGATCCTGTGGAAAATAGAGAATCATTCAATTAACCTATACATCACCGTTTTTCACAAAATATGTCTGCAACTGAGACCAAGTGCTGTAGTATATATGTACATGTATAATTGTCAGGGCTTTAAATTGAATGCCCTCACCTATATCTGCAGGAAATAAATTATTTCAGTTAAATGTACACAAATATGATGATTTACCATGTTTACAGGTACATAATTCACATAATCTTGCAATGACTGTGATGATGTTGAAAGCAAATTAATCTAAAACACATTAGTATAAAGATAAGGAGCTATTTTCAGTTCTACACGGTCCGCCAGTGTATTAACCCTTAAAGCGCTGAATATTTTTATATTTAAACCATGGAGTCCAAAGGGTTTTATTCAATTCGAAATCGTCCTACATGTCTTAGTTAGCTCTTTCCGATTTTAGCTATGAATCATCAAATTGATATGACGTCATACATAATTGTAGCGATGTCGACTGTAGGTACCATTTCGATTGACTGGTAACAAATGTCTACATACATCAGATTCTGTCAACTAAAGTCAATCCCCGCGCTGTAAGGGTTGAAGTTTTTCTAAAAACGACAAATGAACTTTTGTCTGATATTTAACATCTGTCTGAATGCATTCTGAAGCACTTTGAGACAGAAATTAGAGTAATACACATTTAGGCTTCTATTTGGTTCTGAACGATTACTGTCCCGCCGGACCGTTGCTAGGATGTCAATTACAGATCCTGGATACAAATTACCGGTCTTGAATCAGTGGGTCGGCTTTAAATCCTTCACTATAAAATAGCAAACTGGACATGTTAAGTTAAATATCAGATAATGTATCTTCTAGGTTGAAGAATACTCACAGCAGGGTTTTCTATCCTGACCTCCTGAACAAAAAGACTGGGTCTGGTGCGATGAGCAAATGCCTGAGTGGCAGCTGTGATACATGTATTTCCCTGAAAAATAAAAAAAGGTCATTAATGCAATCTAACCCTTACACTGCTGAACACGACTATAGTCGTTTTGAATCTGTTTTGTTAGCATGTTAACCCCTAGAGCACTGAGATACTTAATTTAAATTTTCAGTCACGTGAAGTTGTGTCTCGCTACCGCGATCCACAATTTCAAGTGACAGAAAATTTGATTTGTGAAATTCAAGTCCCAACATATTATATGTTGGGACTTAAATTCCACAAATCACACAAATTTTCGGTGATGATACATCAGTGTTTCAAGATTGAAAGCATATTTTACTTTTAACAACTGATTATACAGGTGTTATTGTTCTACATATATCATTGTTCTACAAGGGTTAAGTTTCAGTTATTGGGAATATAATGAGTGTTTAGACATCAAGATTTGAAAATGCTTGGTTTCCAACTATTACAAGTATGAGTAATTTTTACCCACTTAAAGTTGTGGGTCGCGTTAGCGAGACACAACTTCAAGTGGGTGAAAATTTAAATTTTTAATGTAGTGCTTTCAGGGTTAATCAATGCACAGTTTTAACTGTGATTTATGATTCCCTACATCCTAAAGCATCAGCAATTAAATGAAATTGATCTTGTTGACAGAGAAGCAGCGTAATAGAAAAATCCTCCACTGATCACATCACTGATCAGCTTACCTTGCATGCCACAGTATGGGCTGATTCAAGGACTTAGCCAGGAAATGATAAAAGGGAGTCCAAATTTACTTATTGTTGGGCCAGGACGGGGTCTGGGGTCCTCACCAATGCAATTTGGTGGAATCTGGCGATATTTTTCTACGTCCAGGCTGAAAATAGGCCGTCCAAAAGACAGCTGGACGTGTCCTTGGGCTGATTTATCAGGTATTATAAAATTTCTATCAGAAACAAATATATCAGTCTACTGATAAAGTAGGTGCCATGCTGAAGTAAATCACCAAAATTGACTTTTTAGTTGAAAATAGCTGTGTTGGTAGAACTCTACAGACTGTCAGACTGTACAGACAGACAGAAACGATGACACACCTTATATGGGCGTGCGGTAGTGACAACACACACTTACATGGAAATGCTTAAATTTCAAAGGTCATTACTCCATATGACCAATCACTGTATACGTGTAAGTTAAAAGCGGGTTAAAATGTAGGGACTCATCGCTCTTTGACCCTGATAATCATAATGACAACATCATTTGATCTCCGAATTGCCTAGATCTCCCGCTATTCATACCAGTTTCTTCTGGAGAAACACTGGGACTCAAAAAGTGTGATAACTTATCATGTGTTATGTATATCTTGTTCAACCATGTAAGCTTGTCTAGACATCTTAATCCAATACATCTGTTTCACATTTTAGTGCAATATTTGTTTGATTTTGTTTTACAGCATTCAGGTTTCAAGTAAATATAAATCGAACATACCTGTTGAAATGCTTGTAATCTGAAAACAAGGCCTGTTTTCAATTCTGTTACTGTGGTTTCTGTAACACAAATCACTTCATTCTTATTCAAGAAATAACCCAACACAGCTTACAATACTGATACATGTATTCTGTTTATAAAAACCTGTTGACAATGACAGTACAGCCACAAAGGATGAATTTATATATATGTGAGAAAAGATATTCCACTATGAAATACATGTGTATATCTGTGTGAGAATACAAATGGAATACAATTTAAACAGCGGAAGAATTGCACTTTAAAATAATACATAAATTTGAAATCGTGGGATTTTTTGCGCACAAAGCAAGATTGAAAGTAACATTTGTGGTGGACAAAATTCCTTTCAGATCAAAGCACGACTATAATCTATATTTATAATACAATTTATTAGCAGATTAAATCAATATCATTAGGAATAAAATACGTTTTTCAACATCTGCAATTTTTGTTCTCAAAATAAACTAATATGAGGAATTTTCACACTGTGGGTGAAAACTTAAATGAAATAACTTTGCGGGCAACAGATTAATTTTATGGTATACAAAACACTTCTTTTATGAATCAAAATAACCTTATTAACCCTTTACCATCCATGTTATCTAATTGTAATTTTCATCCACTTTCAGTTGTGTTCCCATCTTCAAGGGAGTGAAAATTAACTATTTTTCAAATCTTGCTGATCAAAGACACACTTTAATTTCAAAAGATAATAATATAGTGCTCGAAAAAATCAATTTTGCAAATCGGATAAGATAATTAACATTCAATGGAAAAATAAGTAATTGATAAGTAGATAAAAAGTACCTCTACTAGGCATCCCCTGTGTAGATATGCTAATAACAGGAAAAAACTGAAGTGGAATGGATAAGGTCAGGATATGTTTAATATACAAATTACTCGAGGGTTCCAGTCCCACACCGATGTAGCCATTTCCTATGGAGAAATAAAAAAAATTATATACATGCATGCACATTACATGCACATTACTTTTCAAGAAAATCTGCCAGAAAATCATTACCTGTTGATAAATCTCACATTTTATATACAGGATGTGACTCAGCTGAACCAGTAAGCTGGTAAGTGACTGATATAATTCTTTCTCGACTTCATGCCTAGCTAATACATTATGAATTATTTTGTAAGCCTTTATTTTATGAAATTTACAAGGGTAGATATTTGATAACAAAGCAGTGACATTGTTTGAGAATTTGTATCAAGATTTTATTATGGATGACTGTTTAATCTGAATACCATGATTTAATCAATCCAAGTTCAGAGTTGATTTTTTCTCGATTTATCATTCAACAACTACTACTCACCTACATATGGGTAGTACTGGTAATCTTCTGTGCTATCTATTGGGTTTATCAAACTGTCGAAATTTTCGGCATCTGGATAAAATTTTCGAAGTTTTGCTTCTAAACATAGTTCCAGCAAACCTGAAAAAATAAATGATTATTATTTTCAGATGCAGCAGAAACTGGTGATAGTGAGCTATTACCGATTACCTGAGTCTGGCATTATGTATAACTTGGGGAAGGAATCTGAAAAAAAGACACATTCAAAATGACGTCACTGATCCCCAGACCTAACCTAACTCTAAAGTTGATATTAACACTGGTCACCCCAGGCCTTATACATACATTTCAAGCTTATTTTCATACTAAATAATAAAATGCCACTGATATTGATGATCTAGAATGTGAATATCTCAGATAAGAAAATAAATAGGGCATGGAAATTTGTTCACCAAATCCAGGAAAATGCCTGCATGATACACAGTACAGGTACCGGTACTTAGTTGTGGTTGTCCACTAAACATATGGTTGTCCTGGGCCACCTATTTCACATGTCCTGTAATTCAATACATAGATGTACAATATTTTTCCTTAATCAGTTAATAGTAATACAAATATGTTTTCGTCATTTGAATCAAAGCATTAGTAAAACTTCAAGCTTCAAATAAATGAAAAATATTTATACCAATTGACAATTCAGCGGGACAACGGTTACAAATAATTTCACTGATTAATAACTTACTTCTTTTTGGAGTTTGAGAAAACAGTATTCGTGGTGGCCAAGCATACAGCATCAATGCCAAGATGAGGAATAGCAGCACAGCCAATTTCCTCCATCTGAAACATAAGCAGCATTATCCACTTAAACAGTTGAATCAAACAAAGCTTTAACAATTTTTAATATAAGAAAGGTCATGTACCAGTGTGCATGTGACAGATACCAAAAGGGAACATTTTGTTGAAAATTATTGATTAATCCTTGTAAACACATTTAATTTAAAATTATCATAATTGTTTGGGTTAGCTCATTTGAAAACCTACATGTTATGGGTCTACAGGCCATTATAATTTTTTAATTCTTCCAGAGATCGACTTGTGTATCAACTTTAGATGTCGGAATCTATAGTCGGTCCCCGCACTGAAAGGGTTAACATGGTTAAGTGATTTTAACATTCAAGCTTTGACTTGCATGCATACACTCTTATCAGTGATGTATATAAATATTTCGCATGTAGGCTTTCAAATTTGACTGGGAAAAGGAAAAGGGAACAGCTTTTCTCTGAACCGAATATAAGGACAGAAAGTTTTTTCAGTGAAATAACAACAAGTGACTGTCAGGAGGTCTTTACAAGCATGAATAAAGTCATGAATGATAAGTAAAAAAAACTGTTTGTCTTATAACTTTACAAGTTAATTTATATGTTCATTTCTTTGAATTACAGGATATACTGCTATATCATGTCCTCCATTTACATATTACATGTTATTGTTAAAGCCTTTAAGTCCTCACGATGCTATAAAGCATCATTTCACATCTCTGAAAACATACTTAAATTTCCTACAACCAAGGGTTTTAGAACGAAAATTTCCATGAAACTGGTTTACCAATACATCACAATTTTCTTCCATTTTTAGACCACATTAAATCATCTTCATCCACTACAAGTCGAGAATTGCGACAGCAATTCGTGGCATGTAGTGGATGAAGATGACAATGATAAATTCAGGCTTGAAAGGGTAAATGTCTTTTTTTTAAATGTAATTGTTCAATTAAAAACTAAATAAACAATAACAAATAAATATGCAGACTGAACTGCTTTAACCCTTCAAGCGCTAAATTTTTTATTTAAACCATGGAGACCAAGGTTTCAATTTGAAATCACAATAAATGTTTTAGTCAGATCTTTCCTATTCATTTGAATACCTATGTTATGGTCTACAACCATAAGAAATATTTTTACTCTTCCAGTGCGGGGATCAGCATTAGACGTCAGAATCTGGTATCTACAGATGTCAGATTCTGATGATTAAAGTCGATCCCCGGGCTGCAAGGGTTAAAAGAGCAGTTGATCAACAGCTTAAATTTTGTAATAGTCAAGTACAGTATCATGATATTCAGTATCATGATATTCAACGTTTCCTTCCTTTTCGATCCTTTTTATCGAGACCCAAGACAAATCTGTGAAGTCTTCAAGACAGAAAGACGTATTGAAAATCAATAGATCGTCTAAATGATATCTATGTCCAATTCCAATTCATCCCCAAATAATTTGAAATATTATACCTGAAGGGGCCTAACATTATTGTGCCTGTGCCGTGGGCATACAGAATACGGCATTAGTTTATCGGTGTCGGCTCGATCACTGAAGTTAAGCAACGCCATAATTAGATGGGTAACCGCCTGGAACTACCAGCTGCTGGATACACTAGGGCAATGTCGTGTCGCTTAGATAACAACGCAAATCAGATGACTCGTCTGACTGACCTAGAGTTGGACGTAAAATAACCTTAATGGACCTAGGCGCAGTTTCCATCCGGCGAGACCCTAGAAAACCCACAATGTGGAGCGATAGCACCATGGCGCGATAGCTCTTCCTGAGCCGTTAGTCTTCCAAATTAGGAAGCTGTGCTCAGTATACAAAAGAAAGAAAGAAAGTAGCCAGTGCAGGCCCAGCCCCAGCCCAGGCCGGGGCAGTGGGATGAGATAGGCCTACCAGGTAGGTTGGCATAATTAGGCTTGTTGACTGGTTGACAGCAACGACAACGATGTCATTGCTGAACGATATTGTCACCGTTAGCCGTGTTGTCCTATCCTGTATCAGCCACTGGGGCTAATTGACCGTTTGACTTGACCAAAGATTTTACCCTGGGTAATATCGATTAGAAAATACTAGCTTTTGTTCTAAATTCTAAAGATGCTGCACTACATACTGCACTTTTGAACATCTCATCAGATTTCTCTCTCTCCTAGCCAAACCTAAATCCAACCAGAGGTAAGCGTATTTTGGATTTGTTCTTCACAAACAATCCAAATACTCTAAACAGAATAATACCACTGTTACCTGGTTACAAGGCCTGAGTGACCATGACGCAATAATTGCTGATATTGATATAAATTCAAAAATTAACATACAAAAACCTCGGAAGATTTTGCAGTAGAAGAAAGCAGACAAGACAAAATTTAACTAGGGCCAAAGGCCTCATGTGTTTGGGGCGGAGGCCTATGTAACCATCTCACTACAAAAAATAACAATGTTGCTTCAATGATGGGCCAGCGTCGTGGAAAGTGGACCAACATTGAAATGACATTTGATCAATAGGCTCATTCAACTTATTCATCGTTTTTCGTCGGTTGCGTAGTGATCAAGTATACGGCAAGAAGGGCCAAGTCAAATATGATTTTTACGATTTTCTGCCCCACTAGCCCTTTGTCCTGAAAAATCAGGCGTCCAACCAATTTTGTTGGTTTGGCCAATGTTGGGCCAACGTCACAGACGATGCTACAAAATAATGTTTGCAGTTTCAGACCTATAAACCCTATAATGATCGGCCCAATGTCAGCCTAATGCTGGTCTATTGTGTGTGATGCTGGCCAACAGTTTAAACGGTGGGGGTCTGTTCATGCTGTTACTTTTAAGCCTTTCTGTAGCTGAAATGCTGAATTAAGAGGAAAATAGCCAAGATATAATTATTATATGGTCAAAAACAAGATTTTAATAGTTTATTATCAACTCTTTACCTTTATATGTGTAATCCCTATGCGAAACTATTTCACAGAAACAAATAATTTTACCATGTTTACGAGATATAGCATCTGTGACTGTTTTTGTTTTACCTTTGTTTGTTTTTTGCTACACCCTAAGGTGAAGCAAAATAAACAAATTCTGCTAAAACAGTACCGTCTATATGATAAATAAGCTGTACAAAGCAGTAAAAATGCAAAAAAAAGCCTGGCTCGGTTATTTATCCATAAAAAGAATTAGGGTCGGTAGATCTTTAAAAACAAATAGGATCGGGACCTAAATCGGCACCTAAAGATAGGGTCGGTCGGGTTACCGGAAACAAATGGGGGGGGGGGGGGGGTATTTTTGAAATAAATAATTTCTGGCGGACCCTGCGTGAAATAAATAATTTACTTCAAGAACTGTTCTATATAAACATGTAATAAAAAAAATTTAGCGCCCCGCCAAGCTGGGTTGAAATAAATATTTTGCTACAAGTCTTACAGTTGTTTCTATGTTAATAGGTTAAGCCTACTTACTTAGTCTAACAAAATAAAATATATTTTTTTGGTTGACCCAATGTTGGTTCAATGTTGGGCAGATGTCAATAGGGTGGATCAACTTTAATTCGACATTGGAAGAACGTATTGTGCTTGCTGGATATACAACCCACCCATCGAGGTAAACCACCTGTAGGCCTATACAGAAGGAGCCGGTCAAGCCAGCATCGCCGTGTGACAGACATACAGAACAGTGTGTCAAAGTTATTTTTCCCAGGCCTGCAGATGATAAGGTTGATCACCATTAGCAGAGGGAGGTGGGCGCGTGGCCGATTACCATGCTTAGGCCTACGTTTGGGCAACGCCAACTGCTGGTTGAATGCTGGTTCACTCACTGTAGACAATATTTAGCCAACACTGTGTCAACAACATCTCTGCCAGCTGTAAACTCATTGAGGTGTGGAGGGGACTACACCTGCCAATGACGGGATGAGCCTGCATTGTAGCCAGCAGTATGCTGCAGTGCGAGGGGTCAACACATCATGGATGCTGGACAGTGGGTATGGTCATTCAGTATACATTAGGGACAACAACAATAGGCCTATCCCACAATCACACGTGACTTGTTGTCTTTACTGGGCGATATTTCGTCTCCCAACCGACACAATAAAACATTGAATCAATGTTGGTTTAACGTACCAACGTTAAACCAACATTGATTCAACGTCTTGTGTCTGCTGGACCTGTTCATGTAGCCTACAGTGACCCAACAAACACTTAAAGACATTCCTCGATGTTGGTTTAATGTTGGCCTATCGTCTGCGATGCTAGCCCACAATTGAACTAACTTTGGGAGAATGTTTACTAGTGCTTGCTGGGGAGGAGTTAATAGCCACAAGCCCACCTAATTTTCCACCCTATAATGAATATTCATCATCTGTCTGTCCACCCACCTCCAGCTTACCACCAAATTTGGCCATACGGCACAACGTGATCACTGTGTGTACAACATACAAAAGGGACCGTCTACAAAAATCTCTTAAGGAGATGTGAAACCACCTGAAGAAGCTCGAAAGAGTATGCGTTAATCATGTTAATCAAGTATGCCCCCCGAAAAAGGCCAAATAATGAATGAAATACCTGTTTTATGAATGAAGTGACGTCACGTTTTGTCCCAACAGAACAAGATAACAAGGTGAGTGGGGCTCTCGCCCAACCCACAAAAAAAGAATGAAAACTTTTTCAGACAAAATAGAGATAATAACAAAGGAGTAAAATGACATTTCAACAAAATTTAAAACTGAAATTTAAAATGGAATTGATGAATGTATACCTTCTAAAATGGCTGAAACAGTAAACAAACGTCCTTGGATAAATTCTACCATTAAAGAAACTAATTCGTAAATGTGACAAAGCATATAAAAGTTTCCGGAAGAATCAAAGTGAAGAGGCAAAGTTTAAATTGAAATCTCTTAAAAAGCAAGTTAAAAAAGAAATTAGATCTGCTTATCAAAATGAACTTGAGGAAATTATAATTCATGGCATGATAAAAACAGGAAGAGACTTTGGTCAATGATCAAAGCCATTTAACCTTTAAAAAAAAAATTACATCTGACTATGCCGGACATCCATATCACCCAAAAGGGAGTTGAAAACCTACTGTTGAATTTAAACCCAAATAAGGCAACTGGACCCGACGGCCTCTCACCACGACTAATGAAGGAACTAGCATCGCAAATTGCACCAGTCTTTACTAAAATTTACAAATTATCACTAGAAAGTATTGAAATTCCAGATGAATGGTGCAAAGCCAAAGTTTCTATAATCTTCAAGAAAGGAGAAAAATATAATCCGCAAATTACAAACCAGTATCACTGACATGTTTATTATGTTCCAAATTAATGGAACATATACATGTACTTGTCAGCAATATCATGACACACCTAGAAGAACACGATATATCCTGTATCAGTGGCAGCATGGTTTTCGATCTAAAAGATGGAAACACAACTTTTGACCTTTATACATAAATTGTCCCAAAATCTTGATCGAATGAAACAAACCGACATTGCTATACTCAGATACTTATTACTAGATTTCAGTAAAGCGTTCGATAAAGTCTCCATAATTGTTTAGCACTAAAACTGGACCATTATCATGATTATGGTGTTCGCGGGAAAGCCCTGAACTGGATATTGTCTTTTTTTTTACAAAACGTTCACAATGTGTAGTACTCAAGGGAGAAGCTTCAGACACAGTATTTAAGTGACATCTAATGTGCCTCAAGGGTCTGTCTTGGGACCTATTCTCTTTCTACTCTATATTATTGACCTACCAAATGGAAATTTAATCTGGAGTGCGCCCTTTCGTTTATGACGCTATTGTTTATCGTAAAAATGAAATAATTCGGGCTTTAGGCCATCTTTGTGCACATATAGGTTAAACTGGGCCAGGATGATTGAGATAACACTGTCTTCCAGACACAGGATTCGAAATTCGAGCCCTGGCGGTCTCAGGCCGAGCACGCTACCTCTCGGTCACGGAGGCTCCCTACAATGACTTTCACACGTGGATGGGGAAGAAGCATTTCTGTTTCTTTCAAACGTCCGAGACCGGGAACCGAACCCCGAACTCTGGCGTGAAAGGCAGCGGTGCTAACCACTACCCTAGGGCCCCCGCCCTATTGTTTATCGTACCATTTCGTACCCTTTAGACTCTCTAACATTCCAGGAAGACCTAAACAAATTTTCAAATTGGAAAAAAGACTTGGCTATGGAATTCAATGCTAGCTAGCAAATGTAAGGTGTTAACGGCAACAAATAAACGTTCTCCGATCGAAACTGATGATTTTTTCCATGGTCTTGTAAGCTCTAAAAAATGTAAAATCTGCTAAATATTCAGGCATCACAATTACCAAAGATCTGAAATAGAACACCCACATTGACAACAATACTTCCAAAGCCAATAGAACCCTAGGATTTGTAACGAGAAGTGTTCGAACTAGACAGACCCCTCATAAAAACCAAGGCATGCCAGGTACTTGTGAGGCCAACCCTCGAATACTGCACCTATGTCTGGGACTCATAAACCAAGGGGGCTGCACGGAAGCATGAATCTGTAGAACGACGGGCTGCCAGATACTGCATAAACCATTACCATAACACCAGCAGCGTGACCATCTTGAAGCTAATTTTTTTAAATTGGCAGACATTACAAGAAAAGAGAAATATTTTGAGGCTGGTCATGCTTTAGCCGTGCCGTCCTCTCCGAGGCCGTGGATTGATGTACATGTACAGATTTGCCCTAGTGCTATCCACTACACCACAAAGTTATTCTCAAACTCAGTGGCCAACAATGGCTAGCATTAGGCGGCCTAATTTAGGCCTATATCATGTGAATGGCATAATATGCCTTTTTGAAGCAAGTGAAATCGTCTATGTCTGTAGCGACGTCTAGCAACATCTTGGAAAAGCATGAGTTTGGGAAGTGGAAAATCTCAATTTCCTGAAATGGTAGGGATGACGGAATGAACTGGGCCTGGCATGCCTGGGGATGAAGCAGAGGTTAACACTAACACTAGTAACAGTAGGCCTAACACAGGTAGGCCTATCTCAGTATCTGCTTGTATAGGCTATTGAATGGACATTTTCACACCATAAAATCTGAAACAAGGATATTTTTTAGGATGGCCTTAGATAATCGGGACTTGACGGCCGGGGCTGGCAAACTTACACGGACTTCAGGTGACTCACACGTGGAGGAGGGGCAATTACACTTCCTAACTTGCACGAGGAAAGGTTCAATCAAAAAGTTGTTTGTACGTGCAATACTGTCTATTAGCGTGGAAACATGTTGAAACATGTTGAAACACCTCCCTAATTCATGTCCGTATGATTCCGTCTGGGCGAAAGGAGTCCCAATCCCGGGGTTTGGTGTGCACGGCGGAGTACGCACAGGCCTTGTAAATAATTGAGTGGCCAACAGGTCGTGCTGAGCTTGCTGTCTTTGGCACTGAGAACCTGGAAACACTGATACAGCACTTTGAGCCAATACTTCAGAAACTTGGCAGTAGTGAAGATCAGCAGAGGGCTGAAGCATGCAGAATGGGCCAGCTTCAAGCAATAAATTTGCATCCAGAAGCCCAGAAACTTGGACACTGGCCTTCACTGACCAAGACTTTCTCATGCGTTTTCCGTCCATCCTGAAGCTGGCGTAGGTAGTTCTGATCCTCCCAATGTCCACTGCAGTTTGTGAGCGTGGATTCTCTGCACTGAAGCGCATAAAGAGTGACTGGCGATCCATGGAGATGTTGGACAGTCTGATGGCAGTTGTCCTGGAAGGTCCCACTCTTCAATACTATAACCCAGCTGGGGCCATGGACAAATGGTGGAAGCAGGGCCAGAGGACCAGGAGGCCGGACTTTGGGGAGAACATGGCAGCTGCTGAAGCAGACTTGGCAGTCTCTGAGTCTGAGCTGGAGTTTAAAACAGCAGTTTCTGTGTCTGTGATCATGGAGGACAATGACTCTGAATCTGATACATTTGACGTACAACTCTGACACAGACCCTGAGGAACTTGAAGACACTTTCACAATATCTGGTCATCGTGGTGATGCCATGACAGACTAAATTGTCAACAAGTGCTTGCTTCCAGTCTGTCCAACTCGAAAACAATAATTAGTTACCCAGTACTAGTATTCAGTTACAATACCGGTTAGGTTCTTTATTATTGATTAGTGCTGACTGCAATGCCATATGTTTTTATGTCTTTAAAGGTCATTTTACAGAATGAAAATAAACAATTTCGAATGGTGTTAATGTTTCTGCTGCAGAATTATTGTCCCTACTTCACCTATTGCTAAGCAAATTTCAGGGGCTCGTGGAAAGTCGGGCAAGTGATGAATTTTGGGCGGCGAGTGCCCACCCAAAAAAGTCGGGTAAGTGATAAATTAGGGGGGCAAGTGTCCCAAAAAAATATCTCGTCTACCGGGCAAGAAGAAATATTTGTTAGTGTCTAGCCCTGACTATGTCAATTGTTACCCTCGAAATGACCTTTTAGCCCTACTGTGCCCCCCAATTTATGTTTGAGGGTTCTTGAAAGTGTTCAGTTATACTGAGCAGACTTGATAATTTAACTTTGATTGCTATTTTTTAGTAACATTAAAATAATAATTACATAAGACCTTGTTGAAACATGGTTTATTGACAATTTTCAGTGTTTAGGGTAAATATGGTTACCATAGCAACCATCCAAAATGATGCTACTTCCTGTGTAATGACTTTAAGGGTATTAACCCTTACTATCTGGTTAAACATTATGAAAAAATTGTATTCTTTGTATTCTCTTTTTTAATGTTTTTTTTTCAATCTCAGCCAATAGTAATAAGTGATACTCATAGATAAAAATGGGTTGCCATGGCAACAGAGGGTGAATAGATAAAATAGATACACAAGACCCGAATAGACAAACAGTTTGATCTATGTCGCTGGTATGAATTGTAGGTCTACTGCAAGGCATATTTTTACGCAAGGACAAGGGTAATGCTGATCATTGCATTTATGAGTCTTGTGTGTTTGCAAATCATTAATTTGGTGAAAAACAGCAACAATATCAAATGCAGCTAGGTTTTTCACATGATATAGACTATATAGATAATTGCGTCATACTCATAGACTGTAGTTAGGTAGATTCAATAAAAATTGTCCAATAAAATTAAACTGAGCCTTTTTTCTCAGCTGCCGACATGGTAAAAGAAATATTTGACCACATTCCACAGTGTTCACTGAGCAAGAAAAATGCTGTGCTAGATCAAAATCTGAGGTAAATTATAAAAACGTCCGAAAGATGGCACCTCAATGTGGCTAACGGTTATGGGGGTAGGCCTAACAGAATCCAAAACATCACCCAGACACTTTTTGAAGCAGCAGTTTTAGTTTTAGCTACATTAGGGCACCCAACGAGTGCAATACAGTAACAGTAGCAAATATACCACATATGCACATAATAAAAGTGACATATTGCATAACAATATGAATAACTTGAATAAGGAAATTTGGGCATAGCCTCCAGCCTGCGTTTTTTTTACGGAACGACGCGGTCGGTCGACGTACATGACTGTCATGAGTCATGACGTACGACGTGGAATAGGCTACGAATTGTAAACACAAAACAAACAGCCACCTTCCCAAAGATGCCATATAATTCTGCACTGTGTTATGTATCCACATTTGTGCTACAGTTCTTCGACATTGTTTGACGAAGGCATAGAATTTTAGCTGCATACAGTACAGAATTGATGAGAAAATTCTCAAAAATTGCAGACGCATTCCGCCATGATTTTTCAGGCGTGACAGATAAATGTGGAGACACGTGAGTGATAATGTAATGAATGGACAAAATACATGAAAAAAGATTAAAGGGCTACATGAGACTTCGGCCCACGGTGATCTTGGCCCAATGACTTCGGCCCAATTTGGTAATCTCGGCCCAGTGATCTCGGTCCACTTTTCTCACTTTCCACCCAGCCTTAGAACAGTTGATTTTCCAATCCAGTCAATTCCTCTAATTCAATACAAATTTGGTGACCTCAGCCCAGTGACCTCAGCCCATAGGCCTAGCGTACAACACAAACTAAAATAGCGTAGTTTGATTTTACCCCTTTTTACCCTTAATTCCCCCGTAGAGGGATAAAGATGAGCTTTACCCCATGTTCTTCGGTGAAAGTTGTTTTACTCAGTAATAGGCCTACCTACGAAATGAGTTGCTACACAACTCTATTCGATTGATTTGAAAATATGCCCTTTTTTTGTAATTTTACCCCTTTTCCCCACTTGTTCTCTCCCCGTAGGGGTAAATATGGATTTTAGCCCATAGTTTCATATGTAAAATTTGTTCCGCTCATCAATACCTACAAAATGAGCTGCTACACGACGCTATTCGATTAATTTGAAAAATCATATAGTAGGCGAGGGGGGAGGGAGTGGGTGAGTGGGGTTTCAGGGGGTCAGAAAATGAACTTAACCTTTTCACCACTGAGTTATATGGATATACAAAGGCAGACCGCCGATGTTGCCAAAAGGCGACCACAGTAATTAGTGTAATTAGTACCGTAAAATAGGGTGACTTGAGACGATTTCAAGGTTTTTTTTGCGTATCTAGCACTGACATATTATAAAAAATGAATATTTATATATTTTTGTTCTCAGAACACACTATTCTTTCACTACACATTTGATCGCCATGGCACCTTGCAGGTAGCTCAACAAACTACACATTTAGGCCTACACATTTTATTCTATTAATTGGTGACTTTGCAGTACTTCTTAAAGGAGTATCAGGCAAAGACTAATCTCTTAGTTGGCTCTTGAAAGCTGCTATTGATCTAGATTTAATAATCCAAATCTTTGAATAGAGCTGTTACACTTGATTTGCACTGGTAGTTGTTTGTTACAAAACGTGCAGCAGCTCTTTAAATTTTGTTTAATTTATCAATATCACCTTGCCTGTACAGATCCCATGAAGGGTGTCATATTTCCAAGATTCGGGTCTTTCTAATAAGAAATAGACTGGTTCTGTGTGAAGGCAATGGTAGCACTCATGAACTGTAGGCGTGGTGAGAAAATGTAACTAGGGTGAGAGAGACGGCAGGCGAGACAGCAGACGTATGCCCATTTGTTCAATCCAGGAAACTCCAGCAGTAAAACACAGAGATAGGTCTGGTGGTAAAGCACAATATTAGGTCCAGAAGTAACTTCTTAAATTAGCAGAATCCCAAATCAAATAATTATAAACTCATTATAAAGATGATGCCTTTGCCGCCACATCATGAACTAAGACGGCATAAAGTGAGGCCCTAATATACAAATTCAGTCCATTCTGCGTGATTACATGTGCGGATCGATACATTAGTCTAGCTCCAAGGTTTTTGCACAACTACCTTTTCCCGCTGAATTCAACACCGAAGTCTCCGAGACGCACCATGCCTAGCCAAATCTGAACGTCAGGAATACCCCATGTGATAAACAGAATGACCGTATATGACACAGGGTAAGAGTAATCAAAAAGTGACTAAGCCATTGACAAATATCTAATCTCTTCTAATTTCTAATTTTGAGAGACATCCCTTTTAATTTCTCCTCAAGAGCCCCAGTGTGGAATTAGCCTTAATCGCAATTTTCGTGATGCCCCCCCCCCCCCATTCTAAATGTTAGAAAAGAAAAGTGTGTAGCTTATATTTTATTTATTTATCGAAAGTTGCACTTCAAATTCCCAGTGATTTTGATTGGAGTTGGGTAGCAACGCGAACGTGTATTGGGCAGATACAGGAATTGACATACGGGGGGACGCCAATTTTTGCAAAAATTTATAGACCTACACAGTACAGCTCGCACAGCCAGTCTCATATGCTCTAGAGGGGTCCAATGACGCATTTTAGAGCATATTTCGGCTCAAATATCTGGCGCGTGTTAGCTCATTGTAATTTAAGGAAATATGCTGCCGATTGCAAGCCTTTGTATCTTTATAGTTTTGCCGACAAGTGTCCGTGTGTTGTTATAAGTATTAAAATCTATTGATGATTTAGTGGTGGCTTTGGTGACATTTTATAACGTAAAACTACAAGCCGAGATCACCAATGTAGGCCGAGATCGCATTTTTTATGTATGTATTTTATAAGGATACCCTTATATAACACCCAGCCCAATAATAAAATTCAAAGACGAGGAGGTTTATAAAAATTAAATATCAAAGACAAAGCATATATCATATTAAAGACAAGGCATATATGGGCTTCAAGTAGAAATTATATTATCACATTCAGCCGAAGTATATACAGGCCTATATATATCATTATAAACAAGTAGTGTTTTAATTCAGATTGCAAATAAATAAAATATTCATATAATTGTCTCCTTTGTACTAGAGTTCAATTGCTTCACAATACATTTATATACACGTAGTGTCTTAATCACATATTGGAAATAAGAGAAATATAAATATATGTACATTGTAAGTTATGCGCACATTTGTGAATTGTCTGTTTCGCATTAGAGTTCAATTGCTTCACACAACATATAAATCATGTACATTCACATAGTGTCTTAATAACATAGATTGAAAATAAATAAAATATATGTATGTTATGCGCACATTTGTGAATTGTGAAAGAGTTCAAATACTTCACACAACAGGTCCGTGAATCCGACTGCATGATCGCAAGAGGTCTCTGGCCGCTTTCAGGTTCTTGGGGCCATCACAGTAAAGATCCCACAGGTCAAAAAATTGACCCTGCTGGCGACGATAGTATTGGCTGGTGTCTACGTAGCTTGTTCTCAGACACCAGGCTGGCAGAGAGTGTGCTGATGGCTTCTTTGCGGTTTAGAAGCTCGATCAGCATGTACAGGGGCATCAAAGTCTTCCCACGATGATTTAGACGTCAGGAATGATGTGCTCAGCAGGTAGGAAAGGCAGGCACATCAACTTTCGCAGGATCTTGTATGTACAACATTGGTAATATACAACGGGGGGGGGGGGAAGGTTATACTGCGCCTTAAAAATAATTCTATATTTGTGTTGCAATATAGGCTAATGAGTCCTAGGGATTAAACACTGTGAAACATTAACAAGTCAGTGAACCACATCACCACGGTAGCTTAAAGCAAACACAAACACTAGTGTCACACCCTTTGAACACTGTTGAAGACCAGTCTAAAAAGACTTGTTCTAGAAGCAAATGAAATAAAATTACAGCAGATTCGGTTTTAAATATATACATGTTTGCTCGTCTGTTGGCATCACAAAAAAAGGGGACCGCCAGTAAATATCTAATAATATATATATATTGCTAATCGTAAAACTTGTTACTTTATTAAGACAGCTGTTTTTATCCCTGGTGTTCCAGAATGATGGTTGTGGTTATATTGACCAAATTTGATCAGCAGCTTGGTTAACTGTTGATATGAGCTTCAGCATTTATATTATTTTTTATTATTTTTTTCATTATATTTTATATAGTCTTTACTTTGACTATGCATTAAGTTGTTTTTTTAATATTTTTGACTTTGACTTTGAGAAGATACTCCAGCAGCTCTCCGTTGTGGAGGATCAGGCCAGAGGGGGGAAAAGGCTGGCAGACGAAATCTCCCAGCTCACTTTTTAACTCTGCCACAGCTTACGATTTTATTGCAGTTGCCGGAAGATAATTCCTATCAGGCATAGATCGATGCCAAAATGAATTTTGTTCCAGTGTGGTGTTAGCTATGATGTGTTTAAAGGCCTGATTGTGCCCACCACGTGTTCTTTTATTTGCTTTGATTTCAAATTTCGAATGGCTCATTTAAAATTTTGAACATACATAAAAGGATAGAATATTTTCCTCTCGTTGTCAAGTCAGTCCAGCACAAGTTTTAAGTGAGCGCTGTCACACTGGCTGTTTGTCTATAATTTTGGGTGGCAAATCTTTCTGCTGATCTTTCAATTTTTTGTAATTTATTAATGTCATTTTGTCTAAAGGGGTCCCAAACTGCTGAAGAATATTCTGAGGATGATCTGACCAGGGAGAAATAGGCAGTCTCCCCTAATTTAAGGGGACATGCTTTCAAGTAGGTGCCTCCTGTACTCGCAATTTTGTTAATCCTCTCACCGTCATAAAATGCCTGAGCGCTGAATTAATTATTTTTTAAATTGAAGACAGTAATTACTGATGTCGCCAAAAGGCGACATCCGCAGTCTGCCAGGTGGTCGCCCTTCTGCGCCACTCGCGGTGAAAGGGTTAATGTACGTGGGTCTCCCATTCCAGGGTCTCGCTAAGGCAAACACCATGGTCAGGCGCGGATCTAAATGGTGGGCATGGGGGCTTAACCCCCACCCCCCCCCCCAGTGGGGGATTAAAAAGAACGGCCTTGCAGTGTCCAAAAGAAGCCAAAAAAGTCAAATATTTCGGCAGAAATTGTTCCAAAATGCAGCAATTAAAGCCTTAGATATGAAAATTTTCCGGGAAAGCATGTTGCAGGACCCCTCTGATAGCGGATAAGTTAATTGACAATTCGGAGATACCGTACGCGTCGTTCAAAACCTGGATCCGCCACTGCCCTCCTTTTAGACACAACAGAATAGTTAGAAAAACTGATGACTACCATAATAACAATAAAGGCAGTATGCTACATCACGGTGGTAGGCCTACATTCTCAAATACTAATTTGTTTTTGTATCTATGTTGCAGCAAAAAATGTTATAAAGTTATGTATTTGGTAACATCAGTAGGCATATGTTCCTTTGATGAGAAGGGGTATGCATATAATATTACTTTCGTACTTTTATTTCATTTTCATTTAAAACGCATCCTCTGCCCAAAACCCCCCACCCAATACTTTTTCAGCAGCAAACACGTGAGCGTTTTGAGATTGGTGGATGGGCGTTTTAAGAACAAAAATGAAATAGATGGGGTTTAAGTCTACTTTTATACAAATGTAGGCTAAACTGGGCCAGGATAACCTCCTGAGGATGGTGAGATGAATGTATAGACACTGCCCTCCAGACACAAAATTCGAGCCATGGCGGTCTGACGCTGAGCACGGTCACGGAGGCTCCGCACAATATTGAATCTTTACGAGTGAGCGGAGGAGAAACACTTTGTTTCTTTGAAACTTAAATGCCAGAGCGGGGTTCAGACCCGCGATCTCCGACTTTCCAAGCAGGCAGGTTCAACCACTACACCATGGCCCCCTTTAAGAACAGCATTTAAACGCCCAATTTGGACCAAAATTTCTGGTCATAGGCCATATATTAATTTACTACAGAAAAATAGTATACACATGAAAACATAACTGATCAAAACATAACTGGCATGTTGATTCAGCTGTTATTGTTTGTATGATTCTAACCTAACAGACTGACTATTAATGGCGTCATGCATTAAAGGTGGGAGTTTTAGGCAAGTTTCCCTAAAACTTTGTGATACAGGGGCCGGGGGCCCTAGGGTGGTGGTTAGCACTGCTGCCAGAGTTCGGGGTTTGGTTCCCGGGCTCGGCGGTTTGAAAGAAACAAAAATGTTTCTTCCTCATCCACTCGTAAAACTCAGTATTCTGGGGAGCCTCCGTGACCGAGAGGTAGCGTGCTCGGCCTCAGACCGCCACGGCTCGAATTTCGAATCCTGTGTCTGGAGGGCAGTGCCATCTCACCATCCTCAGGAGGTTCTCCTGGCCCAGTTTAGCCTATATGTGCACAAAGGTGGCCTAAAGCCCGATTCATTTCATTTTATTGTGACACAGGGAAATTCTAAAACACTAATGTTTGTGTTCATATTGCTGGGAGGGGAAATATTACGAATCTAGCCTTTTTTGGTAATAAAACAATATTAAAACTAGTCCTTCGGAAGCGATTGGTCTTGACTGTATAATTAAATCGATGGTGGTTTGACTTTTAGTCATCGATGAATTTATATGCATTAAATTACAATGTATGATTTCGTTCGCATAGCATATTGTTAAATTCGGATTAAAGCAGTTTTGCTTTACTGAACCATAATATTTGCAGTTAGTCGGGCTCCGCTCCTGTGGACGTTGACCATGCCATGCATGTGGTGGGCCCACAATGTTTACACGGCGAATCACAAGAACCCACCAGCCGTTGAGTTGTGGTTGATATAGGCCTACATTTTCAAGAATACTAAATAAGGGATCTGATATTTATGCAGTAGCCAGGGTAGGAAAACAGACAAAGCGAAGCTTGAGTCTGAGCCAAAATGATCAGTTCTGAGATGTTTTAATGTTAAAGGAAAACGACAAAAGGAAAACGCCTTGTCTGCCTCTGATACTGGCTATATGGCCTGCTCCCCCGGGCTCTGTATCACAATAATATTTAATTGAATATTCATTACTTTTGACAGATATTTTATTGACAATGTAAAAAGTTATTTCTGACTTATTTGACATAAACAGGATATGTACATACAAATAGTTAGTTTTGTAAAATCACAGGGTAGGCCCTATTATTAAAATTTGTACATGGTAATTATTTGAAAATCAGTCAAAGTAGGCCTACATTTTTTTAAATATTTGTCATTATGCCCCACTAAAATTCTTCTAATTGTTTCATTTTATGTAAGTTTTAAACCACACTTAGTTGCCCCCAGATGTCACCAGACGGCAGTAAACGGAGTCTTAAAATTCAAATTTTCTTGTGGGAGCATGCCCTCAAACCCCCCTAGCACAGCACGCCGTGGCGTGCCCCGCGCCTGCGTGATTGACATGAGGTACGGCACATTCAAATTTAAATTGAACCCCCCCCCTCTGGAAAATCCTGGATTCACCCCTGATGGTATGGTGTTGAGGGAACGTTTTCTAGTATTTCGCCTTTTCGGGTTTACTGGAATTCAAGTTTTTTTTATTTTGGCCTAGAATCCCTGAGGACTGAGCATTTTGAGGGGTTGAAACACATCCCCCATTGATAATGCTCTATATTTGCTTCTGATCTGCTAGACATTTTATCGGGCGATACAGGGGCAGCAGGGGCAGTCAAAGGCCTTAGTAAACTTTAAGACAACAACATTGTTTTGTTGTGTCTTGCCTTCAAAATTTTGAATAAATTCGTCAGTTGTAATTAAAAACTGGCTTTCACATGATGAAGTGTTTTGATCAAAAGCCATGTTGTGCAGGTGTTAATTTTTTTCGAAATGGGACAAATTTGTTTACGAATGATTTGTTAGAGTAAATTGGCGCAAGCACATGTGAGGGATAATGGCCTAGGCCTATAGTTTGCCGTAGACTGCCGATCCCCTTTTTGAAGACGTAGGCAACATCAGCCTCTACCCAGTCATCTGGTAATTTGTCCCTCTCTAGGCCTAGAAATTGATCAAAAATAATTTTAGGAGAGGGAGATATTTTGTTGGCAGCATTTTTCAGAATCGAATTCAGGAGCTCCTCTAGACCGTTATGTCTTTCTGCCATTCAAACCTTCGAGTTATCTAGTTAGGGCCTACACTTTGAACAGTAATTTAGGTATATTTGTGGTGTCAGGTAAAAAACTGAGCAAAATTGGTTGTTTAATATTTCGGCCTTACGTCTGCTATCTGAATGCAGCTAGCCGTTTTCCTTCAAAGGAAAGACACCATATTTCTATTCTGACGTTTTTACATACATACATACATACATACATACATACATACATACATACATACATAGGCCTAAAGCCAGATTGGTTTTGAATTTCTTTTCCAGGGATTTAAAAAAATTGTTTTTCGAGAAAACCCCAGACCAACTCGGACACTACAGACTCGCCCACTATAACAAACCAACTCGGACCCTACACCAACTCGGACCCCAAGATTATATAACCAACTCGGACACTACTCAACCCTGCTGATAGGCCTATTAGTTGAACACAGTCGGACCCTATATGATTATATAGCAAAAAAAAAGAGGTGACACCTGTTAATTACACTCTGGTATTGTCGAACAATGAGGAGGGTTAATTGAGCTTTCTAGTATATCACACCTTACTAGTCGCCAGGACATGTCATCACTCTATTGAGTTGTTACTCCACTGTTGATGTTTATTGCGTTTTGGATGGTGCTTTATCTATTGTTGATGTTAATTGCGTTTTATATCGTGTTTTATCTACTGTTACTTACTTACTTACTTGTACTTGTATCATACGACGCCTGGTAGGCCTTTGGCCTGTACGTCGATTTCAACACGTTCATCTTCGTCACTTTCTTCAAAGTATTGCATGTGGCGGATGGGTATTGGTTCGAGTTCATTTAAATAGCCATTCCACAACTTATCTAGACGGTTTTTAAAAGAGTTAATTGAGGGTGCTGTTACTACCTTCTCGGGGAGACTGTTCCACGGGTTTACAATTTTGTTTCCAAAGAAGTGCTTGCATACCTCCTTTACTTTTTATTTTATTTTTAGACTATGTCCTCGGCGTGTAGTATCAACGTCTATCGTAAATGGTGTCTCAGATTTGTAAAGCCCGTGGGTGAACTTGTAACATTCAATGACAAATCCACGATCTCTTCTGTAATGCATAGAACGTAGCTTTAAGTCCTTCAATCTGTCAATGTAATCTTTATCTTTTAGCTCAGGAATCATTTTTGTTGCCCTGTGTTGTACGCCTTCTATCAATTTATTATCTTTTTCACATCTTGTATAGCATGCACATTGATTTGGGATCCAGTTGAGTGTAAGAGCGACGAATCAGTCCTAAAATTTTATTTGCTTTATTAGTTTGTATTTCAGTGTGAGTCGAGAATTTAATCTTTTGATCAACATGAACACATAAGTCTCTCTCCACCTCAGTCTTCTCCAAAATACTATTTATTTCATCGTGCTCCATGGTGTAGTCCTGTCTTGGATAATTCCCCCCAATGTGCATTACTTTACATTTTTTAACATTAAATGAAAGTTGCCACTTTTTTGCCCAATTAATGAGTCTCATAATATCTGCCTGCAGGGCAATCCTATTGGCCTCACTCGATGCATCTACAAATATTTTGTTGTCATCTGCGAAAATGCATACCATTATGTCTTTTTCTTTGGGAAGGTCATTTATCTAGACGACAAAGAGCAGTGGCCCTAAGACACTACCCTGGGGCACCTGTGATAGGACATCTGCCCATGATGAAGCTACTCTATTCACAGCCACCAGCTGCCTCCTTCCCGTAAGAAAATGTTGGATCCAGTTCAATATTTCTCCATTTATGCCATATCATTCTAATTTTCTAATCAAACCACTGTGTGCATTTCAAAATATAGTAAAATTAATGTTATTCGAAATACCAGACTATATTATTTCATCGTTAGTCATCACATGCAGTGATATAAATTGCGAAATGAGGCAAAAAGAAATAATAGTAAAAAGCTGAACCAAAATTGAACCATTAATGGTTCAGTGACTTGTGCTTGCTGGGTTATTATAGGGGCTGAACTAGTCTTGGAATACCAACCGGTAATTTGTGTAGGCTTCGTATCACAGCCAGCACAAGGCATTGGGGATCCGATGTCCGACTAACTCGGTCCCATCGTCTACGGCTCTGGCCCAACGTTAGATCAATGCGGCTCAACGTCTCGTGTTTGTTATTAAGGGGTTTGATGTTGGTCTAATGGAACATTATATTGGCCAATGAATCACCACTATTACGTACATATTGTGCACAGACAGATACCACACCATAGGGCCTATAGGCCCGAATGGCAGTCAACTCATCCCCCTACCAACTCATCCCCCATACCCCAGTTCACACCCGGGTAGACCAACTCAACCCCAACGGGCGTGAAGGCTTTACCATCTCATCCCCCCGGCCGTTAATACCTGACCAACTCATTCCCAGCCATCGGCCAAGGGTTACCATCTCATGACTATATTGCAGGCTATCTGATCTGTTAGACATACGGGCAGCGATTACTCATACTTTGGGAGTGTAATAAAAAACATATTTATTATTAGAAACAATACTTTTTTTTAAATATTTTAAAATGTACACATATTAACATTAAATTAAAAATAGCGCCTATTGTACTTTATTGTACTCGTCAGTCGACTCAGACCTATTCAGCTAGAGCTGCTCGTGAGATGTCAACGGCTTTG
The DNA here is from genome assembly GCA_964017125.1 of Flabesymbios commensalis. Taxonomy (NCBI): domain Eukaryota; kingdom Metazoa; phylum Annelida; class Polychaeta; order Terebellida; family Flabelligeridae; genus Flabesymbios; species Flabesymbios commensalis. Next base: position 29,085,565 of record OZ024914.1, read on the forward strand.
ATAAGCTGTGAGTCTTTGATTAATTCGCTTCACAAATAGGCCTACTCGCGAAAATCTAATGCGTTCAAGGGGTCAGATACGATTGCAATTTTAGTATTTTATAGCAAATAAACAAGTGACATACCCGGTATATATGTCTATCTGATATTAAATAACAAATAACAGTATATGTCATCATTCTGTTGATTACCCTTCACATGTTGATGACGAACAATGAACAGTACAATCACAATTATATTTGATTATATTAGATTATATATATTTATTTAAACAACTAATCCGCCGACGCCACATCTACGAGAAACAGAAAGAAAAAGGTAACTAGGACCTATATATCAGTAAAGGTATATTTATTTAAACAACTAATCCTGCGACATCACATTTACGGAAAACAGAATGAGAAAGAAAAGCGTTATTATCAGTATAAAATATTTGAATAAGTGATAATCCCTGAAAACACTAACTTGTGAAAGCCGTGGACGTGCATTGATGTGCTATGCATCGCCCGGTATCAGTGCGAATATTTTTAGGTGCTGTTCAAAATTCAAAGGAGGAGGTGTGATGGTAGGGTCACTGTTAACGCACCAACATTGCAAGGATTTAAGTATTTAAGTGCTGGCAATTGTTTTCGTAATCACAGTTTATGAAACACTATAATATTAGGCCTATAGCGGGGCCGTCTATCAAGTATAATTAGGTATAACAGTGGATCGAACGTGAGGTAACTAGCGACCACACATTTCTAATTGACAGTTTATAAAACACTAGTAGTTTCTATACTAATATTACTGACCGGGCCCTCTACAAAGTACAGTTGCTTTCGCTCAACAGTTTATCAACTGAATAATTGCAGCACATTGAAATAACTATAATCAAATAAGTAGCCTAGGCCTAGACTACTTATTATTCGCTTGATATAAGACCAAATATTTTTGAAATCTTGATGTTTAGACGCACATCTCTGATGCACAATAACTGATTTATTAATCAGCTAATATTTAAAAGTAACATAGCCGTGCTAAGCACTTAAAGGGTTAACTATAAAATATATATCAAGAATTATTAGTTATTTATAACAGTATACTAGCAAAATAACAATTACAACATGTTTTTAAACACTTCTGCTATTATTCTGTTATTATTACAACAACGATCTTATTAGGCATAATATGCCTGAATTATATTTATTCAAGTCAGATTTAAGTGATCATCATCAAAAATAATCAAATATTATTAAAAACAAGTTAATACCAACTCATCCCAAAAGGCGCAGCACACATGACTAACTCATCCCTAGCCCTCCAACAGCTATAACCAACTCATCCCCAGACCGTCAACACCCATACCAACTCATTCCCTGATATACCGGGGGATGAGTTGGTATAGGGGATGAGTTGACTGCACACCATAGGCCCTAACTTGATGGTGTACGTACTATCGCGTTGTGATCTAATCCAGCTACATTTACATCGATTTTGTGCGGTACATCTTTTCCACGAAACCGGCCGAAACCGACCGAAACCGGCCGAAACCGGCCATTAAAAGGCATATATTAGGAATTGTGGACTAATATGGGGGCGTAGCGCAGTCTAATTGGTATAATAAGAATAAATATAAATATATTTTATTTGCATATTTAATAAAAGTTGACTTTTAAAGGAAACAAAGTGGAAAATGTATGTCGCGTCAATCCACACAAGCCATTACCGTTACTGCCTAGTACATGTAGTATTGAAGCACTCACCAGATGTTGTTATAACTAGGCCCTATATGTGACTTTGACTTTGAGTTAATACTCCAGCAGTCCTCCATTGTGGAGTATCAGGCTGGAGGGGGGAAAGAGGCTGGCAGATCTAGTCGACCAGCTGACTCTTGAATGCTGCCACAGTTTTCGATTCTGTGGCAGCTGCCGGAAGAGAATTCCAATCAGGGATAGTTCGATGCCAAAAAGAATTTTGTCCCAGTGTGGTGTTAGCTCTGATGTGTTTATAAGCCTGATTGTGCCCACCACGTGTTCTTCTATCTGCTGGGATTAAACGGTCATTGATAGGAATTTCAACTAACTCATTTAAAATTTTGAACATACATAAAAGCCTAGAATTTTTTCGTCTTGTTTTCAAGTCAGTCCAGCCCAAGTTCTGAATGAGAGATGTCACACTGGCTGTTTGTCTATAATTTTGGGTGACAAATCTTGCTGCTGCTCTTTGAATTTTTTCTAATTTATCAATGTCTTTTTGTCTAAAGGGGTCCCAAACTGCTGAAGAATATTCTAAGGATGATCTGACCAGGGAGAAATAGGCAGTCTCCCTTAATTTAGGGGGACATGCCTTCAGGTTCCTCCGAAGGAAGCCCAGGGTGGAATTCGCTTTACTTGTAATTTTGTTAATGTGGGCCTCCCATTCCAGAGTCTCGCTAAGGCAAACACCAAGATATGGTGTTGATGAAACATTTTCTAATGTTTCACCTTTCAGGGTGTACTGGAATTCCAGGTTTTTTGATTTCGGCCTGGACACCCTCAGGACCGAGCATTTCGAGGGGTTGAAGCACATCCCCCATCGATCTGCCCAGTCCTGTAACGCAGATAGGTCTCTCTGCAGTTTCTCCTTATCTGCCCGACATTTTATCGGGCGATACAGGAGACAGTCATCTGCAAAGAGACGAACCTGCGACGAGACCGTGGAAGGGAGGTCCTTAATGTAGGTCAAGAATAGTAGGGGTCCGAGAACAGTACCCTGGGGCACACCGGACTTTACACGAGCTGATTCTGAAGAGCTGCCATCAACTACTACTTTTTGGGTTCTATTGGTCAAGAAATTTTGAATCCAATTAAGAGTTGTTCCCCGAATTCCATAGTGGTCGAGTTTGTGTAAGAGGCGTTGATGGGGGACAACGTCAAAGGCCTTACTAAAATCTAAGACAACAACATCTGTTTGTGTCTTGCATTCAAAATTTTGAATAAATTCATCAGTTGTAATCAAAAGCTGGCTTTCGCATGAGTGTTTTAAGCGAAAGCCATGTTGTACAGGTGTTAAAATTTTGTTTTCCGAAAAATGGGACATAATTTGTTTACAAATGATGTGTTCGAGTAATTTGGCACAAACACATGTGAGGGATATTGGCCTGTAGTTTGCCGGAGAGTGCCGATCCCCTTTTTTGAAGACTGGGGCAACATTAGCCTCTACCCAGTCATCTGGTAATTTGCCCGTCTGTAGAGATTGATCAAAAATAATTTTAAGAAAGGGAGATCTTTCGTTGGCAGCATTCTTCAGAATCAAATTCGGGAGCTCGTCTGGTCCGGGTGCCTTCCCGCCGTTTAAACCCTCGAGTAATTTAGTTACACCTTGAACAGTAAATTCAAATTTAGGCATTTCAGTATTGGGTGGTCCGGGTAGTTTAGGTATATTTGTGGTGTCTTCCGAGGTAAAAACTGAGCAAAATTGGCTGTTTAATATTTCGGCCTTACGTCTGCTATCTGAATGCAGCTGGCCGTTTTCCTTCAAAGGAGAGACACCATTTCCATCCAGACGTTTTGATTTGATATAACGCCAGAGTGGTTTTGAATTTTTTTGTTCTAAAGATTCAGAAAGTTTGTTTTTCAAAAAAGACCACCTGGCAGACCTGATGGCACGCTGGGTCTGCCGTTTACATAATTTGTACTTTGCCCAAAGGTCAGCTTTATTCGTACGCTTGGCTTTATTATATAGAGATGCTTTTTTCCGAATAGATGCGAGAAGTGATTTGGATAGCCATGGTAGATTCTCCCGAGGGGAAGTCATTTTGGTCGGTATAAATTTGTCCAGGCATTGATTTAGGATGGATTTTAGTTTCAACCAATTTTCATTGACAGATCGGCTAGGACTTTTTTTTTAAAAGGAGGTCCAGCAGCTCCTAATTTGTTGCCTGATAGCTTCCCAATTAGCATTTTTGAACTGACGCACTGGGCGGGGTTTTGTACGGCGGTAGGGCAGGTCAATATCCAGTTTGGTCACCACAGCACAGTGATCCAAGATTCCAGGTACACTATGAGAAGATTTAATTAAACCAGGTTTATTTGTGATCAGGAGGTCCAAAATATTTTCTTCTCTAGTAGGTTCTTTGTGAATTTGGGCCAGGGCATGTGTATCTAGGCTTGACAGAAGCAGCTCGCATTGGGATTTGTTTGCCGCTTTAGGATTTACTACCCCATTGTCCCAGTCAATTCCAGGTAGGTTGAAATCACCTCCCAGGACAATGGTCTGATTTGAATTTTTTGGCATCAGGTCTAAAGATTTCACAAGTTCTTCTGAAGTACTAATTTTGGAGTCAGGAGGTCTATAAAAACAACCGAGGGTTAATGATTTTGATGCCGATATCTGAACTTTAGCCCATAAAATTTCGCAGTTGGTTTGTAAATCAGGGAGGAGGGTCATGTCATAATGTTTTTTGACAGCAATAAAGACTCCTCCTCCACGGGCTTTTGAATTTCTATCTCTACGTAAAACTTGGTATTCAGGAGGGAAAAATTCGCTGGTAGTGGTATCCTTGTCAAGCCAAGATTCAGTGCCGAGGATGCAATCAGGTTGGTAATACTTTAGAGATGCTAAAAAATTTGCTACTTTCCCCTTTAGGCTTCTACAATTTATCAATAAAGTACGCCAGTTTCTTTGACGGTTTTTAGGCCTATAGGGGGGAATCGGACTACTGTGCTGTGTGGGAGCAAAATCTGAATTTGGTGAATTGACTACGTTCTCAGAGCCACTAGAATTTAGATTGTCAAAATTATTTGTGGTTTCGATTTCAAACGAATGGAATAAATTTCTATCAAAATTTGAATGATTGCATCGACAGCATATCCACGAGACGTTAGTTGTGGAATACGCTAGGAAGGTGAAAGATCCCATGTCAACGCAATCTTTGTGAAACCACATATCACAACTATCACAGCAAATTCCACGCTGCTCCCATGTGACCGGGTCTTCGCAATAGCCACATGGGAAGATCGATGACAAATTTAGGCTTCCAGACATGGGGGGACCTGGATTTAATTCAACCTGGCCAGAAAGTAAAATTAAAAATAAGGCTGAACCAAAATCTAATTTAGGTGGGCTGGGCTGACTTGACACAAAACTAGGACATAGCCTGAAAATCGGTTTTACCCCAAGAAAAATTCGAGAATTTAGAAAAACATGAACATGTATTGCCGGCGGGCCGAAATAAAATGCCGGTGAGGTAAAAAGTATATCATGTTCCCTGTACAGAGTGTAATCATGAAAGGGGATTTCGTGAGGGTAATTCACACCTCTAACGTCCTCTGACTCAATTCGAGTGAGGACTAAACTGGCTGCTAAAACAACCAAAAAGTGCTTGATGACGGCGAAGCATCTTTGAACTTTGAACTTTGAGTTAATACTCCAGCAGTCCTCCATTGTGGAGTATCAGGCTGGAGGGGGGGGGGAAAGAGGCTGGCAGATCTAGTCGACCAGCTGACTCTTGAATGCTGCCACAGTTTTCGATTCTGTGGCAGCTGCCGGAAGAGAATTCCAATCAGGGATAGTTCGATGCCAAAAAGAATTTTGTCCCAGTGTGGTGTTAGCTCTGATGTGTTTATAAGCCTGATTGTGCCCACCACGTGTTCTTCTATCTGCTGGGATTAAACGGTCATTGATAGGAATTTCAACTAACTCATTTAAAATTTTGAACATACATAAAAGCCTAGAATTTTCTCGTCTTGTTTTCAAGTCAGTCCAGCCCAAGTTCTGAATGAGAGATGTCACACTGGCTGTTTGTCTATAATTTTGGGTGACAAATCTTGCTGCTGCTCTTTGAATTTTTTCTAATTTATCAATGTCTTTTTGTCTAAAGGGGTCCCAAACTGCTGAAGAATAATCTAAGGATGATCTGACCAGGGAGTAATAGGCAGTCTCCCTTAATTTAGGGAGACATGCCTTCAGGTTCCTCCGAAGGAAGCCCAGGGTGGAATTTGCTTTACTTGTAATTTTGTTAATGAGTCTCGCTAAGGCAAACACCAAGATATGGTGTTGATGAAACATTTTCTAATGTTTCACCTTTCAGGGTGTACTGGAATTCCAGGTTTTTTGATTTCGGCCTGGACACCCTCAGGACCGAGCATTTCGAGGGGTTGAAGCACATCCCCCATCGATCTGCCCAGTCCTGTAATGCAGATAGGTCTCTCTGCAGTTTCTCCTGATCTGCCCGACATTTTATCGGGCGATACAGGAGACAGTCATCTGCAAAGAGACGAACCTGCGACGAGACCGTGGAAGGGAGGTCATTAATGTAGGTCAAGAATAGTAGGGGTCCGAGAACAGTACCCTGGGGCACACCGGACTTTACACGAGCTGATTCTGAAGAGCTGCCATCAACTACTACTTTTTGGGTTCTATTGGTCAAAAACTTTTGAATCCAATTAAGAGTTGTTCCCCGAATTCCATAGTGGTCGAGTTTGTGTAAGAGGCGTTAATGGGGGACAACGTCAAAGGCCTTACTAAAATCTAAGACAACAACATCTGTTTGTGTCTTGCCTTTAAAATTTTGAAAAAATTCATCAGTTGTAATCAAAAGCTGGCTTTCGCATGAGTGTTTTGAGCGAAAGCCATGTTGTACAGGTGTTAAAATTTTGTTTTCCGAAAAATGGGACATAATTTGTTTACAAATGATGTGTTCGAGTAATTTGGCACAAACACATGTGAGGGATATCGGCCTGTAGTTTGCCGGAGAGTGCCGATCCCCTTTTTTGAAGACTGGGGCAACATTAGCCTCTACCCAGTCATCTGGTAATTTGCCCGTCTGTAGAGATTGATCAAAAATAATTTTAAGAAAGGGAGATATTTCGTTGGCAGCATTCTTCAGAATCAGATTCGGGAGCTCGTCTGGTCCGGGTGCCTTCCCGCCGTTTAAACCCTCGAGTAATTTAGTTACACCTTGAACAGTAATTTCAAATTTAGGCATTTCAGTATTCGGTGGTCCGGGTAGTTTAGGTATATTTGTGGTGTCTTCCGAGGTGAAAACTGAGCAAAATTGGTTGTTTAATATTTCGGCCTTACGTCTGCTATCTGAATGCAGCTGGCCGTTTTCCTTCAAAGGAGAGACACCATTTCCATCCTGACGTTTTGATTTGATATAACGCCAGAGTGGTTTTGAATTTTTTTGTTCTAAAGATTCAGAAAGTTTGTTTTTCAAAAAAGACCACCTGGCAGACCTGATGGCACGCTGGGTCTGCCGTTTACATAATTTGTACTTTGCCCAAAGGTCAGCTTTATTCGTACGCTTGGCTTTATTATATAGAGATGCTTTTTTCCGAATAGATGCGAGAAGTGATTTGGATAGCCAAGGTAGATTTTCCCGAGGGGAAGTCATTTTGGTCGGTATAAATTTGTCCAGGCATTGATTTGAAAGTGAGCCGCCATTTTGATTTAAGATGTCATGTGACAGTGTACAGGTAAATGAGCTAGCGAAAACGTCTCAATCTATCTGGTAGAGATCCAAGGGTGAAAACATCCTGGTAAAAATGTGAATAATTACTTGAATTTTAAACATAAATCTAAATTTAATTTCACACTAGTTGACGAAACTGTTGTCGAAAAAGTTGTCAAAGGACTAAACCCAAAATCAAGTTGTGGCAAAGATGGTATCTCTACTATTTTACTGAAAAAGATAATACCAGAAATTAAAGCTCCACTTACTATAATTATAAACCAGACTTTAAAAACAGGAATATTTCCTGACAAGTTAAAAATTGCAAAGGTGTTGCCATTATTTAAGAAGGGAGACAAAACTGTATTTACTAATTATAGACCAATATCATTATTATCTTCTATATCAAAAATTTTTGAAAGAATTATTTTTGATCAATTATATATTTATTTTGTAACAAATAAGTTATTCTATTCTAGCCAATATGGTTTTAGAAAAGAACATTCAACCGAGCTTGCAGCTCTGGAATTTGTAGACCGATTAATTTATAAACTGGACAAGGGTTCAGTTCCCATAGGTATTTTTATTGATCTTTCCAAAGCGTTTGATACCATAAATCATAACATTTTGCTACGTAAACTTGAATATTACGGAGTTGAAAATATTACACACGATTTTTTCTACAGTTATTTGTCAAATAGACAACAATATGTTGAGATCGACTCAGTAAAATCTAACATGCTGCCCATCACAACCGGTGTCCCTCAAGGGTCAATTCTGGGTCCACTCTTATTCTTGATATATATAAACGATATTGTTAATTCCAGTGATTTATTTCATTTTATTTTGTTTGCTGATGATACGGCTTTCATTAGCAAATATGATATAAAGAACAATAAGGATGTTCTTATTTTAAATGCTGAATTAGAGAAAATTTATATATGGCTGTGTTTGAATATGCTTTCTATAAACATCGCTAAATCAAATTTCATTATATTTCATAGTGCACAAAAAAGAGTTTTTATACCGAACTTAAATATAAGTAATACTCCTATAAAACATGTCAAAGATTTTAACTTTTTGGGATTAACTTTAAATGAGAATCTAAATTGGACAAGTCATGTTTCCAAGATCGCAAGTAGAATTGCCAGTAAGATTGGCATTTTAAATCAATTGAAACATGTGCTACCACAGAATATTTCACTCTTGTTATATAACACTATTATTTTACCACATATAAACTACATGATACTTGTATGGGGTCATCACCATAAAACCATAACACAGTTACAAAAAAGAGCAATACGTGTAATTACATTAAGTAAATATCTCGCCCACACGGAACCCTTATTTAAAAATCTTAACATACTTAAAGTGGAAGACATTTTTAGACTTCAACAACTTAAATTTTACTATCGATTTATTAATGTCACCCTACCTGATTATTTTCTCTCATTATCTTTCTCAGGAAATACACACCAATATAGAACTAGAAAGAGGCATGAGTTACAGCCTATTCGAATACATCATGAATTTGCTAAAAAGAGCCTTCTATACAGTATTCCTGTTATTATAAATAGCTGCCACCCTAACCTGAAAGAAAAGATCTACACACACAGTCTGTCCGGTTTTACACATTACTTTAAGTACATAACCATAAAAAATTACAATATTCACTGTAGTATTGAAAATTGTTATGTTTGTATGAATAACTAAATGGCCTGCTGCACATTTGTTTGGACGGTTGGTCTGAATTGAAGTCTTTTTTGGGTGTTATTAGCTGATTTTACCAGATTTTTCAGGATTTTAGAGTTATTATCATTATTACTATTATTTATTATTGGATTAAATATCGGTGTATTTTAAACTCTGAGTTATGTCAGCCATGTTAGTTTTTTGTTTGAATACCGTTCTATACATGGTTATTCAACTCAATTTCGCTAGTTTTACTGCCTAAAATTTTTAAAATGCACTTCGTTTTTCAAAATCATGCGTTACAAATCAGGTCACAGGCTGGTTAGATGTTTGAACCATCAATATATATATAGAGAGATTTATTTTAGGACTGTTCTTTACTATTGTCAAACTGTTACATTAATATGCGTTAGGTACACTTGTACATACTGGCTATTTTTCAAAGGAAATTAGGATTTATTTATCATTTTTCAACTTCAAAATTGAGCTTTAATTTGTTGTGCTTGCTCATAAATTATGAGTCCTGGTAAGTAGATGGTTAAATGTGTCGACATTTTTCTTTTGTGTGTCTTATCCACAGTGAGGCATTGTCCCGCTTTTGTTTTAGTATTGTGGTTGAGAGTTCTTCACTTCACCTTCAGCGTGTAGCAGCATTTGTAGGCCCCGTGTAGGCATAGCCCGGCGGACGCGAGGCGTGCGGCCGGTGTTACTGCAGTGTTGGGCCAGCGTCGAAGACGCTGGGACAACATTGTACCGACATTGGCTGGACGTTTTCGTGTTTTGCTGGGGAGGCTCTGGGCCTGTGCCGGCGCGTTGTTGGGTCATCGTCGTAGACGATGGTCCAGCTTTTGGGCCGACTTTGGCTCAGAGTTTTTGCTTGCTGATGCCTGCATTGCCCGGGGGGATGCGGGCATCGGACCGATGTTGTTTTGTTGTTGGGCCAGCGTCCTAAACGGTGGCCCAGCAGTGAAGCCGCTTTGGGTCGTGGTCTGAGTTTTGCCGGGGGATCTGCTCTCGATATTTTCATATGTGGTGCCCGGCGGACACGACACGTTAGATCGATTTTGGTGTGGCGTTGGTCCAGCGTCGTAGACGGTGAACCAACGTTGGGCCAGCGTTGGTTCGGCGTCGCTTGTCTGCTGGGTAGTTCTTGCATAACACATAGGCCTAATATTAACTTAATAAATCCCGTGGCAGCCGCAGGACATTGCGCCGGTGCTGTTTTGATGCTGGGCTTTTGATTAAAGGGCCCAGCATCGAACCAGCCGTGGTTCTTTGTCTGCATAAGTTTTTGCTGTAGACCACTTTATGCTGATACTATATTGTACTGAAAATGTTTTGTTGTTTCTACTGTATTTGATAATTTTCTGCTAATTAATTAAAAAAATACACGTTTTTTGTTAATTTCATGGGTGGCCCGTACGCTAGCGACCTAAAAGCGTCTTAGTACGGGTCTCCTGGTCGTAATACATTTAAATTGTTTTATGTTTATGTACATCTAAAAAATTGTATGTTTTATATTTGCGTCCAAATAAATGCATCTGAGTCTGAGTCTGAGTCTGAGTCTCAATAAAGACCAGAAATTTACAACTTTAGGATCGAAAAAATAATTTAATTTGTTAATTTATAGCTTCAACACAGGTTTAATAATTTAGATTAAACAAGGGAGCAACAGTCAAGTGATTCTAAATGGTGAAAAAAGGATAAATTTCGTGAATCAGCCGGGAAGCGTCTGACGATGTTGAGCCTCGATTCCTCAATATGTAGATATACAGTAATTTAATTGGTTCTCGTTCAAATAATACAAAATAATATTAGGCCTATCTCCACTTTTAAATTGTTTTCTTATTTTTGTCTAAGGCCTACAGGTCCGCATGTCTAAAGAAGCGGCAATAACGCTATGGTTGACATGTGGTTACAACTGTCAATAGCCGATCAACTGTCAATAGCCGATAATTATAATAAAATGCAATACAAAAAATATATTAGCCTATTTATTTTGTTGATGTTTAAAAATACGCAAGAAGTGCAATTGAAGATCATAACTCACAGTCAAACGTCAAGTAAATCACACACCCTCGATTTTCATTTATTACCAATCACGCCTCGCGAGGATCACACGATGCAGATTGCTATTATAATATTCCAAAAAGTTTAACTGTTATTGCGTCAAAGCATACCGTATCGAATTACGCACCTCTGTGATGTGATCACGCCATGCACGCCATGCACACGATGTGTGGCATCTCAACAGACACGACACATCAACCCAATGCTGGCCCACAGTCTACGACATTAGCACAACATTGGACCAACAGTGGGTTGATGTATCTTGTTTTTATCAAGCCTTAAAAATATATGAATGATTGTTTTGAATTTTTTTTATTATTTTTGTCGAAATGAACAAAACAGTTCTGCAACTTTAATAAATTATGTATTTACCTCACCGATTTAACCCTATTTTACGAATGCTGATTATCTGGCATATTATGTCGAAATAAAACGTGGAATGCAGCTGCCTCTAGATTATATTAGAACAATTACCGAAAGTATCGAATGCATCGACTGCCTTCGGTACTTTTAATAAACAATTTGGACTGTCAATTTCATAAATTTGTTTAAAATAAGTAATAACACACGATTAAAAAACATATAGACTAAATAAGAAGGAACCTGCCATAATTTTACAGCACATGTGTAGGTCTGAAATTAATGACAACAACAGAACAACTTGTCATGGTCTATAGACTTGTTAGCCTACATGAAATAATCAGACACTAGCCTAGTCTCCCTGCCCTGGGCCTAGACCTACACTACACTGGACTGCAGTACAGTCTGTTTCACCAGATCCTGGGAGTAGCTTTTTTTCAATTTGCTGGGTCGTTGTTTTAAATTTTTCAACAAAATTTTTCTCAGATCATTTTTTCATCTTCCCCTAACTGCTAACATCGCTGAAAATTTTGTGGATTTTGTTGTGTATTTTGTAAGTTAGACCATTTGCATGATTTGGCATGTAGTAGAATTCTTGTTTCACGGTAATGATGTTAAAGAGAGATGTGATTTTGAAAATTTATTACATGCCAAATGGTCTAACTTTGATAATACCCCCAAAAAATCAACCAAATTTTCAGGGATGAAAAAATGATCCGTGAAAAATTTTGTTGAAAATTTTTAAACAGCGATCGAGTAAATTGAAAAAAGGCTACTCCCAGGATCTGGTGAAACAGACTGTAGCTATACCCGGATTCACCTTTCGCCGTTTCACGCTGTTTGTTAACATTTTCTTATTTGCAAGAAAAAGGGGTATATCAACTTTGACAGCATCAAAGAATAACATTTTATTTTAATAGAATTAAACTTGACCTGGGATCATTTGACTGGTCCCATGGCCATGATAGTACAAATTATGTGAGTAGACCTATAGATCTAGTTGCAGTCAACTTCCACCAGTGTTGGGTGTTTTTCGCTGATTTCTCAGTCAATTCTGAATCAATTTTCATGAAATTTTACAAGCATTCTTTTCAACTATTACGGCGCCTACCCTGAAAATTTAGTTAAATTTGAATAAGTATTTCAAAAGTTAGACCATTTGACAAGTAGTGGAATTTCGTGAGTGAAGCTGATAGCATGCAAATAATCATAATTCGCAAAAACTACATGTCAAATGGTCTAACTTTTAAACTACATGATATTTTTCCCTGACTTTTTCAGGGCAGGTGCCGTAAGACTAGAAACTAAAGCTTGTCAAATTTCATGAAAATCGGATGAAAATTGCTTGAGCAATGAGCGAAAAACATGCAACGCGAAAGTGACAGATTTGAAGTGACTTTTACTATAGATATATATCACTGTCATCAGTGTCGATCAACTGAGATACAAGAGGATGCACAAAGTTAAAGACGAAAGGGAGTTGTGGAGTCTCATAAGATTCTTTAATGTAATTAAAAATTTCAGTGTAATCATGGTAATTTTAACCTAATTAAAACTTGACCTGGGATCACTTGACAGGTCTTATGATAATAAAAATATGAGAGCTAAGACAACGGAGTCAACTATCAGAGCAGCTGAGCAACAGATTTTAATGTAATTAAAATTTGACCTGGAATCATTTGACAGGTCTTATGATAGTACAAATATGAGAGTTAAGACAACGGAGTCAACCAACTGAGCAGCTGAACAACAGATTATAATCTAATTAAAACTTGACCTGGGATCATTTGACAGGTCTTATGATAGTACAAATATGGGATAAAAAACAACAGAGTAAGTCATCTGAGCAACTGAACAACAGAGTTAATCAAATGAGATACAACAGGATTAAAATTTTCAGTGTAATTTTAATGTAATTAAATCTCGACCTGGGATCACTTGACAGGTCTTAGGCTAAAACAAATGTGAGAGCAAAACAACAGCGTCAATCATCTGTATCCCCAATATCATGATTTTATTTTTTTCAGGATTTTTAGATTTTAAAAAATATTTTTTATCAACATTTCTATGAAACCGCTTAAAACCCAAACAATCTTATTGTCCACCTAAACACTTGCTAAAGGACGGTTAAATGTTCCTACAGCATTGGGCCACATGGTGATGCCGTAGGCCCAGCGTTGGGCAGACAATCAGTGTTGCAGGTGTATCACTTCATGTCCTGGCTATAACATGTATAAGACACCAATCAGACACCAATTAGCGGCGATTGCTTTGATCTCCTAAACCAAGACGTGGGAATATGTGGTGTAAAGTTTTGTATATTGCTGACTTGTTTTGTTTACATGGCAATATACGTCCTGGGAATTTAACTATCTCACTCTTTTTCGGTGTTTTAAATAATTTTTTTGACTTTTTTTGTATTTTCAGTTAAGATCAGTAGGCTATATAGCTTCATATAAGTTAAATTTTCAAAATTGACAACATCGAAAATGTCTCATCCCAAGGGGTCACTTTAATTAGAACAAGTGAGACGGAATTATCATTTATTTTTAATGTAAAGAAACAGATAGAAAAAAAATAATAGCTGGTATAAAAGATGGTATCAATCACTAATTCAAGCCTTATATTTTATATAATGTATTGTAGTGTAGGCCTACTCATTATAGGTCACTTATAATTATTGACAACCATGTCAAAAATAAGAAATACGGGAATTTTGTCTCTTATATCCAGCCTAACTGGTAAGTGCGCAGCACAAAAATTAAAAAACTTCTGCAGTTCTAGTCTATGGACATGCTTACATCATCAGATCATATGGTTATATTATTAAGCTAAAAGAAAATCACAAATTTTTTGATGATTTTAGACCTGGGCATGTCCCTTTAACTAGTGAGCCAATGAGCCAACCTGGCGCCAAAATGTATCAATAATTTTTATTGTCAACATCAGTTAATCTGAATCACCCGTATTATATGCTATGTCGGTCACTTATTAAGTGAAATTCTAGCGATAAAATTATATGCCCAGCAAACTTATACGACATTGGACTAATTTGCCATGCTGGTTTAGCCTACCGTTGGATCAGCGTTGCAAACAGTAAACCAACGTCTCATGTTTGCTGGGCTCATGCATCATCGCCATATAGGCGTGTTTTTTATATTTCTATAAAAGCTATTGAATTCAACATTTATAAGTAGGCTAGATATCTTAATTCAATTGGTGTAGAGCTTTTTTGTTATGTTTATGATGTAGGCCAGTAGGCCTAGCCTATATTGCACCGTTGTATAAATTAGTTTCATTCTATTCACTTATCTTGTTCTACATTTTTTTTATTGTTGCTTACCAGTTATGTACTATTTTAAATCTAATCAAATCAATATATATAGTTTATTCAAACAAGATACAAACATATCAACTTATACAGTGATAATAAAAAGAAATAAAAGTAAGGCACCTTGCATTATATTGGCATTAAATTATTGTTTGAAAGGCAGTAAAATGAAATCTATGACTATGCTCATTTCCCATTTACCATGTTTACATCGAGTAATAATACATCTGTGATTGACGCTAAATAGGTAAATATTATTTTACAACACGTTCAACGGTTGAAAATGATAACAGAAAATAAATTTCGCAATCAAATTGCACATGTTGGCTATGTTACCCACCCTTCAGGAGCCCCAGCCGTCCCTCACCCGCAAGGCGGGCGGGCGTGCTAATCAGCTCATGCAGGTACCAGCATACACAATAAGCTAAGTGGTCACAGAGCCTGATTGATATACAACACACAGTCTGCACACCTAACAATTAAAACAACCTGCTCAACCCATCAGGCTTAATTGACTTGTCCACGTGTACATGACTGTCGGGAACATAACTTGTTTATTGGGTTGAGTGGCGGACCGTAACTATATCAAGTAATATTTTAACCCTTTCAATCTGTGGCATTATTTAAGCTAATCAAATGAAAATAAGTTAGTGTTATGGTAGAACATATGTTTTATACTGACTCAAAGTTTTAGGTCGATATTGTGAGTACTTTCCACGTAAATATCATACCTACACATAGCATAGTGACATACGTGACATAGCAGGTTATTATATACACCCGGGTGAAAATCTTTATAAATGTTTCCGTATGAAGATCCACATCCGGTAAAGATTTCAATGCGATAGTATTTATTGACATGGTATCGAACCTGGTTAGGGCAGGCCTATAGTCTGTCCGACGGTGGGAGATTGTCCAAAATGATAGTTAGCTTTTCGGTATCCAGTCATTCAATTCTCAAGCGATTGTCACAAAATTTTGTACTGATTATTATCTGGTCATTTGGCATCAACCCTAAAAATTTCCCGAAATTCTATCAAGTATTTCAAAAGTTAGACCATTTGACATGTAACGCAATTCTGAGAATAAGCCGGAATGAAGTTAATGGGTTTTATACATGTATGTAATATAGAGGAGCGTCATAAATAGACATTTACTACATGTCAAATGGTCTCACTTTGGAGATACGCAATATTTTTTCAAGAAATTTTCATATGATTGATGCCAAACGACTAGAAAATACGGTTTACAAAATTTCATGAAAATCGCTTGAGAATTGACTGACTGGATACCGAAAAGCTAACTTTTATTTTGGACCATTCTCCACCGTCGGACAGACTATAGACCCTACAGTCCTACTCGCCGTCAAATTAAGAATGATCAACCAGGACCACCGAAGCCGCACCGACCTGGCATGCTAGGGGCTAGTTGAGTATCAACTCACTCGTAACCCAGTGGTCTCGTGAGTTGACAGCTTCAACTAAAAATCTTAAAATACAGATTGTCTTAACTTTCTCTCATTTCCTTTAGGGCCTACAAAAGTTAAGATAAATCTTAACTTTTCTGATAAAAATGAGAGAAATTTAAGATAATCCTAATTTTAGGATTTTTTTGTGGGATGGGCCCCGGGTCCAGGCAGGAAAGCCAAGATCGCCAGAAACTTTGCAGGGCCAGGGACAAAGGTCATTTTCTATTATATTTAATATTTCAAAAGTTAAGACCATTTGCCATGTAATAAAATTCTAGAAATAGTTTAATGGAGTTATATAGGCCTATACTCGCCGTCAAATTAAAAATGATCAACCAGGATCGCATGATTTTCAGCGATTTCTTCGTCAATTTTGAATTTTGCAGAGGCCATTTTCCATTGAAATCCTAACAGGGGTAAACATGGTAAAAAATTCTCAAAGTTATATTTAATATTTTAAAAGTTAAACCATTTGCCATGTAATAAAATTCTAGAATCAGTTAAACGGGGTTATTGAGGGACGTCATAATTTCAATTTACTACATGTCAAATGGTCTAACTTTGAAATTGACGGTATATAATTTTACGAAATTTTTAGGGCTGTTAGGAATTGAATAGAAAATGGCCTTCGCAAAATTTGAAGGCAATCGATTTAAAAGTGACGGAGAAATCGCGATCCTGGTTAATTTGACAGCGAGTATAGCCTATGCTATGCCCCCTATGAATAGAGCCTGAGGCCCAGTGGCAGTGAGGGACGTCGTAATTTCAATTTAGAACATGTCAAATGGTCTTAACTTATGAAATAGCTATATAATTTTACGAAATTTTCAGCGCTATTACGATTTGAGTAGACAATGGCCTTTGCAAAATTTCAAGGAAATGGGTTCAAAATTGACGGTGAAATCGCCAAAATTCATGCGATGCTGCTTGATCATTTTAAATTTGACGGCAAGTTTGGTCTGACGTAACTGTGTTAGTCTCTAAACATAAAGTCCGACGCACGCGCGAATAGCTCCACTACCAACCTCAATAAAAATAACACTGATTTTAAATGTAAACATATTATAATGATAAGGTTGGTAGGGGAGAGTAGGGGAGCCTAGTAAAGTCCTGTCCCATCTTTTACCATGTTTACAGGTGTTTTTGAAAACATGTATAATTTGTTACAGGAAATTTGTTTGATAATTGAAAATGCTGGTGCCAATATTCACCCTAAAGTTGAACCACAAAGTTAATCCCAGAACTGTGGCACTCGGACATTATGATGGAAAACATCCTTGTCTGACAGGAGCAACAAGAGCAGGCAAGGTTAGCAAATTATTTCGCTCAAGATTGTGGTTTTCTTTGGTCCAGCCTCCAGAGTGGTCTCGGAAAAGGGTGGCATACAGCATATGCTATTATTTGGGTTGCAGATAAAGAAATATAAAAACATAATTTCAATAATAGAGTTTGCTTTTAAACAGTTAAATGTCTGTTGGTTTTATAATGAAAAAGATATATATTACTTGTAACAGTAACCACCTGAAAAATGTTGTTGTGCCCTATGATATATTATTATAGATGTTCAATTGATTGTGCTATTTCAATTTGTTAGGTCTTCATCCACAATCCCCACACACGGACCCAGCAAGGAGGACGCCTTGAGTTTGCCAAGGAGTCTGATCTCAGTCTCCTTAATATTAATCAGGTAGGACTGTTCGCTGTCTTCCAGCATTATAGTGTGTTGATTTTTTATTGTAAAAGTAAATATGTATAAGACAAAACATATCCAAATTCTGAAATTGCTCTGTGTTGCTTCTTTTCTAAGGATTAGGGAGAAAAATATGTTCATTTGAAAAGTAAACCATAGAGCTCCTTTTGAAGGCTGGTGTGACTAATACTCCAGTGTGACTTATTTACAAGGACTTCACTGTGGTTAAGCGGTGGAGGTAACTGGAGTTACCATTAGCAAAAGATGGCTGACAAGGCTACCGATTCGTTTACATTTTCATTTATTGTGTGTACTTTAACTTTCTCCTTTGCTCCGCTAATTTGTAGGTGGATTTATAACACTTAGCTGGATAAAATGCACATTATGTTAACTTAAAATTGGCGATAATTTACTCGTAATCGGTAAACTCAATTTGTTCAATGAGAATGGTAACTGTCATGTGTCAATTCCAGCTGTTACTGGTAACTGCTACTTTAGTGGATGGTAACTGTCGGTTTCAGTGGGGGTAACTCTCGGTTTCAGTGGGTGGTAACTGTCGCTTCTTATTGGCAGAAAAATGCTATTTTATAATGTATATTCTAAAACAACTTTTGTAATAGTTTACAGGATCGTGAAGTTGATGACGATGCGTCCTGATCGACTTTTATTTTAATTACCACATTATACAGTATCACAGTAAGGGTGATGTGATATATTACGAGGGCCTACTATATTAGATACTAGATGCTAATATATGCCTGTACTCATAAGCGTAGGTGGTGAACCAACACTGGGTCAACATAAATATAAATTATAATAGGGCTTACTTTCAAACACCAGATCGCTATACATATCAAAAAACATTTCGGAGATATCTCTTGTGATTATTAAAGTATACTATATTTATTATAAATTATTAGGTAGGTATAGTCAGTACGTAGTTTAGCATTAAATTTTAAGCTCATCGTTATTGGGCGGATGAAACACCCATTTTTTAAGGCTCAGTGGCCAATCTTGATAAGTTAGCCTAGGAGCCCAAAACTATTTCCTACTTAAGACGCCATAAAGTAGCAAAATCCAAGATGGCCGCCATGTGTACAAGATGAAACAATAAAATGATACTATTTTCGACAGAATAGATGCAGATTCTTAATTTTAGTGTGACGGCCGTCATTTGACAAAGTGAAACAAAATTCGTGTCGAACATTTTTGTTATCATTTTAGTCAGAATATAAGGAGATTCGTGACTTTAGTGTCTACCATAGGATTGTCTTATGCACATCACCTGGGGGCATAATCTAGATTCAGATTCAGGAGGGGGTTTCAGAGTAGGAAATGTCTATAACTTTACTGGAAGTAACATATATTAGTGTTTACCATAGAGGTTTCAGATACTAGTAGCTCGACATGTGACTATGTTTGTATCATTTAAAACAACCGTGATGTATGTAGTCAAAACCGAGATGGCGGCGGCAAATTAACCATCACATAAACATGACCCTGCAAGAAATGTGTATAACCTTTGCCGGAATTAGGATCAATCAATGATTTTGCTGTCTATCACAGGGTTTTCATGTGACATGATCGGAAAATAATTTTAGAGATGATCGAGATGTTTAAAACAATAATGGCGGCCATTAATAATGATCACTTCAGTGCCATGACCTAAAAGAGATGTAGGCCTATATACATGATATAGTGAGACCACATATCTTCATCTTTTGGTAATAATACTGCTTCCCTCTTTTGGATAACGCATTGTACATGTTGTATGCAGACTGGGCTTAGAACAAACTGAAAAGTCTAAAGAAAAGACATTTTGAAATACTTTTTGGAAGGTTTAAAGTGACAAAATAAGGACAAAATCATCATTTTTTATTTAAGGTCCTTGATATGTCCATACTCAACATCCCCATAGAATATAATTTTACATGTTGGTATAAAGACTGTCTAAAATAATGCTTGCCAGTCATAGGGGCGTATATATGAAAATCCTACATGGGTGTTACCAGAATCAAGAATCTTCTTCCATTCTGTTGACAATTATATTATTTTTTGGTTTTCACAAATGGTGGCCATCTTGGATTTTACCCATAATGCAATGTCCAATGTATTTTCCAACTACACACTATGTCGGGAATCAAAATTATGCTTTGCGGTCCATTCTGTCGAAAATGATGGTAATTTATATAGCTTAACCTTGCAGTAATGGTGGCCATCTTGGACTTTACCCACAATGCAATGGCCAAAATAATTTCTGGCCACACCATTATGTCGGGCATACCTGAAAACCATGTGGTAGATACCAAAGTCATGAATCAGCTTATATTCTACAGTTCTAGCGAAAATGATATCATTTTAATATTTGACTTTGGTCAAAACGGGACCATTTTGGATTTTTATGTTTTACGTCAACACTTTTAAATATTCAATAGGGCTCCTAGGCTAATGTTAATTATTGGGTCCTAATAAAGCAACTGTTGACTACTAGTGTATATACCAGATATCGTCTATACATGATCTCTATATGATCTATACTAAAATCAGGTCTGATGGAACAGCAAAATTGATTTTGCAATCAGCAGGACTGATTTGTTTCTCAACAAAACTCAATCCTTCAGCTTTATATCTACGAAAAAAATAATTACCTTCCCTTGAAATAGCTTCTTTACAGTTTTCCGAAAAGTGAGTCTCTTTATTGTAGGCCTACCTGATATTAACCACAGCTGTTTGTTCATAGACATTTTCAATATCAAGAATTAAATGTAGGACTATACTAGAGTTCAACATGCATGCCTTTATCTATGTCTTTCTTTTAGAACCGATTTAATCCTCTACATGCCCAATATATTTCATCTTGCGAATAACGCCATGTATCAATGCATATATTATATCATCATCTTTAGTTGAATTTGTGTATGGGCGACATTGGTAGAATTATTAAAATTGCCACGACCTGTACTAGCAGATATTTGTACTAGAACATATTTGTTTTCTGAAAAACTTTTAAATTTTTTTATAATATCTTATTCATTTGAAATGAAGTGTTTGATTTGTGAAAATGCTTTGATCTATGTCCACAATATTCGCTGTTATGATCCAAAATCCACTTTCTCACACTGAAATTTTGTGATCCATCATGATCTCGTAATGTGTCATCCAGTACATCATTTACACTGTGTGCAAGATATACACACTGATAACATAAGTATCGATGATAATCTACAAAAATAAAATTAAAAAAAAATCAACTAATACTGTTAAAAAAATTAAAGCAGTATTGATGGATAATTTCAATTATATCGATATTCCTTTAATTATAAACATATACTGCTCTGCAAAGCCAAAAGCAGTATCTGCTTATAAAGTGAACTGATACTGCTTTTTGGCTTTGTGCGATAATATATATTACTTAGATGACTATCTACAAATAGCCTATTACTGTTCCTGGAGTGAATCATCACAGACCTGTACTTTTTACACAGTTAGACAAATAACTACACAGAAAACACAGAAATAGAAACAATGATGGTTTAATGTTGGACGGGCGTCGTAGATGGTGGCAATGTTTCGTGTTTACCGGGTACAATTGATATCCATTACATAATATAATATTCTCAAGATGTATTGTAAGACTATAGTCTACCAATGTTACTTAAATAACAGAAATGTGAAGAGCGATGATTTTCTCGGGCAATGATTCCGGACTGAAATGATGATGAGAAACATAGTAACCATGCTAACTGAATTGCAATTGTAAAATTCAAAATAAGCAGACTATATATGATGCACCACTGGGAAATTTCTAATAAATGAAGTATCTGTTACCAGCAACATAATTTGTCAGTTACCATTAGCATGATATCATCAAGTATTGCAGTTACCAGCAACACACTTGTCAGTTACCATTCTCATTGAACAAATTTAGTTTACCGATTACGAGAAAATCATCGACAATTTCAGGTTAACACAATGTCTATTTTTTCCAGTTAAGTTTTATTAATTCACCTACAAATCAGAGCAGCAAAGTAAACAAAATGTATGAAAATGTAAACAAATCGTTAGCCTTGTCAGCCATCTTTTGCTAATGGTAACTCTAGTTAACTCCACCGCTTAAGCACAGTGGACTTAGCCAGAGACCCGTCCAGCCCGTCTTTTGGACGGCCTATTTTCAGCCTGGACGTAGAAAAATATCACCAGATTCCACCAAATTGCATTGTGGGAGGACCCCACACCCCGTCCTGGCCCAACAATAAATAAATTTGGACTCCCTGTTATCATTTCCTTTCCAAGTCCTTGCTGATTTATGGTTTTGAACTTGGTCTAAGACCCTTTGTCACCTAATAGTAATAATGTATATAGTTTTTGGCCCTTATGGACATGTCAGTGTTATACGATTTGTAAAAGTTTTTAGTTTAATATTTATCATAAAGACTTCATTTACAATTAATTGTGTGAAATAGTATGTTTCAGTCAAGATTATGGTTGACTGTTTGTTTATTGATTTTGTTGTTAACTTCTGGCCATGTTATACATTGGCATTTTATACACGTGGTCAGTAAGCAGTGTTGTGCAGTAGGCAGTGTTGTTTTAGTATAAGCTGTTGAAATAGTCTGTTGGGAATCATCCTAATTATGCATTTGACGATAACCTTTGTATTTCATATTTTGTTGTTGTGATGTGTCCTTTCTATTTTTACATTATTTCAGGTTGTCAGCTCACTTTGTGCTGGACAGTTGGATGCTTCAAAAAACCATGATTACTTAGTGGTCGGTACACAGACCAATCTTTTAGCCTATGATGTGGTCAATAATTCTGATCTCTTCTACAAAGATGTGAGTAAATCGATCTTTCAGATTTGAAAATTGGTGGTGAGTGAGAACATGCTCACCTTAGAGTAGTGAGGAGTGTGATCACTCAGGAATCACAGTTTATGAGGGTGCACATTGGTTAAAAAACGAATCAAACGAACGGCGAACCGCCTGTTTTTAGAGGGCGAACATTTAAGATTACATCTTATAAAAAGTGTAAAAAAAGAACCTAAAAAATTATATCTTTTTCTATCTATATTTATATCACTTATAGAAAGTGAATAGTGAGGCTAAAAAATGGGTAAAAAAGTGAACTGGGAAGAATCTGTAATTTCCAGGACCCATGTGCACCCTCTTAATCACAATTGCAAACTGGTTAGGGAAATTGGAAAAAAATTCAGTTAAAAAAAACAATATGATAACACTGAGGTGAGTTGTATTTCATTCACCTTTTCGCTCACCCTAAATCTGATGGCCTGAGTAAATGTTATTGATAACATGGCTCAACAGAAATAATTAGGCATTTTAGATTTTCATAATACCATCATCATCATGTTGTGTTTTCTAAATTACTAACTCACAGGTTAATTAGTAACTACAAGATAATTTTTTTTTAATTTATGGCGAGACACCCCAAAATTATTTCAGAGGTGAAAGGGTTTAACTGCTATCACATAATGCATCTTTGGGACTCATTTACTCAAATTATATTTTGAAATCCAAATTTTTATTCAGCTACTGTAGAACCTTTTTTGAGCGGCCACCACTAATGCAAGCCGAAAGTCGCCGTTCAAGACAGGTGGCCACTCATAGGAGGCCTCGTTTTTTTTTCAAAAAAATAATTTTTTAGAGATTTGACATAGGTGGCCGGATAAGGCATCAGAAGTGTCAATTTTTATACCACAGACATGTTTTTGTACTCAAAATGATAAGCTGGCAATGCTGTTTATGTACCTGTGTACTGGTACTGGTAGGCGGCGTGAAACAAACGCAGCCGTTCGCCGCCTGTCATAAAGTATTTAGTATGCGCAAACTGAGAAACTAAGAAACATACATACATAGTAGTAAACGCCCAGCCTACACGACACGTTGATACAATGATGTTTTAATGCTGGGCCAGCGTTGCAGACGTTCGACCAGCATTAAACCATCATTGTTTCAATTGTCGTTTTTGCTGGGCACGACACTTGGAGATATATATGCTGCTCTGCGAGCATCTGCCTACTTTTCTGGTAAGCAGATACTGTCTTTTGACTCTACATGTCAGTATGAGTGTGTCCTAGTGATCGGTAATCGGCACCCTTTAAATATTAGGTGTATATAAAATATATATTTAATCTTTTTAAATCTTATAGTTCGGTACCAGGCGGTATGCGAATTAAATTGCCAACAAATTATTGTAATATAATAATATATATAAATGAAATGAATCGGGTTTTAGGCCACCTTTGTGCACATATAGGCTAAACTGGGCCAGGAGAACCTCCTGAGGATGGTGAGATGATTGAGATGACACTGTCCTCCAGACACAGGATTCGAAATTCGAGCCCTGGCGGTCTGAGGCCGAGCACGCTACCTCTCGGTCACGGAGGCTCCCCACAATACTAACTTTCACACGTGGATGGGGAAGAAACAATTTTGTTTCTTTCAAACCGCCGAGACCGGGAACCGAACCCCGGACTCTGGCGTGAAAGGCAGCGGTGCTAATCACTACCCTAGGGCCCCCGCCCATAATAATATATATATATATTATATATAAATTTGACTATATACTCTGGCCAGGCAGTTAAAGGTGTGCTCGCCGTTCCAAGATAACACAGGAGACAAGACAACGCTGTGTCAAAGCTGGGCCAGCATCGAGAGCTGTTCAGCCAACATTGGCACAGCGATGGTCAAATGCCTGTTCATTGAGCCTCTTCATTCGGCACGGTGACCCACTGTTGGTTTGTTGCTGGCACGACGTCGCAGATGGCGGGCCACCATTGACTCAGCATTGAGTTCGCGTCTCCTGTTTACTACATTAATAGAGTGGGGTTTTGCACCGTGTCCAACTTCCTGTCAGATTGGGCTAATTAACACTTTGAACCCTACTAGATTTTTAGTCTCAACAGAGATTAATTAAGTAAGAAATTTAATTATTAAACGTGTTAGGCACATATGCTTGCAACAAATTGTTATTTTCCTTTTTGCCATGATCTTACAGATAATGTCATTGCACATCACGATTTCAAACCTGTGCGCTAAAACAATAATAATATTT
Organism: Flabesymbios commensalis; assembly: GCA_964017125.1. Taxonomy (NCBI): domain Eukaryota; kingdom Metazoa; phylum Annelida; class Polychaeta; order Terebellida; family Flabelligeridae; genus Flabesymbios; species Flabesymbios commensalis. Next base: position 29,110,663 of record OZ024914.1, read on the forward strand.
ACATATCATATTTATGCATTCCACAGATTTTTCCGTTTTCTACGCGTTTTATCATGTTACAAAATCAAAGTACTAATTCCTTACAATTTTTCAAAACATCATAGAAATAATATTAAATATTGATGCGTTTTTAAAATTATGTTCAATTATATTAATAAAATATATTTCGAATAATATGTATATGGATTTGACACTTTGACCAGCTCATGCGAGTTGCTTATCACCACCCGTAATAATGGTTCTTTATCAATAATAAATGGGTCTTGTAGTTTGAGTAAAGGGTGTTTGTTGATGACTCACACAACTTGACTGTTTAGGGCCAAGATGTGAGAAAATATATTAAAACACAATAGCTGTCTTGGTTGAACGTCTGATTTTAGGCCTGCTGTCACTGCTGGTCGAGCTGTCAATCATTTGAAGACCGGCATAAACTCACTGTGATTGGTCAACAGCACCCGCCCACAGGTCATCGTCACGTCTCGTCGTTCATCGCACATGTAACGATATGTTGCGAGATTTTACGTGTGGTGTTCCCATCAATCACAGGACATCGCCGCATTGCTGTAATAATGTTGGTCCACCGTCCACAACACTGAACCGGCATTAATTCACCATTGGGATAATCTCACGTGTTTGCTGATTTATGCATTCATGAGTAATGCAAAATTTAATTCAACAAGAAATCTACACCCTTTCACCACGAAAACCACTGATTAGATGTAAACAAGTATCAATCATTCATTCACAAATAAAGAAAAATAGTGATTTTAATCATGCATATGATGGAATTGCAACATAGGCCTACCCATATACCGGTATATCCCATGTAAGGCGTGGTGATCTGATATTTAACATCTTTTAATAATCACCTTACTCACACTATCAGCGCTCTGACGTAAGGCATAAATAAAGTCAAAATAAAATATGTGATTTTTCTAAATGGAACACAACAGTCGATTTGCCATTAATGCATCTTTACTAATAAGGTAAAGGTTGAGACACATATACGTGTATGTGCAACAGTTAAGATACTGCAGCGTTCATAGGGTCAGTCCAGATCTGTTGTATCCATGTCGCGATTCATGCTGAACATTGCATTATATTTGTCCACATAAAGTGGCTGATCGGTATTATTTCGTTCAGAAATTTGAAAAATTAATTAATTACGCCATCACTTAAACTGTTTGTCATTCACGCTGACGATTTTATTAAATTGACCGAGATATAATTTTAGCGTTTTGAATGACATGTTCTAAGTAGGCCTGCTGTGTATTATTATTATTATAGTGACCGCCGATATATGAGTGGCAGGTGATTAAAAGTCAAAAGTTGACTTGTTGACCGATATAGTGGCCGGTAATATGATGTTCAAAAGTTTATTATTATTTGCCGTGGCCGTTTATCAACCTGTAAAAAATTAACGTCAGTATGATCTTTAGAATAGATTCACGCTGCCGCTGATGATATAATAAACACATATGCCTATTGACCAGTAATTGGAGGTCAAATGTTGATTTGGTCCTGGAAAATCACTGGCTGTGTCCTATATTACAAAAATCTATGCAAAAATTGCGCCAGCACTTATAATTTTTCGCCGCAGTGTCTGTCATTCATGCTGACGATTTTCTTATATTGGCCGACATGATTTGGCAGCCCATACATAGTTGCCGGAAATTGGAAGTAAAAAATGACTTGTTGCTAAAAAATCACTGGCCGTGGCCGCGTTATGGAGGGGGCCAGTCATCGGAGGTCATTTATACAGAGAATACATTTGGAACTCCAAATGGTGACCGTTAAGTGGAGGTGGCCGTTCAAACTGGTGACCGGTCAAGACAAGTTATACTGTATAATATTAGACAGATTTTCATAAACATTGTACTAAAATGATCAGGATTACGTTTTTTTTTCTGGAATTGCAAAACAAATATTTTTTTTCCACAGACTGTTTGATATCGGGGTGTCAAGTCACATTTGTAAACTATTGAAATGTGGTAATTTCTGGTATGATACAAACTGATTTGTACACCAAAAATCAATTGTAAGCATCCATACCTGTGTTATATACTGAATCGTTAGCTTGAAAGCTAGTACACATATGTAATATTGTTACATCAGTGTAACTTTTTACTGATCTATCACTCAGACTGCTATGCGTCCTTGTATTTACATGATACTAATCCATATCATCTAGTACATGTAATTGAAAACGCAATAAATGTATGTAATCTTTATTTTATTGTTAACAGACGCCCGATGGATCAAATGCAGTGGTAGTTGGTAATCTGGGAGACATAGAAAATCCCTTAGCCATCATAGGTGGAAATTGCTCCTTGCAAGGATATGATCACGAGGGAAATGATTCGTTCTGGACAGTGAGTGATGATTTCATCAAATATTAAAAAAATTTTAGTTAAAGCGACAGTCAGTCCAAAATATCTTTAATATGTCCATAATATGTGAACATGTCCATGGACTAGATTTGCGAAAGTCTTTTAAATTTTGGGTTGCTGTGGCAATGAAGCAAGTGTACCGGAAACCCCGTTTATCAGTTATTCTTGTATTTCTCATTTTGCATGTCTGAAATTAAATTTTGTTCTTATTTCTCTGTAAACTGGTAAATGCGCAACACAAAATTTAAAAAAAATTACTAAATTTTAATCTATGGACATGTTGACATATATGTACGAAAAAGGATGCTTTTGGCCTAATTGTGTTGCTTAAATGTAATAACTGTATTGATATGTCATGTTAGCTGAATATTATCTGAATAATCCTTTTCACTTTCTATTGATACCTTTTCAGTTTTTTAATTTTTTATAAAGCATGTCATCAAAATATAAATTAATTTATATTGCTTACAATAGGGACAATATGGAAAAAATAAATTTCCTAATTTTTTTGGATGGTAACTGAACTCTATATTTTTAGGTGACTGGTGACAATGTGTGTTCACTTGCATTAGTTGATTTCAACACTGACAATAAGAATGAGGTAGGATTTTCTTTAGTGTGCGTGATAAGGAACTTATCACGCACATGTGCGTGATAAGGAACTTACTAAGGCAGTACTCAGTAAAATACTACATGATCATACTCTCTTGTCCCTAATTTCTCCAAGCTAGGCTTCTCATGGTAGTGTACCATCATGTGCTATTTCAGTCTATCAGTAATCAACAGCATGCGAAGCAACTGAGAAAGCTAGAAATACTAGGGCAGTGCAAAATACGTTAGAGTACCATGATCATCAACATTCCAGCATTGTCCAAACTTTTTTGTGAAATTGCCATAAAAAAGTGTGTGACACCTCAAAAAATATAGTTCAACATATTTAAATTTCTGGCACACTTTTGCGCACCAGTAGCACACAATTGCTGGACATGTCGTAAACTGTTCTGTGGGCATATGTCAGACTAGCATAAAGCTTACTGTATCTCCATTGTGCAGATACAAAATTGTATTAGAAATTTCATAGTGTATTATGAAAGAAACATACCAAAAAAAAAAAGATTTAGATCAATTATTTGAAAAGTGAATTAGTACAATCTCCTAAGAATCGAATATCCATAGTTCATTTGAGCAGATTTAGGATTACTGTTAAGATTATCTGTTATCCCTACAAATTGTTTATCATAATTTTCTATATTTACAGCTAATAGTTGGATCTGAGGACTTTGATATTCGTGTTTTCAGGGAAGATGAAATAATAGCTGAGATGACAGAAACTGAGGTATAAAACTGTCTTATAATAGTGTCTTATATTATTAAGCAATAAATTCCTCTGATGAGTCACAGAATGATGTATAAAGTGAAACCTAAATTCGCTTTTTATTTTGGGACAGATTTGTGTAATTGTTTTGGTTTTTCTTGAGTGTAACATATGGCTGTAGGGAACCCCACATTTGTATTTTTGTTATAGGCAATCACCGCTTTGTGCCCGATGCAGAAGTCTCAGTTTGGGTATGCTTTGGCTAATGGCACAGTAGGAGTGTATGACAGATCTGCACGCTATTGGAGAATTAAGGTAGACATTTTTAATAAATGTGTACCTCTGTGACCAGTAAAAATTGTTCTTTTAGTTGTTGTCTATTCTAGTCTGTTGGAATATCTAATTTGTTGACATTATTTGAATGCCCTTGATATGTTGCAATAACATTGTTAAGTATTATTGCTTTTTCTGAAAACTACATTTAAATTATACACAAAATAGTCATTATATGTATATCAGTATATCAACACAATTTGTATATTTTTATGTGTAATAGTGTAGACAGACTACCACTATTGATGTAGCGTATACCGAAATCATTTTTAGAAGTACCAGTATTCACTAAAATAAAAAATTATTGTGGGATTTTCAGATATCATAAATAAATTGATGGACCATGTGATAGGGAACCACAACTTCAGATGGAGGAAAATAAAAATTTAAAAAAATTAGTAATTTCAGTGTAACATGTAATTCTTTGAAAGAACTAGTAAAATATTATTCTATTGCCATATTTTTTTCTAGTCTAAGAACCAAGCAATTAGTATTATGGCATATGACCTTGACAATGATGGTGTAGCTGAGCTTATCACAGGTTGGAGCAATGGCAAGGTGAGCATTACCATATATTAACTTTCCTTAGTTAAAATAATGTTCTTTATAAGTTTTATCAATTGTTTCTGTATGTATTGAATGTAATATATTTTTAGATTGATGCACGTAGTGATAAGACTGGAGAAGTTATTTTTAAGGACAATTTTTCTGAAGCAATAGCTGGAATCGTTGAGGTAAGCTACTTATTCAACTACGTTATAGATATTGTTATTGTCTGAGTAATATCATGGTTTGTGATCAAGAAAATATAAAAAGCAGAGGGTCAAAGCTGTACATTTTACTGGGTGTTCATAAAAGGATACGTTGGCATAAAAAATCATTATTGTTGCTAAAGGCTTTTAAAAATAGGTCTTTTCTCATGGCTTCGTTGTATCTAAAATAGCATGTTTTTCATACCCCACTTCCGTGTCACACAAAGGGGAAGATATATTAGCCTATAACCATGTTTTAACCCTTAAAACGCTGACAAATTTTGTATAAACCATGGAGACCAAAGGGTATTTTTCCAATTTAAAATCATCATAAAGGTCTTTCCGCTTCATTTGAATACCTATGTTATGGGTCTCCGGCCATTATAATTTTTTTTACTCTTACAGTGCGGGATATACTTTAGATTTTAGAATCCGACGTCTACAGACGTCAGATTCTGATTAAAATCGATCCCTGCGCGCAAGAGTCAATTGACCTGTTTCTATCCGCATGTGGCTACAGTAGCTCGAACATGAGATCAATTACTACTGTAGTACTTAGGCATAAATATTTGTTGTAGGCGTACATAATATAAGCAGTGTTTTCCCCAGGATTTTTCCAAAGAGTATCGGCTTTCTGGAAGATGCTGTTTTGTCGCTGAATTCATGGCCAATTCAAAAGAAATTAGGAAATAAAAGGTTTTTTAGTGTCTCGCACGAAACGTCTCGGTACCGATGCGCTAAGACGCTTTGGGGAAAACACTGTATGAGGCTCAGCCTCAAAGCCATTTTTACTTTATTGTCAGTCCATTTATATTATTCTTTTAATTGATTGTCAGTCCATTCACATCTGTATATATATATTACACATATGTATAAATTATACCATTACAGCATATGAAAACAAATTATTTTACAGAATATGTCTGAGACTTGACTACTGCTGTACCAGGCACCAGTTGAATCTCTGTACCTTCTGTACATGCAATTTATTTCCACTTTGTTTGTATAAATAAATAACTGGATTTTGGATAGCAATTGATGCAGGAACACTATACTGCTAGAAGAAACTATTCCACTAAATACTACCTGATATTTGAAGACAAATCCTTTGTCCTTTCAGATTACACACACAATAAAGTAACAATATCATTCTGTGTTAGCCTAATAAATTCATAATGTGCTATTTTTAGGGAGATTACAGACAGGATGGTCATGACTTAATGATTTGCTGTTCTGTTGATGGTGAAGGTGAGATTTCAACTTTTGTTTCCTAAGCATTCGCCATACTTTTTTATGCCTAATCAAATCAGTATTTAAAAAGTGAGGGATATCTGGATATCACAGGTGTAATAGTTAAGATTACAAATATATCTGTATTGTAAGCAGCTTTACAGTATGTTGCAGGAGAAATTGTTACTTCATGAAAAATAATTATTCAATAAAGGCTAAATGCCAGACTCCTAATTTTTGCTTGGATTAGTCTTCTACACAGACTTTGTGACATTGATTTATCTAGACAAATTCTATAGCTGCTATATTAAAAATATTCAATTTTGTACCGTAAAATTTGTAATTGTAGCCAAGGCTGTAAGTGTCAAAAGTCCACTTGCGGCTTGTATTGGAGGTTTTGTATGAAAAATCAAATCCTTGCTGGGCTATCACTCTCACCTGCCGGTAAAATTCACCCATCCCTTTATGTCAAATGGTCAAATAAAGATATGCCCTATGGATCAATTCGATGCTCACATCAGTCGGAAAGTTTACTCTACATAGCACTATATAATTAAACATGTTCTACAATACATTGTATTAAATTGTTCGGAAAATGTAATAAGAAGATACGCCATGATCAATTATATAAATAAAATTGTCTACAGCACACGTGATATCTTTGTATCAGCAGATATTCAGTATGTTGCGTCCGTAGACATCCCAGCGCTGTCATAATTATCATTGCTATAAAACAGTCAGCAATCACACCCCTCTCCACACTTTAATGAATGGACCTGTCAGTCATATGGACCCCGTTTTCATTTGACTGTACAGGTTTGCCATGCAAAGGCAATAGGCAGTATCTGCTCACTTTAAAACTAAGCAGATACTACCTTTGAAAAGCTGGCTGGGACGAGATGATTATGCAGGATTTGCTAAATGTTGACAAATGGTGTCTGCACTAAACCAGCATTGAACCGCCCAAATAAGCATACGTACGTCCACGCACCCACCCCCCTTCCCTATAGGTGATCAGCTGCCTGGGAAAAAAAAAAACTGACACACTGTTCGTGTATAGCTGCCTGGTCTACACACGGAGATGCAACAATATTTAGTGAAACAACATCTAGTCGGCTCCTTCTGTTCACCTTGATGGACAGGTTGTATACCCAGCAAACATAATATGTTCTTCCAATGTCGGATTAAAGTTGATCCACCAGCCCAACATTGCGTAAACCAAAATTATTTCAATCTGTTAAGACTTTTAAGTAAGTTGGCCTACATGAACTGTAGCGCTTGTAGCGCTTGTAGGGCTACATTACCTGCCCTATCGTCACACAATAATGTGAATATAATGCCTGTAAAGGGTCAGAAGTCATCTGGCCTTATTTATGGATATGTCGCTTGAAAACCACAACAAAACAGATTAGGTGTAAATGGCCGTTAAAACGACATTTATTTTTTATATAAAATTTTACAATAATGTGAAAACAATATCTTGAGATGTTTATTAAAATACAATATCTTACGATGCTTTATTGATAATGTAAACAGATTAAAGTATGAAAATACAATGTATATTATGATGCTTGAGACCATATCTTCTCATGGTTTTCGATAAGGTAACCAAAATAAACAAGTAGGAATATACTAACAACATCGGTGACATGAAGCATCCAAGAATAATAAGATATTGTTACATATTGTTATTTTAAAACACTGAAAATTATCCAAAAGATTTATTAAATATATACAACATTGTGTGAACTCAGGTAGGACAATCCTTTGAATGGCTTGACCCCTCGCCTTCGCCATTCATTTCAGCGGTGAGCATGGGAGGAGGCGGGCAAATAAACACTTTACACAAGCGGCCACTTTGATAAACACCATTGTCATAGCCCTTTTTAAATATACAGATAATCTTAAATAGGTTTTGAGCTGAAAGAAGTTTTGGTCCTTGACAATTCTCAAATTGAGGTTTTTAGCCCGCCTTTTAATTTTAATTAAAAAAGGTGGGCTATTGCAATTGAAGTTCGGCGTCGTCGGCGTCGGCGTCAGCGTCGGCGTTAACATTTACTTGTGGGCGCGATAACTTGAAAAGTTTTTCATGTTTCCTTCCCAAATTTGTTTTGCATGTTACTAATGACCACTTCTCGGACAAGTTTAATAATGACTGAAAAAAAATTAAAAATGGCCGACTTATTGCGATTTTTCACCTTTTACGTCAATAATTTGACCTTGTGGGCGCGATAACTTGAAAAGTTTTTCACGTATCCTTTTCATATTTGTTATGCATGTTACTAATGACCATTTTTCGGACAAGTTCAATAATGGCCGGGAAAAAAAAAATGGCCGATTTATTGCGATTTTTCACATTTTACGTCAATAATTTGACCTTGTGGGCGCGATAACTTGAAAAGTTTTTCACATATCCTTTTCAAATTTGTTATGCATGTTACTAATGACCAGTTCTCGGACAAGTTCAATAATGGCCGAAAAAAAAAAAAAAATGGCCGATTTATTGCGATTTTTCACATTTTACGTCAATAATTTGACCTTGTGGGCGCGATAAGTTGAAAAGTTTTTCACATATCCTCTTCAAATTGGTTATGCATGTTACTAATAAGTAGTTCTTGGACAAGTTTAATAATGGCCGAAAAAAAAAAAAAAATGGCCGATTTATTGAGATTTTTCACATTTTACGTCAATAATTTGACCTTGTGGGCGCGAAAACTTAAAAAGTTTTTCACATATCCTCTTCAAATTGGTTATGCATGTTACTAATAAGTAGTTCTTGGACAAGTTTAATAATGGCTGAAAAAAAAATCAAAATGGCCGATTTATTGCGATTTTTCTCATTTTACGTCAATAATTTGACCTTGTGGGCGTGATAACTTGAAAAGTTTTTCACATATCCTCTTCAAATTTGTTATGCATGTTACTAATAAGTAGTTCTTGGACAAGTTCAATAATGGCTGAAAAAAAATTCAAAATAGCCGATTTATTGCGATTTTTTTCATTTTACGTCAATAATTTGACCTTGTAGGCGCGATAACTTCAACATTTTCACAAGTATCCTCTTCAAGTTTGTTATGCATGTTACTAATAAGCAGTTCTTGGACAAGCTCAATAATGGCCGGTAAAAAAATCAAAATGGTCGACTTATTGCGATTTTTCACATTTATTTTACGTCCATAATTTGATAACTTGAAAAGCGGCTGGTTTTTTATAGATCTGCTTGTAGTCTATGCAAGTATTATATAGTATATCATATTATACATGTATTTATCTTATTTAACATACCATTTATATCTTGGGTTGTTATTTACGTGATGACATTCGTATTTACTTTCTTTATCATAATTCGGCGGCGGGCTATTATCGAGTGTGCTCTTGTTAAGTGAATAAACTCGAAAAAAATGCAAAAAAAAATTGGAAAGTTTTTGGGGGCGCTTCTATTGGAGATGCGGCTACAATTAGAAGTTTAATGGTAGTTATTTTTCTACTTGTATTGTTTCTAGGCTAACAATGAATCTCCCTTACTATTTATGGTATGTTTAATATGCACTGCTGTCAGTTTTACAGCTGCTCTGTTTGATTTCACTGATCGTAGTACAGTTTGAGATCAAGCTGGTGATGTTTGATCTAAATACAAATATAGTAGTTACAATGTAACATAATGTAATTTAGTTGTCAGATGTGTCCACTTGATTTATGCTGCTTATGATGCTTTGTTTTTCAGTTCGGGGTTACCAGTCGGCTGCATCAGAAAGAAAAGGAAATCTCATGGACACAAATGTAGAGCAAGAAACAATACGAGAACTTAGCCAAAGGAAACAGGTTACCAGAGTTTAATTTTTCTGTCATAATATCAGTAATCCATCTTGGTCTAGAAAGGAGCATTAAGGTACAGCAACTACCATTGGAGCCGCTGTATCTACATCACATGGGCACCTGGCTGTAAACACACCTGACACAAAGCAAGGAATTCACTTTACCCCCCTCCTCCTAATCACTATGTATGCATGGATTTTTATGTGCCTTCCTTTTGCATTATGCTGTATGGATTTTAGGGCCTAATTTTATACTTTTAGTTTTAGTGGATTTATATTTATTTATTTTATTTTCATTTTTAATGATCTAAAATAATTTAAAACTGATTTTAGATGGTCTAGGTGGTTCTTATTGAGAACACAAATTTTACTTATATTCAACATAAATTCATAAAATTGATGATTAATTACAAAAACTCAATAGACTATAGTGTTGTTTGGGATATCATAATTTATTGTTTGTTGATAATTGTCTTTTAGAATCTTCTTCTTGAGCTGAAGAATTATGAAGAAAATCAGAAAGCATCTAGAACAGATAGACCGTCAGGACTTGGTGGACTGGATCAGCAACAGATGGGAATTATTCCAGTATGACACTTATTATAGTATTAATTAAATTTGTTTTAATTATCTACACACTATTCTAGGTTGTTCATTCTGCATCTGCAAAAAAAATAAATATCTGTTATGTATGACCAGCAATGTTTTTATTTTTGTTTATTATCATACTGTTAATTGTAGTCAATTTATATAACCTCAATTTTATTTATAGGCAAACACTCAACTACAGACAACACTAAATGTCAATTTGGGAGATGGCAACAAACCAGTAAGTGTTGACTGCTGAGAATATAGATTTTCTAAACTCAAATTAAAATGTATTAGCACATTCTATATGTGCAGTTATGAATAAGAAAACATACTTTAGGTGTTCAGATATTTATACCAAAGTATGGCATTCCCTTTCAGACCTGGAATTAATTTTGATTTTCTAATTTCAAATCTGTGTGATCGTTAATTACGATTTTAGCAGGGAGCAATACAGAGCTTTTTTCAGATTATGACATTTCTATTATCCGAAAACTTATCAGCTTACTTACACCCAGCTATCATGACATTTTGACCAATACCAATATTGGCTCAGTGTCGCTTAATTGAAAGCAATATAAATCCAAACTCGAAAAAAATGGGCCAACAATGAGTCAACGACTCATGTTTTCAGCGAGATCATTATTGCAAATCACTATAATCATTCTGTAGTATTTTATTCTATAAAGCGGAATAAAATATGATTATACATGTATTCCGAAAATTGACAATACATGTACTATAAAACACATGATAAACTAAGTGCTAGTCACTGTGGTCTGCCAGTGCTAACAGCCGATCTCTGCAGGGTCGTTTTTAGCTCCCCCCTCCCCCCACCAACTGTTACATCACACCACTGATAACTCTTTGTATTCCATGTGATTTTAGCTCACCGACATCATTAGTTTTAGTGTTTCATCAAATTTAACTGATTGATAGCAATGTCATATTTCTGTTCATTCTTATTAATCATGACTGAGAGATGTATGTTTTTAACCCTTATCCAGTTGGACTCCCTATATTTATGGTTTCAATTAATTTTCAAGCCAAATAAAATGCCACTACCGTATATCCCCGCGTATAGTGCGACGCCATGTATAATACGAGTTAAGATTTGAGGCCTCGGATGACCTGAAAAACGTCTACCCCTCTGTATAATACGACCTCAAATTTCGGATGTCGGCAGCGTCCCGGTCGGCAGCGTTCCGGGCCATCTAAATGTGAGGCATTGATATTATCTTATTCTGCTAAATAGCGCCGTGACACCTGCATAGACGATGCTCGATGACGGGAACAGCGGCAACAGTACAGCTCTGCAAAACCAAAGGGCAGTATCTGCTTACTTATAGAGTAAGCAGATACTGTATTTTTATTTTCCACAGCGGAGTGGACGTCATCGGGACTGTCTCGATCGGCAGACATTCTGAGGCCTGCATAGGCTACATATATATACACACAGATTTTAAAATACCCGTATTTATATTTCGCCGACAAATTCATATTATTTTAATTTTACCTATTACAAAGACCACATTTTATTATCGTCGTGCTCAAATAAGAACATTCCAAGATGAAATGTGATTGTAAAACATTTGCAGACTAGCCGCATTGTCTAGACACAAGAGGTGTTTGGTTGTATAAGTGTCAGGGTGCAATAACACAGCAGCGCTTCATGAACTACAGCTAACAGATACCACCATTTGCTCAATACCGTATCAGCCGCGGCAACAGCGGTAGGCGTTAATGTTATCCCAGCAATATGGACATTCTGAGGCCTACATGTATAGAATTTGGAAAGGAGATATAATCAGTGATATCTTGTTATATTTCGTCAACGCATTCTCTCATTCCAATATGAAAATATCATGTTCAGATTTGTCGTACACAATAAAACACTCCCATATGAATGGCGATCTTAGATTAAATCATTATTAATATAAATGACCAGGTCAGGAGTGTGAATTGGTTGCAGACTAACGGCGTCATTTATCTGCCCGTGGTTGTCAAAGGTGCCACGCGCGTCGGCGGGAATGTGAGACGGGGACTCCCAGCAAACACGACACATTCACCCAATGCTGGTACAATGTTGTGTCAGCGTCGCACACGGTGGCCCAGCAATGTACCAGCATTGGGAGAACGTCTCTTGTTTGCTACTAGTTGGAAAGGCACAGTCTTGTTGTAACGTGTGTATAGGCCTGCTTACCAAACACGCTGACTGGCCCATACGTTCTACCGCTATAGAACTTACCGCTGAACTTACCGCTAGAGAGCTAAAAAATTGTATTAAATTCTACATCTATGTATAATACGAAGTGCCTTTTTGTGACATGAATAGCTAAGAAAAAACATCGCATTATACACGGGGATATACGGTATGTCATAAATAATTTGTGATAAATTTTCACTTAACCCCTTCAACACCACAGACTTGTATTCATCTCTACATATAAACATCCCTGTACACTGTGGTACTTATCCTGAGTTACTTAGTGTTAAAGGTAGAAAAGTTGTCAAGTAGAAAAGCTATCAAGTAGAAAAGTTATCAAGTGGAATAGTTATCAAGTAGAATAGTTGAATAATACAATTTTGATGATAGTATAGATTAAAAAATAAGACTATTTTTGTCATTTAATGCTGGAAATAGTGTTAGCAATGCCGTCTTTACATAAATTATAAATAAATAACAAAAATGCAGCAATGTAAGGGGCAACTTCAAAGTCATGAATTCATCTGAACTCATATCTACATCATTTTATCTAATCTGTACATTTGTTGCAGCCTCATGTGCAGCTCGTTGTTGCTACAACTAACGGTAGATTATTTTTCTTCTATTTTTATTATATATAAAATTGATTGTATGTACTGTGTGATTTGTTTTCTATTTATTAAAACCCTGATTCATGAAGTTGTTTTTTGCTTGGACAACATAGACAATTAGTGCCGTTAAGATATCGGAGGAGTGCTTTATTACTTCTTGTCACTGCCACTTTGGAATTTTGATCCCATGGAATATTTTCAATCACATTACATGATAATGTAATATGATGTCACTAAACTTTTATTATCAGTTTGTTGTTTTAAAACACAGATTTTTAGCCCGCCTTTTAATTTTAATTAAAAAAGGTGGGCTATTGCAATTGAAGTTCGGAGTCGTCGACGTCGGCGTCGGCGTTAATATTTATTTGTGGGCGCGATAACTTGGAAAGTTTTTCATGTATCCTTCCCAAATTTGTTATGCATGTTACTAATGACCAGTTCTCGGACAAGTTCAATAATGGCCGAAAAAAATTTAAAATGGCCGACTTATTGCGATTTTTCGCCTTTTACGTCAATAATTTGACCTTGTGGGCGCGATAACTTGAAAAGTTTTTCACATATCCTCTTCAAATTTGTTATGCATGCTACTAATAAGTAGTTCTTGGACAAGTTCAATAATGGCTGAAAAAAATTTTAAAATGGCCGAATTATTGTGATTTTTCGCATTTTACGTCAATGATTTGACCTTGTTGGCGTAATAACTTGAAAAGTTTTTCACGTATCCTCTTCAAATTTGTTATGCATGTTACTAATAAGTAGTTCTTAGACAAGTTCAATTATGGCCGGAAAAAATTTCAAAATGGCCGATTTATTGCGATTTTTCGCATTTTACGTCAATAATTTGACCTTGTGGGCGCAATAACTTGAAAAGTTTTTTACATATCCTCTTCAAATTTGTTATGCATGCTACTAATAAGTAGTTCTTGGACAAGTTCAATAATGGCTGAAAAAAATTTCTAAATGGCCGATTTATAGCGATTTTTCGCATTTTACGTCAATAATTTGACCTTGTGGGCGCAATAACTTGAAAAGTTTGTCACGTATCCTCTTCAAATTTGTTATGCATGTTACTAATAAGTTGTTCTTGGACAAGTTCAATAATGGCTGGAAAAAAATTCAAAATTGCCGATTTATTGCGATTTTTCGCATTTTACGTCAATAATTTGACCTTGTGGGCACGATAACTTGAAAAGTTTTTCACGTATCCTCTTCAAATTTGTTATGCATGTTACTTATAAGTAGTTCTTGAACAAGTTCAATAATGGTTTGAAAAAAATTTCAAAATGGATGATTTATTGTGATTTTTCGCATTTTATGTCAATAATTTGACCTTGTAGGCGCAATAACTTGAAAAGTTTTCCATGAATCATCTTCAAATCTGTTATGCATGTTACTAATAACCAGTTCTCAGACAAGTTCAATAATGGCTGGAAAAAAATTGAAAATGGCCGATTTATTGTCATTTTTCGCATTTTACGTCAATAATTTGACCTTGTGGCCGCAATAATGACTTCAAGTTCAATAATGGCGGCGGGCTATTGTCGAGTGTGCTCTTGTTAAATTTTATATCTGCTATTTCAGATACTGTTGTTCGAGCTGTTTTGATATTTGCTGAGGGAATATTTGAGGGTGAAAGTCATGTTGTGTGAGTATATTCTAGATTAACCCTTTGAAAACCATGACCCCTTAGCCCTTACAGTGCGGGGATCGACTTTAGTCGTCAGAATCTGACGTCTGTAGACGTCAGATTCTGCCGTCTAAAGTCGGTCCCCGCACCGTAAAAATCAAAATATTTATAATGGTCGTAGACCTTTAACATTGTGGGTATTCAAGTGAATCGGGAAGAGCTAACTAAAACATTTATGATGATTTCGGATTGAAGAAACCCTTTAATCTCCAAGATTAATACAAAAATTGTCAGAGCTTTAAGGGGTAAATGCCACACATTGTACATATGAATAGATTCATTCAACAGATGTTAACCCTCACTGTGCTGAAATATCTGTGATACCATTGAAATCAAAGGGTTCTTCTCTTTGAAAAGGTTATAAATGGCTTTATTAGCTTTCGGGCGAGGATCTACTTTTGACATCAGATTCACATGTCAAGAGTGGATCCTTGCACCGAAAGGGCTGTGACCTTTCAATTGTTATACATATTCCTCTTTTATTCTCCTTATGCTGGAAATTGTGGCAGTAATCTGTATCTCCAGGTTTAGAAAAGGGTAATATTTAATATATTTTTAAAATATTTTTTTGCAGACAGTTTTTTTTCAGTCCACCTTATAGTAAGAAAAACTGTAATAATTATGTTAACTTATTCAATTATTTTCTCACGATTGAAGATTTGTGTCTGTTTATCTGTTTCTACAGACACCCAACCACCAATTTACTCACCACTGAACTAGCTGTGCCAATAATACCACCTAAAGATGTTCCAGTGGATCTTCATATCAAGACATTTGTTGGTTACAAAGGAAGGTATTATAATGAATAATTTCACATATCACCATTATTAATATCCACTGTTGAAAGTTATAACCACTTTTTAATCAATGCAATTTGTTTTGAATTCTTAATTCAATATTTCCTATGATATACTGTTATTTTGCAATAAGTAGCATATTTTTTCACATCTTTTTTCTGTGATTTTTTGCAGTTCGCAGTTCCATGTTTTTGAGCTGACACGGCAGTTGCCACGTTTTTCCATGTACTGTCTCGCCGGTCCAGAGTCAAAGCAACCATCTGGCTCAGTGTCTTTCACAATAAATGATCGTGTCAACAGGGTAAGTTTCCTAATCTATATTTTTGTACAAATTATGTCCTTATGAAGATCTTCTGATAAAATAATTTGTAATTGAACAAAATACTGGATTTAAATGTGAAAGTGCATTATAATCAACAGTTAACAACAAATACATTAATTTTATAAGAGTATAAAACCATGACCAAACTCTACATTGTAAATAAATACTGTAGGTACAGTACCGGCATTTCTTTGATAGGTAGCGATGTGGATTAACCAGAATTTTCTTCTACAAGAAGATCTTAATATTGAAGGCCGATTGGATGTGAGATTTGAATCTCTCAGAGAAATGGGATCTGTGTGGATCCAAATGGAAACATCAGGACAGGTTAGCTTAGCAGATATAATCTGTCTGTTTATTAGCTCCCGCCGTCACCGTAGGTGAGACGGAGGGAGCTATGAATTCCGCCTCCGTTTTCATCTTTTGCCTATAACTTTGTAAGAAAATAAGCTAGGATAACAATTTTTGGTATGTGGGTTACTTCCAGGTGGATAATGGACAGGTAGGAGAAAATGATGATGTTTCAGCGTTGGGCCGTTTGGCCGTCCGTGAACATTTCGTTTCCGGAGCATATCTCTGAAAGTACTTGTCCGATTGTCTTCAAATTTTACACAGAACACCTCTAGGGGGTCTAGTTGTGCCTTTTGGGGTATATGAACTTTGACCTACATTTGGTTCAGAACTATGACCTATTTAGACGTTTTGACGCACACTTCGTTTCCGGAGCAGATCTCAAAAACTACTGGGCCGATTACAGTCATATTGCACATACATGTTCTCTAAGGTTCCTAGTTGTGCCTTTTTAGGTTTTTGGACCTTGACCTTGAAGTTGACCCAGCACTTTGACCTAATTTATCACATCAGTAAATCCGACTGAAATATTTTGCGGAATATCATGAAAACCGCTTAAGATACATGTAGCTACACCATTACTATAAAACAATTTGTAAGGTTTCAGGAGAGGATGCATCTTGAAAAATTTCATGCGATGAAATTCAAAATGGCCGCCTATTGGCCATTATTCACCTCGACAGGTCTGATATTGGGTTAACTGTGCTAGATAGCTAAACCATTACTATAAAACAAAATGCGAGATTTCAGAAGAGGATGCATCTTGAAAATAATCAACTTGATCAAATTCAAAATGGCCGCTTATCGGCCATTATTCACTTTCACATTGCCGATATTTGGTAAACCGTGCTAGATGGCTAGACCATTACTGTACTATAAAACAAAATATGAGTTCTTGGGAGAGGATGCACCCTGAAATTTTTTAACTCTATCAAATTTAAAATGGCCGACAATCAGCATTATTTACCTCGATTGGCCTGATATCAGGTAAACCGTGCTAGATAGCTAAACCATTACTATGAAACAAAATGTGTCGTTTCAGGAGCGGATGCCTTTTAAAAACTTTTGACTCAATCGAATTCAAAATGGCCGCCTATCGACCACTATTTACTTTCACATTGCTGATATTTGGTAAACCGTGTTAGATAGCTAGACCATTACTATAAAACAAAATGTGAGATTTCAGGAGAGGATGCATCTTGAAAAAAATTGACCTGATCAAATTCAAAATGGCCGCCTATCGGCCATTATTCACTTTCGCATGGCCGTTATTTGGTAGACTATACTAGATGGCTAGACCATTACTATAAAACAAAATGTGAGATTTCAGGAGAGGATGCATGTTGAAAAATTTAAACTCGATCAAATTCAAAATGGCCGCCTATCGGCCATTATTTACTTTCACATGGCCGATATTTGGTAAACCGTGCTAGATGGCTAGACCATTACTATAGTACAAAATGTGAGATTTCAGCTGAGGATGCATCTTGAAATATTCCAACCCGATCAAATTCAAAATGGCCATTATTTACTTCCACATGCCCAATATTTTGCAAACTATGTTAGATGCTAGTCAATTACTATGAAACGAAATGTGACATTTCTAGGGAGGATGCACCCTGAAATTTTTTAACCAGTCTATATTGAATTCAAAATGAACGTAAATCAGCCATTATACCTTGATTAGCCTGATATCGGGTAAACCGTGCCAGATAGGTAGATCATTACTGGGATACTGATTAGGATCATTAATTTCAAAGGAGGTTTGCAATCTCTGACAGACTGTCTAGTTCTTATCTTACTGAGCCTCTTAGACCTAGTTGTCTTGCGTCTTGATTTTTGACTTAGCCTAGGACTACATTAATAACCCCACACAAAATTGCTTAAATCAAAATCTAATTCGGAGCGGGAGCTCCTGGACTTATGCAGTCTTGTTTTGTAAACATGTTCCCCCCCCCCAAACTATTTTTACCCATAGTTTCAAGCAGTATGGTAATTTTAAAGTTGTGTCTTTAAAGTTATGTCTTGAAATACAAAACAACAATGTAGATAACATTAATTTAATATAATGTTATTGTATATGCCATTATTTTCCTCAAGTCGACAATGATGAACTGAGTATATAGCTTAATGTTTCACCATACAATATGCATGTATAGTGTTACTGTATGTTAAAGATTAATCTCATGCTGGACATCAGAAAATATTAGAGCACATTAATGCTATTTACCGTTTTGAAGGTTTAAAAAAAAATTTCAACTAAAAAAGTGTTCCTATTGATGCACCAGTGTGGTAATGAAGTAATCAGCCAATATAAATATCGTTAATCTTTTCTTCCCCAGAATGCTAACTGTACAATATTCCTTGCCTTGTAAGCCCCTTTTTTCTTTTTTTTCTTGTAAGCACCTTTGTCACATTTATGCATTCTGTAAGATATTTAGAAATTGAAAAAAAATATATAGCGAAGTCATGAAGTCTATGCAAACTCTCATTGCGAGAAAAGAGATAAAGCTTAAACAACCATCTCCCTGTGAATGGTGGAAGAAAAAAATTATTAGAATGATGATGAGAACATCATTAGAGAGTATATTACTGCATGCACACATGTCTCTATGTTTTATTTTGATGTACTTACAGTAAGCAATGCCATTTATATGCAGATATTAACCTTACAGCGCAGGGATCGACTTCAGTCGTCAGAATCTGACCTCTGTAGATGTCAGATTCTGACGACTAAAGTCGATCCCCGCACTGTAAGAAGTAAAATATTTCTAATGGACGTAGACCCATAACATAGGTATTCAAGTGAAGCGGAAAGAGCTAACTAAGACATTTATGATTATTTAAAATTGAAAAAAAACACCTTTGGTTGCAATGTTTTTTTACAAATTAATTCAGCCCTTAAAGGGTTAAAGGGACTGGCCCAGGCTGAACTCATAAGAAAATCGGTGATTTTATTTTGGGTTCTTAACTCTTTAAGTGCTTCATTACTACTTAACATTTTCCTTTCATTTGAAGTTGGCATTGCTCACGCAATTGCCAACTTCAAATGTAAGGAAAATACCTCATCACTTAAAAATTAAACCTGCTAAATTTCACAATGGGGGCTTTACTCAAGATTTATACATGCATATTTGTTCAATTTCTGTCAAATTTTAGTTGTGGAAAAACAGTATGAATGCGCTTAAAAGCGTCGCCCGCACTCAAAGGGTTAATATGACCATATGATGTAAACATGTCCAAAGATTAGAACTGCAAATTTTTATAATTTTTGTGCTGCGCATTCACCAGTTAGGCTAGATATAGAGACGAAATTCCTGATTTCTAATTATTGACAACCATGTCAAAAATAGGAAATGCGTGAATTTCGTCTCTATATCTAGCCTAACTGGTGAATGCGCAGCACAAAAATTATAAAAATTTGCTGTTCTAGTCTATTTACATGTTTACATCATATGGTCATATTAAGAACCCAAAATAAAATCACTGATTTTTTAATGATTTTAGCCTGGGCCAGTCCCTTTAAGTGAAATAATGTTACATGACCCCGAAGATACATCCATACATCATTTCAGTCAGGATAAGCATTATGCAAACCTGTTTGCTAGCATGTTATCTTTTTTAAATTTTTAGCCTTTCAGAGTTGTATCTGGCTAATGAGATCCAGAACTTCCAAGTGGGTGGGAAATACTCAAATTTGTTCAATTTGAGATCAAACATTTGTAAATCTTGATGTTTAAACACACAGTGATTTGCTGAATGTTTCTATTTTTCTTTCATTTAAAGCTCGATTTCTCAAATTCCAGCTCTGAATGACGAAAAATATGTCTATGTATGAAAAATGATCATCTGAAAAATTCAGTTATTTGATTGACTGAGCATCTATCACAAAGGATTTTGAGGCTTTCAATGTCATTTGCTTTGGTCTAAAACCTGCTTGAAGCCATATATATACAGTTGCACCAGCACAACCGTTGATAAGCCTTGAGATCAGAATAGCTGCAGCAATTTAATTCATACATCAGGGTGATTAAAAATGCCTGTGGCTTAAAGTGCTGAATGCCTTTGATGTCAGTTTTAGGTAGCTAGTGATATATCTGTACGATGTACTTCCACTTTTATCTTCTGGTCGCCAGGTTGTTCTACGAACAGAGGACATGGATCTTGCTGGTGAACTTATACAGACAATGGGGAATTTCCTGAATATTGAGGACTTGCAATCAGTGGCAGATTTTCCCAATGAGATGGAGCGACTGAGACAAGTTCTTGAAAAAGTTTGATATTTTTTTTTTAATATAATTTTTGTACTGTGTATTAACATTTTCATTCTGGGGTACAAATATAGATGTTTGATATCAATTAAATTTTCAATCAAACTTGGTATGTAAGTGGGGTGTCGTATGTGAATTAAATTTGTACTACAGTATAACTTGTCTTGGCCTGTCACCAGTTTGAACGGCCACCTCCACTCACCATTTGGAGTTCCAAATTCATTTTCTGTATAAATGACCTCTAATGACCGGCCACCTCCATAACGCGGCCACTGCCAGTGATTTTTTAGCAACAAGTCAATTTTTGACCTCCAATTTCCGGCCTCTATATATCGGCGGCCAATTAAAAAAATCGTCAGCATTATTAACAGACATTGCGGCGAAAAATGATAAGTGCTGGCGCATTGGTTGTTGTAATATTAGGACACGGCCAGTGAATTTCCAGGATCAAGTCAATATTTGACCTCCAATTACCGGTAACCAGGCATAGGCTATATAATGTAAGTTGATTATTATATCATCAGCGCAACCACTGGCGTTAATTTTATACAGATTATTAAACAGCCACGGCCAATAATAATAAACTTCTGAACATCATATTACCGGCCACTATATATCGTTCAACAAGTCACCTTTTGACTTTCAATTACCGGCCACTATATCGGCGACCACTATAATAGTGATAACATACAGTACTTATAGTACATGTCAGTACTAAGCGCTAACTATATCTAACAATATAATAAAATTGTCAGCGTGAATGCCAAACATCACAGCAAAACAGTTTAAGTGCTGGCATAATTATAATAAATTTTTCATATTTCTGAACGAAATAATACCAACTCTATGTCGACCAATATGGTACAATGTTCAGCGTGAATCCCATCTTACCAATAAAAGAGGTTATTTATATCAAATTTGCTTTTGATATTCTAGCTTCTAATAAACAAATGCAAAGAACAATATCCAGTACAAGATTTTCTGTGATACATGGATACATGTTACTATACAGTTATTTTTTTAAATAGAACTTTTTAAAAGCCTACGCTGTAATTTGTGAAATTTCCATATAATTGAGCCTGACACTAGCAAATACCACTTTATCATTTTACTAAAACAGACTCCTACATTACGTATTTAAACTTTTACATGTTTAAAGATGATTTGTGATCACATAATATGGTAACTCAGGGCTCGAAATTGGCCCTGTCTGCTCATCTGAGACGACCAACAATCTAGGAAGGACGAGTCCAGTTTCAATATTCTTGTCCTACTGGACGAGTGCCCTTGCTTGACAATTATTAGGAAGGACAAGTTAAATTTTTGGGAGGGACTAGTCGACTTTTCAGCTAGTTGTCCGACTAGACAAGTGGAAATTTAGTCCAATTTCGAGCCCTGTAACTCTAAAAGTGATGTATAGAGATATATTTATTTTTCTTCTATCTTTTATCATTTTTCAAGATATAATTTTTTTTTGTATCAAGATAAAAAAGTACATTTTAAAACTACTAACTTTCTAAAGCACATCTCTCGGAAAATTTACTTTAATGCTCCCCTCATGTGTAAACTGTTTTTACCTAACTACAGAAACCTAATCCTTCTTCACAGCAATATGCTTATTTTATGATGTTTTTCAGGTAGACCAGTATCACTCTACACGGCAGAAGCTAACAGCTGAGATGGCAGACCATTCTAATTTGATCCGTTCTCTGGTTGTCAGGGCTGAGGATGCTAGACTCATGGGAGATATGTACGTGACAATTTTTTTTGCCAATTTATTAGTTATTTTAATACTTTATATAATTTATGTATACTTATGTATATTTGGTATCAATGTGTTGGAGTTTAATAACAACATATCAGGCAATGAGTCACAGATAAAGTAGCTGGCTGAAAGTACCGTAATTTGTAAGGCTTCACAGTTTTTCCTGCCATTGAGGTTGCATGCTAATAAATGCTTATAACTAAAATTACCTAGGTATGTCATGATGAGCTTGTGTATAATCTGCAAAATATATAGAGCACTCTGTCATACATCATAAAGCCGAAAAGGGGATTAGATTATAAAATGAAATGTGTGTAAATGTTAAAGATAATAAAACCTGACTCTGATCTGTTGTAGAGAAAAGATTAACCCTTGAACGGCTAAGCATGACTATAGTCGTTTTTAAACTGTTTTATCAACCATTTAACCCTATCAAGCCTGAATTTATCATTGTCCTCTTCATCCACTACAAGCCGCGAATTGCTGTCGCAATTCTCGACTTGTACTTGTAGTGGATGAAGATGACTTGAAGTGGTTGAAAAAGTACAGAAAATTGCCACGTATTGGTAAACCAGCTTTATGGAAATATTCATTGTAAAACTCTTGGTTGTAGGAAAATTACGTCTGTTGTCAGGGATGTAAAATGATGCTTTAATGCATCGTGAGGGCTTAAAGGTTCAAATCACAGTATGTTCAACAAAATGTGTGTTCAAACACAAAGATTTGCAAATGTTTGGTCTCAAAAAAACAGATATTCATGAGTAATTTTCACCTACTTGAAGTTGTGGGTCGCGTTAGCGAGACACAACTTCAAGTGGGTGAAAAATTAAAATTATTTAATTCAGCGGTTTCAGGGTTAAGCAATATAAACATGTTTTACTATAAATCAGAAAGGAATTAAAATTTTAAGACTTTTAAACACATGTATATTGTATATTAATCATAGGAAAAGTATGAAGAAGGGATACATGGAGCTGTATGGTCTGAACCGTGATCTCATCAATGGCTATAAAATCAGGTGTAACAATCATCAAGAGCTTCTAGCATGTCTCAAACTGTTAAACCAGACGATACAGCGAGCCGGCAAACTCAGATGTAAGTAAACTGGCTAGTGGTGTGTTTGTCTAATATATTTTGCACTTTAACAGTTTTAACCCTTACAGCGCGAGGATCGACTTTAGTCATCAGAATCTGACGTCTGTAAACGTCAGATTCTGACGTCTAAAGTCGATCCCCACACTGTAGGAGTAAATTACATTACCAGGTATACATATTTTTATAATGGACGTAGACACATAACATTGGTATTCAAATGAAGCGGATAGAGCTAACTAAGAGATTTATGATGATTTCAAATTGAAAAAACCCTTTGGCCTCAATGGTTTATACAAAAGTATTTCAGTGCTTTCAGGGTTAATGCATTGATTATTGTATAGCCACTAATCTTTTTTATAATTATTATACTGGTAGTTTGAAAAGAATTTGTGTCTCTTTGTACTTACAAAAGTTGAAAATTAAAAAAAACTCCAGATACAATATACAATTTTAAGGATGTTACGAGTATTTAAGGCTATGAAAAACATGTGATATATCTATATTTGTTCACTATATTTCAGTGGGAAGATACAAGACACAAGTAGTGAATGCCTGTAGAGCGGCAGTGAAAGGCAACAATTCTAGCACATTGTTTAAAATCATCAAAACTGGAACAGCATAATGCACAAACACACAAGACTGATATGAACTTCATGATTTCTGTAAAAGATTCATGGGTCCATAACCTAAATTTAAAGGAAGCATGGAGTATGCCTACATATCATACCGTTATTATTTAGATCTCACTGATACAGGTGGTATTGTTTATCATCGACCAAAATAGTAATGTTCTTCCGGTTCTTTAGTGCTCCCACATGCATTGTTCGGCTCAACCCATAAAATAGTTTTCAAGCCGTGGCAAGTGATTATTTGAATCTAACATTTTTTATTCAGTCATATCACTAACAACACATTTTTCATCCAGTTATATTGTATTATTTAAATTAAATTTCCTGTGCTCGGTTATTTTCCAAAAAAACGTGTTATAAAAGCCAGCTGTTACGACTGTACATTTTGTATCTGCAATATTGCTTTTGTAAGAATAAATAACGCCAGGTGTTAGCCCTGGTCTAAGCCCTAGGCTCGCCTCTGGGGCCGCGTTCTCAGATGATCCTTATCCTTGTACTGTTGATTTGTTTGTGAGTATTTTTCATTCATTTGAAGCTGGAATTGCTGCCGCAATTGCCAGCTTCAAATGAATGAAAATTTATAGTATTTATGAAAAATAGAGGCTACGAGTTTGAATTATTTGATTAACCGAACATCTACCACAAGATATGTTACAAATTATAGTGGTATTTTATTTAGTCTGAAATTGCTTGTAAACGTATATATTTATGGTGTTGGCAGCACAAGGGTTTAAGAATACGGCCTCTGGGCTGATTTGCCAGCGACTGTGCCATATTTTATGATCTATGTCATCGCCTATGAGCTTAAGGTGGTAAATGTTCTGTAATGAATCTCACTGATGCTTGAAATTTTGAGTCAAAAACTTTCTTCTATACTATACCTTATTAAATATTTACCATAGTACACACAACTCTACTTACATTTTCTGCACAAAGAAAATATATTATGTTGATGATAAGAAAATATAGTTTAATTTGATAAAAATACATTTAAGTCCATTGTCCTTTATTTGTTTACACTACACTGCTATAATTACCAAGTTTAATATCACATGCATTCACTACTGAATTTGTTTTCTATACTAAATCATAATTGCTAATGTAATTTTCATTTTGTACGGAATTAGAATTCACAGGATGGGTTATTAGGATATTTGATTAGAAGCTAGTAGTCACTGATAATACAATTGAACTATATATTTTAGATCATTGTCCATCACAATTTATAGGCAAAACACATTCCGATCTACGATTGCAATATAACTGAAACAGCTAGATTGCGAGATTATCCGTCCAAACTATTTTTTGATTCATGTTCATTTACTGGACGTTATATAAATATGTATGTGTAAGTATTGCTTATTTTACATATTGAAGAAAAAAGGTCTTTGAACCACCTGCTGTATGGTCAAATATAGAAATGTTCCACGTCTGTCATGTATGTACGAGGTATGCATCTATATAACTATATGGGAAGACGGGGAGAACTGGGACAAGAAAAAACAGCGACACCGCTGATAACGTCAGTTGTTTTTAGCCAATTAGCTTCTAGGAAACATTTTTCTGCGGCTCCAGTAAAAAAAATCTGCTTTCCATTACATCTCGGTAAAATGGTCAATGATATTACGTAACAATATCCCATAATGCATAATGATACACGTAGGTACATACAAACTTATCAAATGCATAACAGTAAAACAAAAAGTACGGTCAAATGACTTCAGAAGAATGGTGTCTCAGTTCTCCCGGTCCTCCCATACAGCAAATGACATTGAAGAGCATTTTTAGATGTGTATATCATCACTGTTGTTGTAGAATCCGTCCACATCATGTCTGTATATTATTTATACATTGTAGTAACTTAACTTATTGACACTGTTGTTTATGAATGTATTAGTATTGTATGACACTTTGACTGTGATAAAAACGTCACTATTGTTGAACATTTATATATTGTTTGCGTTATTCTTCTTAAATATGATTACACACAAATTAATCATGATTTAACCATTTGACCAACTTTAGACGGCATAATCTGACGTCTAAATTCAAAAGCTTCTCACGTCTAAAGTCGATCTGAAAGAATTAAAAATCGTATAGATATTGAAATTAACATGATGAAGCGAGCAGAGCTTACTAAGAAATTAATGATGATTTCAAATTGAAAACAAACCTTTGTTTTCTTGGTTTATTCAAAACTATGGCAGCGTTTTAAGGGTTAATTAGAACAAACAAGATGGTGTTTGTCAAGTGGCAGTGTTTTTGTAAACCGTGTCCGATCAGTTCTTCTTCTTCAAAATACAGCTCACTCCTCTGTATATAGAGTATTATCGAGCCGGGTAGTGGTGATGTGTGTGCTTCGAGTGAGTCGTAGGGTGTAAGGGTGTAAAAGGTGCTTAGTTCAAAATAAATGTCTTATGCAGTTGCCTCCTTGGCTAGGCCTAGGAGCCTGTGCGGTGTGCAGATTAAAAACAGTCTGTTGTTCACAGGGTCAGTATCGCGGGATCAACCTTGGATAGGGAGCTCTTGAAGCTCTCCAACGTTGGCTGGCTGGCCCGGCTAGCTGGTCAGTGACTGTGGACAGCTGTTCCATAGGCGCAGAGTTCCTGGAAAAAACGAGTGTTTGTAGGCCATGACACGCGTATGGACCTGGCTGAAGTGATGCGCCCTGCCTCTCGTGGTAACTTTCATCGGTGTCAGTTGGTCTTGAGGGATGTCAACAAGACCGTGAGTGACTCGGTAGAGCATGGTCACTCTACTCATTGCACGACGGTGAGCCAGTGAGTGCCATCCTAGGCGGAAACACTGGAGGTGCGTCTATATTCCCCAGTAACAAAACGGGCGGCACGTCGCGGACAGAGTAACAAGCTCATGCCTGTAGCTATTCCACCATGTATAGATCTACTAAAATGGTGCGAAGGCTTTGCCATGTTCCTCTTACATCGCACCTTGCGAAGACGCCATGTATGACGGAGTGGATAAACACGGAAAACATACAGGGAATTTTACGAATGAATTTCTTTGGGTTACCCTAGGAGAAATATTTATTACCCCGGTATAAAAATCGACATACCCGAGATGGGCGCCAAAGCAATTTTTTACAATTAGACATATTAGGCGCTCTATAGTCGCCTTATTGATGTGATACCCATAAAACTTTCTCAGAGCATTCTCTGAATGATTAACGTGTTTATTGAATAATAAAATTAAGTCATTTTCATGTACAAGATGGCTGACACACAACACTTCCTTAAAAAGTAAACACCAGCTTAAATAAGCATGTGAATAATGTATTGTTATGATTATACACTTAATTACTACAATTATTCGTAAAAGAATGAGTGCAAAAATACTGTTTCATGCATCGTGTTTGCTCTTAATATCGTTGTCCTCCATTGTCTGCGAAATCAAGGCTAAACAAAACAGGTGAGGCCACAGCAACATGTTTATTATATTTCTCGATAAAAAAATAAGACAGTATTTTGACAATCACAATATATAAGATTAGATTTTTTTTATTTCAAATTAAAAAATACAGTAGTCTTTGTTTTATACAATTATAGTTTGTTTTTATTATTATAGTTTACATACATGTGCACATGTATTCATTTTTAAATTGACTTACCAATGGAAAAATGTCAAAAAAAAATTATGCACCATTGGTTTTGTGTAAAATCTTTCAATATATGTTAATATTGTTTAACCATGTAGGTCTAAATTATTCAAAATAATATATACGTAATATAAAAACAATTGACTGTTCACCAGCATAATGCACGTAGTTGATTGTAAGGTGGTTACTGCGACATTGATTCCAGTTCCGTTCTGGCGCTCTGCATATCAACTTGAATTAAATATTTGATGAAATATTCAGAGCCCACCGTTCTGCCGCTCAGCTGAGGGTCAACGCGCCCATGTGAATTCTATAGGCCTAATCATACTAGACCTACATAATCTTAATGCTGAGCGTTGATATGTGAATGCTGCATAAGTATGGTTGGCCATCACCCTCCTAAGTAAATAAACCTTCCGAGGATAATTAAAAACCTTCCGCAGATAATCCTAAACCTTCTGCGGACAATTAAAAACCTTCCGCGGATAATTAAAAACCTTCCGCGGATAATTAAAAACCTCCCGCAGCGAATTATAACCTTCCGCGGATAATTAAAAACCTTCCGCGGATAATTAAAAACCTTCCGCGGATAATTAAAAACTTCCCGCGGAGAATTAAAAACCTTCCGCGGATAATTAAAAACCTTTCGCGGAGAATTATAACCTTCCGTGGATAATTAAAAACCTTGTGCGGATAATTAAAAACCTTCCGCGGATAATTAAAAACCTTCCGCGGATAATTATAAACATTCCGCGGTAATTAAAAACCTTCCGCGGATAATTAAAAACCTTCCGCGGACAATTAAAATCCTTCCGCGGACAATTAAAAATTAATTCTCCGCAGAAGGTTTCAATTATAACCTTCCGCGGATAATTAAAAACCTTCTGCGGATAATTAAAAACCTTTCGCGGACAATTAAAAACCTTCCGCGGACAATTAAAAATTAATTCTCCGCAGAAGGTTTCAATTATCCGCGGAAGGTTTTTAATTCTCCGCGGAAGGTTTTTAATTATCTGCGGAAGGTTATAATTCTCCGTGGAAGGTTTTTAATTATCCGCAGAAGGTTATAATTCTCCGCGGAAGGTTTTTAATTGTCTGCGGAAGGTTTTTAATTATCCGCAGAAGGTTTTTAATTATCCTCAGAAGGTTTATTTACTTATGAGGGTGATGGCCAACTATACATAAGCATCCCTATATGGTTGGCCATCACCCTCATAAGTAAATAAACCTTCCGAGGATAATCAAAAACCTTTCGCGGACAATTAAAAACCTTCCGCGGAGAATTATAACCTTCCGCGGATAATTAAAAACCTTCTGGGGAGAATTATAACCTTCTGCGGATAATTAAAAACCTTCCGCGGATAATTAAAAACCTTCTGCGGACAATTAAAAACCTTCCGCGGAGAATTAAAAACCTTCCGCGGAGAATTATAAACCTTCCGCGGAGAATTAAAACCATCCGCGGAGAATTAATTTTTAATTCTCCGCGGAAGGTTTGTAATACTCCGCGGAAGGTTTTTAACTATCCGCGGGAGGTTTTTAATTGTCCGCGGAAGGTTTTTAATTATCTGCGGAAGGTTTTTAATTATCCGCGGAAGGTTATAATTCTCCGCGGAAGGTTTTTAATTATCCGCGGAAGGTTATAATTCTCCGCAGAAGTTTTTTAATTGTCCGCGGAAGATTTTGAATTTTACGCGGAAGGTTTTTAATTATCCGTGGAAGGTTTTTAATTATCCTCGGAAGGTTTATTTACTTATGAGGGTGATGGCCAACCATATCCCCAGCATTCACAGTGGAAGGTTATAATTCTCCGCGGAAGGTTTTTAATTATCCGCGGAAGGTTATAATTCTCCGCAGAAGTTTTTTAATTGTCCGCGGAAGATTTTGAATTTTACGCGGAAGGTTTTTAATTATCCGTGGAAGGTTTTTAATTATCCTCGGAAGGTTTATTTACTTATGAGGGTGATGGCTAACCATATCCCCAGCATTCACAGTGGAACAGCATTTTTTTTTTGTAATTAGCGACACTGATACCCCTTGAAAACAATTTTCTATAAATTCAGAATGGGCGCGGTTATGGAAAATCTGTAGGCATAACATCCCGAGTCACACACGCCATATAGTCACGATAGTGGGTACAACGATGCTGACTTTAAAAATATTAGTATAGGCCTATTGTTACACAGGAGGGGGACACGTCTTCAGTTGCTTCTTTGCAAAAACGTTGACCCTTTTTCAGCTCGTACTTGTTTTGACTGTGCTCATAACAGTGGTTATTAGCAAGTCCAGAGCTACACTCTGCATGCTTGATATTTGTTTGGACTATATATATAATAGAATGTTTTATATAGGCAGGTATGGCCCATAGTACTGGTTGATTGTAACCTGCTACGCTGGTTGTTCTTATTTCTCATACACTAATTAGCCCTACTGCTCACCAGCTTCGATTTTTCAACTTTAAAAGACATGATCTGGAATCGTTGCCTATAACCAGAACGTGCTCACATCTTATAAACTTGAAAACAATCTTTATCAATGCATAGCTGATAATTGGCCAAAACAAAACGTGTCTGACAGATAATGCAGAAAAACCCTTATCAAAAAATGTGATTTCGGCGAATGATAAACGAAAGTTTCGGCGAATGTAATGTTAGTGTTCGCATATTGAAGAACAAAGGGGGGGGGGGGGTCTAATGTTATGAATTAAACAGCTACGACAATAGCATTGGTGTTTAGACCAGTTTATTGTGGAGTGCTAAAAACGATTACATTTTGTTACACATGAGC
This sequence comes from Flabesymbios commensalis, assembly GCA_964017125.1. Classification (NCBI taxonomy): domain Eukaryota; kingdom Metazoa; phylum Annelida; class Polychaeta; order Terebellida; family Flabelligeridae; genus Flabesymbios; species Flabesymbios commensalis. The sequence continues at coordinate 29,141,220 of OZ024914.1, forward strand.
CTGCTTGAATTATGATGAATGCAGAATTCAATTAAACCTTGGGCGACAATTGTTTCAAATAATGTTCACAGACGATTGTGTATAGCCAAACACTTTGCTCCAATCCAGCATCGGACCAATACCTTTTACCATCCTAAAATCTATTTTATCATTCCCAATAATTTTAGCTTTACTAATATGATCCAATTGAGACACATTCCCTATAGGAACGTATAATGAAACCGTATGATGTGGTGGGTTTTTTATGTGTTTGGCTGCTTCTACGAGTAGTAGTTGAGCAATATTTCCGTCATCAGCATTCATTGTCACCGAGCATCCATGCGGGCTACACCTTAAAAATAAATATCCAATTATATCACCGTGGTTAATTGCACATAATTTCACAAGCGTATCCCCTGAATCCACCCACATCTTTAGCAAGGCATCTTTATATTCTCTCATATTGCCAACTATGGAATTATCATATGTTATCAAATCATCTAAGTGGCTTTTTTCAAGGTGAATCAGATGGACATCGTCTATTTGTTTCAAGTCAACGGTAGATAGCTTTCTTATATCATAATATATTTTGGGAAATTCTGGATATTCCAGCCTGAAGCCCCACTTGCATTGGTACATTGGAGGCTTGTCTTTCGCTGCATCTAGAATAACACCCCTGTCCCCTAGGCTTCCCATGGCCAAGTCCATCAGGTGGCGACCAACCCCTTTACCTCGCCATTCACTGGTCACGATGAAGAACGTGATGAGTCCATACTTCTCTTCAAAAGGAGTGGCGGCGCAGGTACCTGTATAAGGAAGATAAAACATGAAAAGTATAAAGAACAGCTTCAAGGTATAGCTCGGACAATGAGAGATACCATATACATGATCAAGATAAAGTATTACTTTTGTATCTCTTTCGTATTTCACTTCAATGGAGTACCGATATTATCGGATATCCATTAAAGTGAAAACATAAGAGAAAAATGTAAAATAGTAATATGCGGCTTATACAGGCCACGTTTCAGTACTGACTGTATGAACATGATGCACTATATAGTCAATGCAATGATATAAGACACAATAATTGAATAGGTGGTACAAAATATTCTTGACATATGCTGGTTCTTTTATTTTGACACGATTTACTAGTAAACTGTGTCCAGTTTAAAAAAAACAATACATTTCATATCTTCATGGTAATATTTTGTATTTTACCTATTAAGGTGCCGTCTTCCAAGTAAGCTCCTATGTAGGCTTTAGGGTAGAGTCTGTAATACGTTGACATATCTTCATCACTGAATCCCCAACCTTCCTTTCTAATAATTGCTGCCAAGCTTAGAATATCAGTGGATGATAAATTACCGATCGATATCTCATGTCCATCTATCGTGATTTTCTTGTCAATCGTCGACATTTTGATTTTTTTCTATAAAAAAAGAGGTAACATTTATAGTTTATCTGTTTTTAGAATAAAAATATTGTCTTAAACGGCATGTATAATGCGATATGTATATTGCAAATTAAAATCATAGAGCACAATTTTTAGTTCCCTGAAGGAATTTGAAATGTTTCTTTAAGAGTATGAACCGCTAATAGGGGTTGGTGATTTTCGAATGCTTTGATTTCAAAGATGTTTGACAATATGCAATCAAAATTAGTTTTGAAAATACATTAAAAAATAGCAGACGTAGGCCTAACAGAGATAATTTTAACATATGGAAGTTGGCAGTTCGTTCGTGATGGTAGGATGATTTTGTGTGTGTTTGATGCTTCTTATAAGTGAACAGATTTGCCTTTAACGGTACAAATCTTAGGCTGCCTTTCCATTGACGCGTTTGGGTGTGCGACGCGTTGCGTTCGACGGCCGCGCGGCAGAATTAAAAATCGATCACATACATTAACAATGTGATCTTTTCATACACGCGATTGCGAACTGGCCGCGCGTCCAGCAATCGCACATGTAGCGATTTCTGCGTTTATCCACCGCGCATTCATCTCTCCATATATGCCATTTGGGCGGGGGCCCTAGGGTAGCCTAGTGGTTAGCACTGCTGCTGCCTTTCACGCTAGAGTCCGGGGTTCGGTTCCCGGTCTTGGCGGTTTGAAAGAAACAAAAATGTTTCTTCCCCATCCACGTGTGAAACTCAGTATTGTGGGGGGCCTCCGTGACCGAGAGGTAGCGTGCTCGGCCTCAGACCGCCAGGGCTCGAATTTCGAATCCTGTGTTTGGAGGACAGTGTCATCTCATTCATCTCACCATCCTCAGGAGGTTCTCCTGGCCCAGTTTAATCTATATGTGCACAAAGGTGGTCTAAAGCCCGATTCATTTCATTTTATATATGCCATTTTTTTATTTTATAGTTTACTGGCAGATCTGGCAGCTCAGCAAACATGAAACATTGACCCGATGCTAGTTTAATGCTCGCAAGCGTCTGCGACGCTGGCCGAACATTAAATCATAATTCTGTAAACACAATGACCTTAACCTCCTTTGTTTTGATCATGACCGAGCTGGCTAATAGAATGAAGTATAGGGGAGGGATCTTATATAACCTTGACGTCACTGCGATTCACAGAACGAAGGATGGGGGAGGGGGTGTTATATAACCTTGTTTCCACCGAGTGACGTCACTGCGTTTCACAGAATTTGCTTAACGTCGCATATTTGCTGGGCTGCTGTGACACTGTCAACGCGCTATAGATTGCAGTGATATGTACATTTAGGCTATGGTCTACAACCACCTACTGTGCACGCCCCCCCCCCCCCCACACACATTTCACCCACGCCAACTTTTTTTTAAACCTTGATATATCTAAAACATAAAATGAGATGTTAACAAAAAAAATAGGGATGACCTTTATATTTTGACCCTTTATAGGGGGGTACCCCAAAACCTGTCTAAAATTAGGGGGTAGGGTTACGCAAACGTCTGTCGTTGATGTTGATGCGATATACCATATAACAGATAATAAAATTCCTGTTCTTATGATATATGACACATTGCAGTAGAGTAAGTAGTTGTCTCTACACATACGCTCCAGCATGATTTTTTATTATAAAATAATCAAAATGAACAACAAAACAAATGATTGAACATGGGGAAAGAAAACGACTTAAGAAAATGTAATTATTCAACATATCCATATCTGGCCTATATATTTTGAACCCAGATATGTGTATACTTAAAATTGAGTGTTATTTATATTTATAAATGTCCTATGTTTTTTTCAATGAAAACATATTGAAGCTTTACATGAAAATATTTGTATATAGCATGGGCTGAAATCTGAAACATGATTTTTTTCTCGGATTGTTTGTGTATAATTTTCTATCCACTTGTTTTTACATAATTTGTGTGTGCTGAATTCGAATCTGTCGGATAACATTCTCTAATTGGTGACCTTCCTCTTCAAATTAGCAAAACACAAAATGGCTGCTAAAATGTAAAGAAACACCCGTATTTTCTATGTTTTTTTTCACAAGGAGGCACAATTAATGATTTCTGCAAGATTTTTAATCTATATTTTTGAAAATTTACCGGATGAAGCATTGAATGTTGCTTTATCTTATAAGATAATAAGCTGTTCAATGGGTGTTGTATAACCTTGTTTTCACCGAGTGACGTCACTGCGTTTCACAGAATAACGTTATTTTTCATTCCATTGCATGGATTTGTAAATTACCATTGAAAAACACATGTATTCATCAAAAAAACTTTCCTCCCTGAAAATTAAATTGTTGAGGTATTATACTTTACTTTTTAAGTGTGAAAGGCTATTACAAGCCCTATGATGGAGACTTTGGTGTCAGTCACGTAGCCTATCTGAACTTTCAAATAGTAAAATACATTACTAAGATAGAGTAATTGTTGTTTTTGTTATTCAAATGTTGATTTCGTGCCCCCAAAAATGCTGATATTGTGACCACTTTTGTGAAATCAGCCGTATCTGGTCATTTTTTCAATTATTGTCGAAATTTAAGATGAGTATGATGCTCTTATAATATCGACTAAATGTCCTATATATACTATCAAACTAAAAGGATAAGTAAGGTGTCGTTAGTTTTTCTAGGCGGCTATGTATGACCGTTTTTTTAAGTGTTAAATGTGCAATTGTGTCCAGAAAAAACAACAAATTTGGACAATTGCTGCTATCGTGACGTTTGGATACATGACAAATGTACTTTTGTCTCTTTATCACGATAGCATATAATATATTATATATTTAACTATTTGCTTTGATTGATCATGTTGGTGTGGAACGTGATTAAAGCTGCTTATTTCCTTCATAATACTTATTCATTTTTTATCATAAAAATGTTACTTCTGCTATCCTGACCAAAATTGCTTTATGTGACGATAGCAAGTGAAGGTAATGGGAAAAGTTTTTTTCACTTTTTTTGTGAATTTATAATATAGTATATAATTCAGCATTGGGAGTATAAATGGAAAGGCGCCTGGTGAGCGTAATAATCAGTTTTATAACTTCAGAGGCACCTGGTGAATGGAAAGATCACTATTCAAGTGAACGATAATATGTCTATAAAATATATCGATATATATTACCGTAGGCCTGTAGGACAGGCTACCCAGCAAACACGGGACATTGCTAATGTGTTGGTTCAATGTTGGTCCATCGTCTGCGACGCTGGCTCAACATTGAACCAACACATGAGCAATGTCCCGTGTTTGCTGTGTATATGTACATTGATTGTATAGTAGGCCTACGTGGCAGTTGACATGTGTTATCGCTCGACGACCCTGCAGCAGGAAATAATATTAATGTTAGGCATTCCTTAATGGGGCCTACTTCACAGCAATGTATCACTACCCACCTTCCTTTTTTGCGTGAAAAATGTGGCTGGTATACCGTATAATAAAATAATAAATTGCACTGCTCACTATATAACTCGGTTTACACCATAGATGCGATAGGTCTACTCTGTTCTCTTATTATTTGACACTTTATGTCTCACAACACGCATTGGTGTCCAAAATGTACGCCTCTACTATGATTTCGCGCTGACCGGCGCTCGCAGAGACGTTGTAACTGTTATAGGCCTACACGGCTAACCCAGATTGTGAACTGAGAGATGAGAGGAAGGTTGACATGACCGACATCTATGTGCGGACTGTGGTATATTTAGCGTTTTAGGCCTTTATAAACATCTGCAATGACAGACCATCATGATAATGGTGAGGAAGCTCGTAAACAAGTCATAGACCTATGATAAATGGGGCTAGTTACTACATACCGGCAGTAGGCCCTATGTAATGTACAAATACAAAATCAAATTATGTAGATAAATATAAAATAAATATAATCGGGAATTTTTAATAAAAACATAGTCAACAGCACTCATCATGCAGGACATTTTTCATTGGGCTCGAAAGCAATTGGAAACTAGAGGGGAATTGTGACTTTTCAAGTAACAATAATTTTGGACTAAGTTTTACAAGTTTTTGTGCGGCCATTTTGAATTTTGTTGAGCGTTTTAATGACAGATTAATTGAAATTTTGCTTATGTCTTGTACTTTTAAATAGATATATATTTGTTTGGCAAATGGATGACATGCATAAGGCCCGGTAAACACATTGACTTGTCTCTCTGTTGAAATATTGCCGAGTCACTGTCTGCGACGCTAGCCCAACATTAAAACAACATTGAGTCGACGTTTGGTGTTTGTATGGATTTGCAACTGTTATTTGAATTGTCAAATGTAGCATTTAAAATATTTCTACTGTCCATATAAAACACTTAATATTGGATAAATACTGGGCCACTGTCTGCGACGCTGGCCCGGCATTAACCCTTTGGACCCAAGCCTCCGGGGGCTCCCACCGAGCCTCCTGGAGCAGTAGGCCTAGACCCTATTATGTGATATTATTATTGACCATATTTTACCTTTCAAAGGCTCTACAAAATTATCCTGACGGAATTCACAAAGTATTAGACTAATACTCCATTAAAGGGACTGGCCCAGGCTAAAATCATAAAAAAATCGGTGATTTTATTTTGGCTTCCTAATATGACTGGTATGATGTAAACATGTCCATAGACTAGAACTGCAAAAGTTTTTAAATTTGTCTGCTGCGCATTCACCAGTTAGGCTAGATATAGATACGAAATTCCCCGATTTCCTATTTTTGACATGGTTGTCAATAATTAGAAATCGGAGATTTCGTCTCTATATCTAGTCTAACTGGTGAATGCGCGGCACAAAAATTAAAAAACTTGTGCAGTTCTAGTCTATGGACATGTTTACATCATATGGTCATATTAAAAAGCCAAAATTAAATCACCGATTTTTTGATGATTTTAGCCTGGGCCAGTCCCTTTAATATTATTATAATGCTGTGGCTTGTTGAGACAGTAAATTATGACGTCATAATTTTAATTACAATTTGTGTTCTACTGAGTTTTTTAAGTTGGTCCATTACACAATAGTTATAATATAGACCTGAAATGGTTAATTTCATACCCATATATATATGGGTACTTCGGTAGGCCTATATATGACGTTGCCAAAAATACCCATATATCGGTATACATCGGGTCCAAAGGGTTAAAACATTACTGAACACATGCCATTTAATTATCAAATCCAGCATTTTAGGACTGAATAGGGCTATCCAGCTTGGACAGACTGCCCGCATATTTCAGTCGATTCATACCACGAATGTGGCTGCATCCGACACGTACATCATTGAGCCGACATAGATCCACATAGTGATCCAGAAAATCTTTAATAATTCCAGAAGAAACAGCTGTGAATTCTTCAAAAAGTCACAGCAAAAAAGATCAATACATAAGGAGGTTTGAAGTCAATTGGATAAAAACTCAAGGAGAAATAACCTATCAAAATTTGACATTGATACACATAGTGATTCAGAAAATCCTGAATAAATCCGGCAGAACAACTCGGAATTCTTAAAACAGATGCAGCATGTAGCCCGACTATCCCACGAACATTGTGTGAAAAAAGGCAAATTGATTGGATGAAAACTCCGATTTTCGGACATAGAAAACAGACAAACGACAAATAACCAAGCAAAACTGAATATGTAACACAAAAAGAAAAATGTCATTTATTCTTGCATTATGAATACAGATAATCAAATAGGTACAATGTATCTTCCTTTGGGTTTTCTATGTTTTTAGTTTGTTATTCGAAATATATAGAGGCTTAGATTTTTAGCATACACTATTTCTTTATGACATCCAGAGAAATTTATCACATAAATGAATCAATAGATTACAATCTCTGGATATTTTTTACATTTTTTTAATAAATGCCGGTGCAGGTATAAGCTGTCGTGTGTGATCAAAGCAATCATTTAAAACTTTTTCTGTGGTATAATTATGCCATAATTATCCTCAAAAATGTGTTAAATATCTCTCAGAAAATACTATTTATTTCTCAACAAATAAAGCGACACAAAAATTGTTTTCGTGTAATTTTCACTTGAAAATCTAGTTTTAGTACCATTTTAATGGTCATCTTGCGGTTCAAACAATGAAGTTCAACATTAAATATGCGAAAACATTTTTTAACAATTAATCATAAGAGAGACAGTGAGAGGTGAGATTAGCTCGATGTTGGGATAATAGGTGACGTTGGTCCACCAATGACCCAGTATTATACTTGTGCGTGTTTTTTTAAACCAACGAGGCACTCGTACCCTGTGTTTTTTCAATGTTAGATGAAAGTCAAATATGTAGATTACATTAAAGCTATATATTTGCGTAAAATTATTGGATTCAATATTACACCTGAAGCTCTAGTTGGAGCTAGATGAGTTGTGAAAAACATTAAAATTACACCTAAATCTAGCAAATAATGAATAATAATTTGAGAGCATAAATTCCTTTCTCGAATTAGTTTTATCTGCTAGCCTAGCTGACTTATTTAATCTCATGACCGTAATTTGTACTTTAATTTAAGTTCGTTTTGATATATGATACTCTAAAACAGCATCATCCACCATCACATTTTAGATATTTTTTCCAGTATATTCTATATCAGCACCATTTACATAAAAACTCATTTGCTGCGCGAGGCCCAGTCGCACTGACCGCCATTTTGTTTCCACAGTCAGCTGTGTAAAAACGACACTTGCGCTGCCTACAAAAAAACTCGGATGCCATGAAATTGAGATGAATATTTCAAGTGCCTACGAAAACTAGGCTTTTTTCAGCAGTCGTAAACTTTTGATCGTATTATGACTATTACATTTAAAAATGGAGGTCACTGTGTCAGAGTCTCGCGATGTCATCAGGGTAGGTATAGGCCTGTAATTTCAGTTCATTGGCCAATGGACGATGATAGGTGACTATGTGATAATAGGTCAAATCAGTCAGCTAGTAATATCGCCATCTTTAAATATGACTTGTGAATTAAATGTGGAGAATGTTTAAACCTCTTTTTTATTTATATTGTATATATTACATTTGATGTGAATATTTTTCCTAAACTATCTAAAATTACAACTAAAACATTTAAAACATGATATAAAGCAGGTTAATATTATATTTTCACGCGAACATATAGTTTTAAAATACGGCTCTATTAATTTTGCAAATGTCATAAAAGAAAATGGGAAATTGGTGTAATATTGGACATCTCTACCCCCGACCAATGAAAGAGTGACTCAGCTTTTACATGACGAGAATAGCCAATCACTTCCATAATTCAGTTTCTATTTAAATTAGGGGATTGAACATCAAACTTGGGTCAGCTTGGTAAGCCTATACGTACAAATCGGCTCTGTGCTAATCTGGGGCCAATAAGCCACAGTTAAATTAATCAGTAGCTTAGTAGTGGGTTTCTTGAAATTATGACACCATGCTTTCGGACTTAATGTCCTGAAAAATGAGGGGGGGGGGGGATATGGCAAACCAATGGATCCGTACTGGGCGGCAACCAAGGTGCAGTGGTGCTGACTCTGGGAAAATCGTAAATCGCGTGTTCAGCCCCGGGCGCTCTGGCACTCAAGTTTCAAGAAAAAAAGTTTTTCTCTCCGCTTATTCATAAAGATGAACAGTATTATGGGGAGCCTCTGTGACTCAGAGGTAGTGTGATCGGCCTCAGACCACCAGGGCTCGAGTTTCAAATTAGTGTCAGGAGGGCAGTGTCATCTCGCCATCCTGAGGATGTTCTCCTGGTCCAGTTTAGCCTATATCTGTACAAAGGGGGCCTAACCCAGCAAACACAAAACATTTGCTTAGCATGTATACAATGGGCTTCGATGTTGGTCCAACATTGTATAAATGTTATACAGATGTTTTGTGTTAGCTTTCATTCAAACCCAGTATGCAGCCAGCCCTGACTACTCGCTCAGAAATGCCACCGCTTTTCAAAGATGCCACTCTATGTGTGCAGCCAGACCCCGAATTTTAAAGACGACACACAGTATATCCCATCTCTGACAGCCATTATAAAGCCAACTCTGACATCATTGCTATTTCTAATTTTCGACATGGTTGTCAATAATTAGAAATCAGGAATATCGTCTCTATATCTAGCCAAACTGGTAAATGCGCAGCACAAAAATTTAAAAACTTTTGCAGTTCTAGTCTATGGACACGTTTACATCATATGGTAATATTAAGAAGCCAAAATAAAATCACCGAATTTTTGATGATTTTAGCCTGGGCCAGTCCCTTTAACAAGTGTTTCGCACCAAAACGAGTAAATTCCGCTTAATACATCTCTACTGTCTCTACTGTCCACAGGAGCCATTTAATAACGTTATTAAAAAGGCCATTGACACTACATCTATTAGCTATAACCTTTATGATTATGCTGCTGGAGGGGAGACATCTTCAGTTTTTTGTTTACAAAATCTAGACTCTTCCACTTAAATATTATATTAGTACGTGTTGCACTGAGATTACTTCAGCTTTTCTGTGCAAAAACGTTGACTATTTAGTTCGTACTTGTTTTGACTCCCGCTTAACATGTCGAGATTTGTTCATACAATATATTATAATGTATACAGGAGGCAGGTCTGACATATAGTACACTGTCACTGTCACAGGCGTATAAATCATATCTTTTAAACTTGAAAACAATCTGTTTAGTTGTTGGCCGAAACTAACATTGTGGAAACACAATCCAGAACAAGATAGTCCTATATAATGATCCACCCTAAATGGGTATGCTTAGTATGTTGCATACATATCAATGTTGGTATTAATAAAGATTTTGACAAAAAAATATAACTTCATCAGCACATTTAAACAAATAATTAATATGTCATGGAAGCGCTCTGTCAATTTCGGATTATGGATAGTAAGTCGCAAAATGCTATCCATTATAAAAGCCTAAAATGTATTCAGAAATTTATTTGACTAAATTCAAACTCGGGGGCATGCGCTCTGCCTCCTTTTGAGAACTATCTCAACGGACATTTATAATAATCCTCTCATTTGCCGGGACGGTAAGGAAGAGTAGAACAATCTTGTGCTCGTTCACACATAGGTCATTGAAGGTCAAGCATACTTATCGTACAGTGGGGGGGGGGGGGTTGATCAATTTTGAATTAAATAGCTACCACAATATCATTGCGGCCTACTAGTTTGTTGTAGAGTACTAAAAGCTATTACATCGTTACACATTAGCATACTTTGATTATGCTGAATACAAAATTAAGGTAAAACTTGGGCGGCAGTTATTTCAAATAATGTTCACAGACGATGATGTATAGCCAAACACCTTGCTCCAATCCAGCATCGGACCAATACCTTTTACCATCCTAAAATCTATTTTATCAGTCCCAATAATTTTAGCTTCACTAATATGATCCAGTTGACACATATTCCCTATAGGAACGTATAATGAAACCGTACGATGTGGCGGGTTTTTGATATGTTTGGCTGCTTCTACGAGTAGTAGTTGAGCAATATGTACGTCATCAGCATTCATTGTCACCGAGCATCCATGTGGGCTACACCTTTCAAATATATAACCAATTATATCACCGTATATAAGTATCCTCTGAATCCACCCACATCTTTAGCAAGGCATCTTTATATTCTCTCATATTGCCAACTATGGAATTATCATATGTTATCAAATCATCTAAGTGGCTTTTTTCAAAGTGAATCAGATGGACATCGTCTATTTGTTTCAAGTCAACGGTAGATAGCTTTCTTATATCATAATATATTTTGGGAAATTCTGGATATTCCAGCCTGAAGCCCCACTTGGATTGGTACATTGGAGGTTTGTCTTTCGCTGCATCTAGAATAACACCCCTGTCCCCCAGGCTTGCCATGGCCAAGTCCATCAGGTGACGACCAACCCCTTTGCCTCGCCACTCACTAATCACGATGAAGAACGTGATGAATCCGTACTTCTCTTCAAAAGGAGTGGCGGCGCACGAACCTGTATAAGGGAGATAAAACAGAAAAAATAGCAAGAAAATGTTTGAAGGAAAAGCTTGGATGTTACGAAAATACTATTTTTAACATTTTTTTTTGTATTTCACTTTAATGGAACTCCGATGTTATCGGAACCCCATCAAAGTGAAACATGGAAGAACAATCTAAATATAATAGGGGGAGCTTATACAGGCCATGTTTCAGTACTGACTGTATGAAAATGATACACTATAATATAGTCAATTCAATTACATAAGATACAATAATTAAATAGGTGGAACAAAAGCATCGTAATGGTCCTTTCAGTTGGACACCATATACTAGTAAACTGTATCCAGTTTAAAAAATATTACGTTTCTTAAATTTATGGTAATAACTAGTATTTTACCTATTAAGGTGCCATCCTCCAAGAAAGCTCCTATGTAGGCTTTAGGGTAGAGTCTGTAAGACGTTGACATATCTTCATCACTTAATTCCCACTCTTCTTTTCTAATAATTACTACCAAGCTTAGAATATTAGTAGATGATAAAGGACCGATTGATATATCATGTCAATCTATCTTGATTTTCTTTTCAATCGTCGACATTCTGTTGTTTTTCTAAAAAAACAACAAAAGATGTAACATTAATAGTTTATCTGTTTCTAGATTTAAAATATTGCCTTAACTCTTCCTTTACCGATTCCCCCCTGAAAAAAACCACCCCCAGAATCCGATTTTTTTTTAAGGAGTACCCCTGAGGTAGCCCCTGATCACAAGACAGGTTATAGCTATGTGCATGCGCACATCGCACAAAAATAAAAATACAAGAGAACATTGCCTCCATGTCACTGACCATTCTGGTGGGCGATTTTTGACAACGCATGTAATGAAATATCCACATTGCAATAATTGCATCTACGCATTCGGATTTCGCATAAATGCGAATTTGGTAAAAGGGAAGTTAAACGGCATGTATGATGCCGAATTAAATCATGAAACAAGAATAAACAGACACATAGGGGAGACTGGGGCACCTTGAGACATGGGGCACCTTGAGACAGGCCTGTTTGACACAGATATTATTTTGCGATTTGTGCGCCATCTGGTCAATGATACCAAAACTAACCAATTTCGATTTTCCACCCTATTTCTAATGGGTATTGGACATCCTTGGCATGCATATAACCTTAGGTCCATTTTTTACATGAAAAGTAGATTTTTGGGATGATCAATATTTAGTTCTATAGATCACATAATACTTGATTTCCCTATGATTTTGGTTGTATCTTACACCTGTGTTATCACTTTATAACTTATGTATAATGGTTTGCTTCAAATACACCCCGCACACAAACTATGATATCAGATGTGAGGTCAGTCAGGGTGGGGCACCTTGAGACGCTGTCTCAATGTGCCCCAAAACTGTCTCAAGGTGCCCCAAGTCTGTCTCAAGGTGCCCCGAAAGTGTCTCAAGGTGCCCCCACTTTTTTTCAGGCACATATTTTACTGCAACATCTAACATTAGCCAACTGCAGGCTTTAGCTACAGGTATATGCAGTATTCAAATCTTTATTTTAGTTAGATCCACGTTGTTTTCAAGTACCTTATTTGGTGTCTCAAGGTACCCCATGTGGTGTCTCAAGGTGCCCGAGTACGGGGTACATTGAGACACTTTTCTGAAAATATGTTTTGTTAAAAAATGTAAGGTTACACATTTCTGATAATTTTCATCTCTTGCTCAAATATACCCCACTGGATGCTGTATCCATATGTGTCGTCAAAATATTTTATTTTGAAAATTAAATCTGTGTTTGGGGAGTTTGAATTTTTCCGTCTCAAGGTGCCCCAGTCTCCCCTATAGCTGTAATATTGTTTTAACCGAAGCTGCACCAATGCCGGAAAAAAGCAGTACATACATAAAATAAATATTAAATAACATTTTAATTGTCGAGATGGCAAATGTCGTATCTTATTTTGATGGTTCACAACGATGGACCTGCAACAGATTTGTACTGGAATTTATACACACCGCATCTGGCACAGCCAGCTTCTTATACTCAAAGATTGTAAGGCTGTTTTCATACATTTTGTAATAAATATTTAGACATCCCGGTGCTATGTCTTCCTTTAACAAAGTATTCTTTGTTAGTATATATCGGAAAGTAAGTACATATCCTCACACGAATTATATTGGCACTTAGTGGCGTATCCAGAAATAAATTAAGGGGGTTGCTCAGATTAAAAAAAAAACATTCAACAACAGGGCCTAGTGTGGGAGGCATGCCCTCTGGGAAATTTTGAAAAAAATAAACATCAAATTGTGCGATGTCGTGGTATCATTGCCGTAAGATGAAGATATGAGAGTTTGGCTGAAATGTCAGTTTATTAATGAACTTAATGACAGATGTATTAGCCTGATTAGTCCAACTACAATTAGCCTCAGTTGCACAACTATTTAGGCAAACACGAAAACACAATGCAAAAACCATAAACATGATCAACATTAGCTCATTTAATAGAGAGCGCGAGCTACGAGGCATATTAAATGAGCTAGATGAACATAAACAGCTGTTGACCCAATGTGGTGCTAATGTTGGGCCAGCGTTGCAGATGGTGAACCAACATAAATTTCAAACAAAAGTTTGATCACCCTAATTGTAATATTAATTATGCAATAATCCCCTATTAAAAGTGATCACATGTAATTCGAAAATGTTGTGGACCATTAAAATGCTTACAATGTTCACTAATGATCACTTAAAATTCTTGAGATAGGTCCCTACTCATTTTTATTTCACCTTAATTAATTCGCCACCCTCACCTATGGCAGAATATGTTTTAATAGTTTCCTGCAGGAGCAATAATCATAACAAGATTGTTTTTAAAAAATACACCTTTTTCTACAATTGAAATATTTAAATACAACGCAAGTCGAAGCAACAACACAATTATTTCTACATGATTTAAAATCCCATTACATTTGAGCCCCAAAATTTAAATATTTGATTCCTATTACAGATGTCTCAACTGGAACCCATATTTACTATGCACAGACATAACTTTACATGAGTATGTGGAAAACATGTGTGGATAACTTGTGACACAGCTTGAAAACTTTAAAATCATGTCGTTATAGTATATGAACTGGCCGCTCAGTAGTGATTAAACAGTGGTTTGTGCATTAATTGTGTGGGAGTGAACAAACTTATGTCCAGTGTGTGTATTACGAGTGACTATGTAACTGTGAAAGTATTGTAAAGTTAAATAAATGAATGAATAAATACAATCTTACAGAGCGCATGTATCCAGCTGGAGTCTTTTAGATCCACCCGTTTTTTAATGCCGTCGCCATGTTTGACAGAAAATGATATCGTGGTAACAATGTGCTTATTTTCGTCTGAAGATAGCTTTTTTATAATTTAATAGCCGTAATCCATGACAAAAAGTTCTGAACTCGTATTAGGATAAGTATGTACGGTCTCAGATGTATCACATCGTCAAAAACGTTGCTAGTTTAATTACCGGAAAATCACAGCTTAACGTCGCTTTCCCAACGCATCTCACATTTCCAAACACAAAGGTTCAACACCTCTAAACTTGGCCAATTGACATGCTTTACATCTTTGCTGGACATCGGGAACATCGCCAATATAAACAGGTGATATTCATGAGATGTTCGTGGCTGTTGTAGTGACAAAAAGAAGGGGATTTTCCTTAGTGTTGACCCTTTCAAAGAAAAAAACAAATCAGCATCGGACCCTTCATCTAGACCCCGTGCGGGCAGATTTTGTAGTCAAATCTCATATAATTAAAGACATGGTTATCCGAAATTGTATGAGCATTGCGAAATACACAGTTACCGATTAAGGATGATATAAGCCTAAATAACACAATTTTAAGCTGTGAAACTTTTTAAGTTGACGGCACATGGGAATGGACAGTTAACTGGTCTATCCAATGGTTTATGATATTCAATACTTTAAAAATCTTAGCATTGACACTGACTAGAAAATGTAAACTTTTACATCATCCACTTCTAACGATTGATGGAGTTATAGGGGAGGACAGGGAGAACTGGGACAAGGGAGAACTAGGACGCCACTGATAACGTCAATTGTTTTTAGCCAATCAGCTTCTAGGAAACATTTTTCTGTGGCCATTAGTTGCCTTTAATACATATCTCTCCAGAATCAAATTGCAGATAATTTTGTTAGAGCAATGACAAAACTAAGATTTTTAGTATAAAAAGTCGTTTTCCTGCCTTTGTGTGCTCGGCCTCAGACCGCCAGGGCTCGAATTTCGAATCCTGTGTCTGGAGGACAGTGTCATCTCAATCATCTCACCATCCTCAGGAGGTTCTCCTGGCCCAGTTTAGCCTATATGTGCACAAAGGTGGCCTAAAGCCCGATTCATTTCATTTCATTTTCCTGCCTTTGTGTAAATGTGTAAAGCGAGTTGAATATGTACAGTACCTCACATTTACTGTGGTTGGGGTATCCTTGCTACCTTCTTCGTGGATATGTATAAGCAAAATTTTGTTTGCTATTTTGATTATTGAGTAAGTGAATGGGTTATAAATCTGGTAGGCATGGGGAAAACTGGGACTATACGTAATGGCATGTATGGGGAGAACTGGGACAAGATGTCCCACTTCTCCCCGTGAGTTGCCCACTTTTCCACATAAGTGTACCACTTCTTTATATTGTGGCTATTAATTGTGTAAATGTGTTCATAAACTGTTTGTACCCATTTACATCTGTTTATAATTTCTCTTATTTCTAGCATCAATGGATGTAAAGAGATCACCCCATCAGCTGTCTCACTTCTCCTTGCGATGTCCCAGTTTTCCACGTTTTAAATTTTTTGCAAAAAAGTGTTTCCCATTACATCTCACTAAAAGGGTTATTAATATTATGTAATACTATCCCCAGACTACATCATAGGTACATACAAACTTATAAAAGGCAGAACAGTAACACAAAAAGTAAGGTCAAATGACGACAGTGAAATGGCGTCCCAGCTCTCTTTTTTCTCCCCTACTCGAAGAAATAAACCAGCACTGTCATCTTGGATTAGTTATAAATACATCTTTAACATGGGAAAACTACATAAATTATATACTTGGTAAGGCAGGGGAAATTATAAACATAATGAGATTCATGAAATATACTCTTCCTCGGGAAGCACTTGAACGACTTTTTATTACCCTTATTAGACTGATAATAGAAAATGCAGCTTATTATAAGTGTCCTAAATATTTAGTAGGCCCTAAACAGATTTGAGGGTGAGCAAATGGGGGCTGCTCAGATATGTACTGGTGTGATGTGGTAAACTAGCTCAGAAAAACTCTAATTAGAACTTAGTTGGGAACAAGAAGTGGCATAAATTAATTTATATGTTTAAGATCGTTCATGGACTATCCCTGTTTTATTTCCCCCAAATTTGTCAACCAACAACTAGCTCGACTGATTATGTTGCATGAGGCGCTAATAACAACAGGATGTCAAGATGTAGAGCTTCCTATTTTAAAAAATCGTTTTCATTCCTTCATCTATTAGGTACTGGGACAGTTTGGATTATAGTATTCGAACTTGAATTCTTCATCCTTCTTTAAGCGACGCATAAAAGATAAATTTGGTTATAAACACCCACTACCTCATTATTATTCAGGTTTACGAGCAGCTCCCTTCTGGCACACTCGTCTGTGTCTCAGAATGTCACAGTTATCTGCTCATCTCTTTCCCTTCGGCTTTGTGGACTCTACTAGATGCTCTTGTGGCGTAACACATAAGACTGTTTCTCATTATCTCCTGGATCGCCCCATCTATGCTGCTCAACGAGGGCGACTACTGGTTGTAATTAGAAATACCATCGCTCCTACTACATCCGGCTACATTACCATTTTTAGACAAGCAAGCGTAGACCTATATTAAAATTTTACTTTTTGGATCCAAAAAAAAATATCTTCAGAGCCACGCAAAATTACATTTTAAATTCTAATAGATTTAGACGATATAATAAGATACATTCACCTCATCCATAATCAAATATAATTTGTAATATAACATGGAGCTCGGATATTTTTTCGATCTGTATTTTCTGTTTTATATGAAACAAAATTCACATAGCATTTTCATGAGTATTAAATTAATGGTATATAGACGTTATGTATATGTGGAAAATCCTTCGTCTAGCGCTTAGCGCGCTATTCAGGCAATCCATCACAAATAAATATGTTTGTATATATGTTTGTATATATTGTCGCCTCGGAGCTAAAGAATCCTCTCTGACACTCGTTAGAGTGGCAGATAGGATCCTTTAGCTCCGAGGCGACGATATATACATGGTTGATTGAATCAAACAATCAAATTAGAGTGCAGTTAATTGCATTATAGCGTATCTTCAAGACAACTTTTTTTACAGTATTTATTCTCTTTCGGAACCTAATTTATAATTAATGTTTTGATAATGTGTGCTGAGGGGTCATATATCATAATACAATCCTCAAACCTATGTTGGCAGGGTTGTGGAGGGAGTGGTGAAGATTTTTTGTATTTTTCAGCCTTATTCTGAGATCATCCCTAGTGGGACTATTATACTATAATTATCACAAGTTTAATGCCTTGAAAAGTGTTTCATTGACATGGTTTGTTTTAATAGTTGTTTCATATGTTAATAAAGTTAAGATGACTGATGAACCTGTATTCGTATGATTCTCTGTGACTGCTTTTTTTCGGTACGATATTCACACATCTCAGAATCTTATTAAACATAATGAGTTAACTTTCTCGCGGTTATTAAAGCATGTGTCATTTTTAGAAATATCAAATATACATTTTATGTTCACCGTTGTCTGCGAATAACCAAATACTCTGCTCCAGTCGAAATCAGGTCCGTTAGCTTTTACCATTCTAAAATCATAATGAAGTGAGGATTCTATCTTAGCCTGGTTTAGAAGTTTTCATGGCTGTGAGATTGTATTTTTGGTGTGTTCATGAAAACAGTAGGCATCTATTATCACTTCATCTGAGACCAGATCTCTGCTAATATGATTATCAGTTTTTTCATAGCGTTTGCCTTATTCACTTTGTGAACGTCATCATTCAATGTCTCTAACTGCTTGGACATGAAAAAGCAGATGTATCAATCAACAATAATGTTATGTGAAGCTGCTGCTGGGACAAGGTCTTAAACGAGTCGTAGTATTGTGTGACGACACCGACGTGTTCCTATTACTGGTATACTTTAACTGGAAATGGTAAAAGCTAAATAACAACACCAAGCTGATGATTAAAAGATTCTCAGATTGGAAGTCAATTGTCATTGGAGCAACTGCAAACAAAAACTTCCTTGCCTTACATACCTTATCTGGCTGTGATACGATGATCTTTTCCATGGCGTTATCGGTCTTGCAGAAAAACAACAATCTTGGATTGGAGGTATTTGGTGATATGAGCACGACTCTTTAAACTTTTGTATGGATCGAAGTTTTTGACAACAATGCACGAGTTGCGGTATAAGCTGTGTGTTAGCAATAAAAAACTCAGATCACTTCGTTGCCCCCTACAGATGATGGTCTCATAGAGCACTTGAAAAGATCTCAACTTCAAACAATTACCTGAATGTGTGCAGATGAAATTGAACCCTCGAAAGTAGACATATCAATTTTGGCTGGGAAGTCGAAGCCGTTCCAATGCATGATTATGGGGTCGTAGATATTGCACAAAAGGATATCAAGACAAGACAAGATAAGACAAGACAAGACAAGACAAGACAAGACAAGACAAGACAAGACAAGACAAGACAAGACAAGACAAGTTTATTCAGCCAGTACAATGCCAGGACATCAACATACTGAAGTTAGTACACACACGTGTACCCATCAAACTCCTTTAACAATATAGCCATATTTAAATTATACTGATATCATCGCTAGGTAAAGCAATGTAAAAATATAATAATATTAACTGGGAACTGTAATTCTTACACCTCACTTCGTGATGCATAAATATTGTTGATAAAATTTAGACAGTGCCGCAAAACCTCAGCGTTCACTTCAAAATTGAACAATAACTGTATAGTTTTATTAGGATAGTTCTTTTTAATTTTCATGTTCAGATTTGTCATATTTTTTATAAATAAATCTCTGTAATCTTTATATCTTTCACAATGTATGATAAAGTGTATCGGATCTTCTACACTCTTCTTACATATACATAATCGATCTTATCTGGGAACATTTCTGAATCGACCTCTAGTTACCTCTAGTAAGCTGTTATCTGTTCTTAACCTTGAAAATATACATCTGATCTTACTATATTTTGTTACGTCTAGATAATAGCAAAATTTTTATTTTTCGAAAACCAGTTTCAAAATATCAAATCTCGGGGATTCTTTTATATAAGATTGATAGTATTGTTCATATTAATCATTTACTCGTTGTTGCAAAAACATTGAAAAATTATTGAAATTAACTGACTGTAGATTTTCAAACATAATCGCATAACCATTACGACATAATAATGAAGATATCTTATTAATCCAATCAGTTCCCACAATTTTCTAATCTTTATAGGCTGCATTTAACATAATATTATTAGTGCCTGAAAGTTATTGCATGCAACTGCAGTGCCACAAATGTCTGCTCAAAGAGCACTTGCAGCTGTAGATCTGCCACTTTACATGATGTAGATGGCAGTGATGATGAACTTTAATTTACAATGTACATATATATCTAAGTTATTAAAAACACTAGTGAAAAAATATGTCCTCAGACAAGAATCTCGTTTCAGATATCGATACACATGTAGCCATCCATCAATGGGAATAGCTGGTTTTGTATAATTTGGACGATTTGTTTCTGCTTAACCTATTTCCACTTGCATCTGTTGCTTCCACATTAACTTTTTCTATTTTTAGTAAACACAACACTATTAGTATGATATCCCCCAGATGTGAAACGTGATGAAAACAATTGTATCCATCTTTCCATCCTATCCATCCGCGAAATTATGAGAATAAGTAGATGATTTAATTATTTTTGGTGGATTTTCAGCGATATTTGAAAGTGCTCAGCGGTGCCATTCTGGCATGCTTGCTAATATAAATCTAGAAATATCAAGTATCAAAAATCCGAAAAATAATTGTATTTTCTGATTTGCACGGTTCCACCCTCGGCGACCTGACTGTTATGGTTATGCTGCTGGAGGGGAGACATCTCTAGCTTTTTGCTCACAATAAATAGATCTTACTAGTTAAATATGCATGGCATATCATCCATACTACCACAACCATACTACCACAACACCATTTAGGCAACTCTTGATACCACTCGAAACAAAGTTTGCCATTACTTTTAGAAATGAGCTCGGTTATGGAAAATCCGTACCCCTAACAGTCACACACGCTAGTTGGTGCCACGATGCTAGTTGGTGCCACGACTTTTTCAACCAAATTTTGGCTGATGCCTATTGTCGCCATGCGTCCGTCCGGCCGTCCGTCTGTCCTCCACTTTTAGTACTACTACTTGTTTCGCGTTACTGGAATGCACATTAACTCTTCCTTTACCGACTTCCCCCTGATAAAACTACCCTCAGAAACCGACTTCTTTTTTAAGTAGGACCCCTGAGGTAGCCCCTGTGCACAATACAGGTTATAGCTATGCGCATGCACACATCGCACAATTTAAAAATGCAAGAGAGCATTTCGTCCATGTCACTGACCATTCTGATTGGCGATTTTCAACCATGCATGTAATAAAATATCTCCATCGCAATTAATGCATGTACACATGTGGATTTCGCATAAATGCGAAATTGGTAAAGGATGGTATTTTTCGCATAAATGCGAAATTGGTGAAGGAAGAGTTAAACTGTCCAACCTTTATACCATATATTTCACTAATAGCTCGGACGAGTTCGAAAATGGCCGCACATCGGGCAAAAACTAGGTCACGACGACCAAAAATGGCAGACTATCGGCAATTATTTTTTATTATCCGTAATATCTGGAAAACTGTGCCAGATAGCTAAATCATTTTTGTGGAACAAAATGTGCGGTATCAGAGGGGGATATGCCCTGAAAAATATCAACTCTATAACTTAAAAATGTCAGACTTACGGCCATTATTGACTTTCATACGTGTGATAATTGGACAACCGTGCGAGATAGCTAGACCATTACTACATAACAAAATGTGTGATTTTATGGGAGGGGGTATGCCCTGGGCAATTTCAACTCGATATAATTCCTGGCTTTGATATGTGGAATATCTAGAAAAGCGTGCCAGATTGCTAAGCCATTACTGTAGAACAAAATGAGCGGTATCGGAGGGGGATATGTCTTGATTTTTTTTTAACTTTAGGCCTATGAATTAAAAAAAGGCCGACTTACTGCCATTATTGATTTTAGTATGTGTAATATCCGGAAAACCATGCGAGATAGCTAGACCAGAACAAAATGTATGGTTTCGTGTGAGGAGGGTATGTCCTGATAAATTTTAATTCGATAAATTCAAAATGACCGAATTAATGTGCCAGATAGCTACATTGTAGATCATTACTACAGAACAAAATGTGTGATTTCAGAGAGGGGGGGGGGGGGGTATGCCCTGAAAAAATTCAATTCGATGATATTCAAAATGGAAGACTTGCGCCACGAAAAATATAAACTCGTTGAAAAATAAATAAAATGGCTGACTTGTAGCCAATATTGACTTTAATATGCGTAATAGGCTATGTGGAAAACCGTGTCATGACGATAGACCTGCCATTATTATAAGCAGATTTGTTTGGACAAGATATTATAATGCATACAGAAGGCAGGTCTGGCCTATAGTATGCTGTCACTTCGTGTTATTTGATATTGCTAATCAATGTGTTTAATTACTGGTCACTAGCTTAGATTTTTTTCAGATTCAAATAAACAAATCAATTAAAGAATTCAGAATGTATCGGCGGATACACAGTGAAATAACTAGATAGTCCTATTATAAGGATCCACCCTCTATGGGTATGCTTAGTATGTTGCATACATATCAATGTTTGTATTAATTATCACAATAAAGATCCAACTGATCAACATATTCAAACAAACATATTAATATACTCTTGAAGCGCTCTCTCAATTTTGGATTATGGATAGTAAGTAATAAATATGTTGGACGTTTACTAGTAGGTTTATAGAAATACTGTTGTTTTGATGATGTTAGCCTGATTGTGTCGCTTTAGTATATCCTCTGTCAACATTTTAAACTGTGTTTTTTTATCTGAACGTCAACTTTTTACTAGTTCGAAAAATCACATTATTATTTCTAATATATGAAATAGTCAGCCAGCCAATATAAGCTAAGATTTCAACATATGGAAAATGTTTGTTACAAGCAAACCAACAACATAAACATGTATTTTATTGACCCAGGAATGACGTCTAGCCTGCTGATATCATTTTTTTTGAGCCGAAGTCGTCTAAATTAGCAGAAACAAAATGGCCGCCAACTCGCGCTATTATATGATGCAAATCGGTATACCTTTGTCAATATTAGCTCTATTCTAATGATTTTGGTGTGTAATATAATGTTTTCGTGGTCAAGGAGCACGATTTCGCCAATAAAAACATGATATTAGTACTTCTTATTTATTCAAATCAAATTGCTATTATAATGTTATTAGGCTTGCTAAAACCTCAAAATATGTCAACTTTGCATTTTTTAGTACACATGTTTCCTTTTGCGCACAATTTGTTTATATTATTCTCCCTCTTCTATGATAGGAGCACAAGCTGAAGCTGTTTTATTTCTCATTTGCAGAAATCCAATATGGCCGCCAAAATATATATATGCGCTCAAAGTCAAAGGTTAAAAATAAAATAAAAGGTCATAGCCATCAAGATGTCACATCTACACCCTCTAAGGGATGTGTGTGTACAATATGAAAACACTCCAGCAAACTCTTTCCGAGATATCGTTCGGAAAGTGAACTTACTATCTACTATCAATTTAAAGTTATTAAAGGCCTAAAAATCGAATGGCAAAAATAGGTCAAAGGTCATTTGGTTGAGAGCAAATGGTTGAATACACAGTTTATCAGCATGCAGTATTTCCGCCATGGTTTTGTCAACATCACTTAAAATCAATAGCCATGCACAGATTGCAAAAATTGAATGCGCATATTGCAACCACTTTCCTTCCAAGTCCAGCAAATGATGATGTGATATTCTCTCAGTCTGACCAGTTTTGCTCTATGTAGGCCTACACTTGCAGTCACGAAAGCGTCCTAAATGTCTTCTGTTGCTGCATCATTAGTGGTCAGCGATAACAATGGACTAGGATTATCTTTGGTAGCAGATTTCGGTCTACACACAGACAATACTTCAATATTCGTTCAAATTGTTTAGCAAGTAATTTGACATCAGCTTCATCAATTTATGTTCTGAACAGAAAAAAAATTGGAGTTGTAATAGCTTCGTTTTGATATGCTGTGCTGATCAGATACAGTGTTGCTTCAGAAATAATAGTTTCTCTCCCCATGTGACAGAAACAATGTCAAGCACTCTTAGATTTGCTGCACGATGTCAATAATGTTTAATCTTTAGCCAAAATGGCTAAAGATGTGCAAAAATTAGCAGATGCAATTTCGAATCTGCAGCTCGCTAGACTAGGATGAAGTCAAGTATAACAAGCTCCGTATAATTATGTTGACCGATATATAAGTAATTTGGACAAATGAATTTAATGTACAACCTATTTGTAAGGACACTCTATTTAAATGTTTGTAACCTGCTTACTAATGAACATATCAATTGCTTCACTGTGCTACAAAAGCTTAAAAAAAATGCTTTAAAGTTTTTAAAGATTTACTTCGTCATCATGCTCTTTCGATCTATCTCTCTATTCTCTCTGTTTTCAGCAGCATGCGCCTGTTTAACATGTTTAATGGGCATCACTCCACCATCTTATCAAAGTGTCCTGTATAACATATCAAAAATCTGAAGTGATTAGAGTGGTGGAAAGTATTTTTCATCAATGATAACATTTTTTTCATTGCCACCCATGTTAAAAAGGCTACTGTGTATGGATGTTTGCATAATAATTCTCAAATGATGCCCAAATGGTTCAGAACTGTTCACAATCTACCGGAAACAATTTATACATACAACATTAATTTTTAAGTAATACAGTGTATAGTCGCAAAGAAGTTTACTACTAATTTAATTTAGTTCATCAGAATTTATTGAAAATATAAAATAAAAACAAATAACGGTCTTTAGGATATAACTGCAACCAAAACTCATCAAATATCTTGTACATCTACATAATTATGGCTTTTTTGCAGAGAATTGTTGTAATGAAATAAGGGACATATTGTTTCTTAAGTCGTAGACCAAAATGATTTTGAAATTTTTAAATAATTTAGTATGTCAGGTGTTTATTTTAAGGATGGGAAAGGGCTGCAGTGGCTTACTGCTGGATTTGCAACTAACTGTGAAACATAGTAGGATTATATTGGCTCTTCTCTCTGCTATGCAGATGAGGGTGAAAGTAGACACGTTTCTAAGCACTTTCACTGTGCCCCTATGGTGGCATCATGTACATAATGTGCTATTGTATATATAGTGATCAATAAAATATAGATCTGTCATTACCCAAAAGAAGTTGTGCTTATTTCTTCCTTTGAACATATCGGGCCGACTCTAAAACAGATGAGGGTTAAAATAACAACCTAAGCTCATATACCTTTTTCAACCTACTATTTTATCATTAGCACATGATTAAGTAAAGCTTACGATGTATAAATATGTGCACCAGAGGTCGAAATATAATGACATGGGGATATATCTATGTAATTATAGAGTCTATTGACGGCAATATATAATTTTTTGCAAATGGTGTTGAAAATGCGCGTCCTCGTCTTGAATTCTTCTTACATATGTTATATTACCATTGATGTATAATTCGAGCCTAGGATGCTGAAAATATGTTCTTTAGAGCGCAGTGTAGATAAAGTACGACCGCATATATATATATATATATTTGCGGCCATATTGGATTGATGCAAATAAGAGAAAAAAACAGCTTCAGCTTGTGCTTGTGCTCTTATCATTGAAGATGCAAAAGTATATAAACAACTTATATGACAAAGGAAACATTTGTACTACAAAATGCAGATTTTGACATATTTGAGATCTTAGCAAGCGTACTAATATCATAATGACTATTTTAACAAATAAAAATACCACTATCATATTTCTATTGTCATAATCGTGTACCTTGACCACGAAAACATTATATTACACACCAACATCATTAGAATATGATAAATATTGACAAAGTTACACCGATTTAAATCATATAATAGCGCAAGTTAGCGGCTACTCTGTTTTTGCTAATTTAGATACTTTCGGCTCGAAAAATATGATGTCAGCAGGCTAGATAGATGTATTTCCTGGGTTATTAAAATACATGTCTGTGTTGTTGCTTTGCTTGTAACAAACAAATGTCATCTATTTATATTTTTGATAAGATATCAAATCTTGGCTGGCTGACTATTAAAAATCGTGACTCGCTCGTTCCAGGTCATTAGATCATGATCGTTACCCCATAACAAATAATCCACCATGCCCTATAACCCCCCCTCACACATCGTCTGTACCACGCTCATTTTTATTACAAAATTACAGCCTAAAAGATATGTACAATATGATTTCACTACTACTACTAGGGGAGCATGCCTAAAACGCACAGCCCTAAGGAATGACGCAATGTATAGCCAATATGGTAGGTTAGGAGCCATAGAAACTATAGCTCTAAATCAACACGCCACTGTATGATCAGTGATGTTTACATGTTTATATTGTTTGTAGCCTATGTAGTAATATATGACCGGAAAGCAATGTTGGCCCAAAGCGGGCGTTTTGGGAACGTTGTTCCTAAAACGCTCACGTTTTATAGACCGCAAAACGCCCACGCAAGTGGTGGGGGCGTCAGTTTAAGTTGGTCAGTTTAATGTTTAACCCTTACAGCGCGGGGATTGACTTTAGTCGTCAGAATCTGACGTCTACAGACGTCAGATTCTGACGTCTAAAGTCGATCCCCGCACTGTAGGCTACGAGTAGAGATATTTTAATGGCCGAAGACTCATAGGGCCTAACATAGGTATTTAAATGAATCGGAAAGAGCAAACTGCGACATTTATGATGATTTCAATTGGAAAAAAACTGTTTGGTCTCCATGTTTTTTTTTAATTTTTAGCGCTTTAAGGGTTAATGTTTAAAAGCCCGATCCATGTGTTTTTTGTGATCAAATAGGGTGAGCGTTTTTTGGAAAATTAGAAAAGTTTTGTCAAACATCCATCACTCTGAAATATAGGCCTATATCTCATGAAGCTAATACAAAAATAGACAAAAAAATACTTTTTCATAGTGATGAAATTTTGTTGTATGACCCTTTGTCCCCATATCGCGCTTCAACAAGAAAAAACACCATTTTAAATCTTCTGAGATGATTGCTGTTTCATGAGAAACAACTTCCCAATCACGCGTTTGCCGCTGAGAAAGTTGTGGGTTGGCGATTTAAGAAGGGGGTGCGTTTCAGGCAAGTAGGCCTAACGTACTTACTTGGGCGTGTTCTTACAAGTAAAATGTATGTAGTGCAGTAAACAATCACTTACTAACCTTACGAACGCTAAAACTGCAAGTGATATAAAATTACATATCTGTCACGATTCGTACAAATCCAAAAGCAAATTATGTAGATAGAAATCAAATAAATATAATCGGGAATTAATTAATAAAAACATAGTCAACATAACTCGATCATCATGCAGGACATTTTTTCATTGTGATCGAAATCAATTGGAAAAAAGAGAAATGTCATTTTTTCTTACATTATGAATAAAGATATACACATAGATATAATGTATCTTCCTTTGGGGTTTTCTATGGTTTTAGTTTGTTATTTGAAATATATAGGGGTTTAGATTTTTCCAAAATCATTTGAAAAAAACTGTATCTTTGAATGCATCCTTTCAATAGCATACATTATTGCTTTATGACAACCAGAAAAAAATATCACATAAATGAATTAATAGATTACACTTTTTGGCCATGTTTTACATTTTTAATAAAAGCCGGCGCAGGTCTAAACGAAAAGTCAATGTCAGTATGTGGTAAAAAAAAAGATTTCTCAACAAATAACGTGACACAAAAATCGTTTTCGTTCAATTATCACTTGAAAATCTATTTTTAGTATTATTTTAATCGTCCAAGTTCATCATCAAAAACGGACCACCCCCAAGAGCAAAAAAATTCACACTTTAACAGTCTAGTAGGAGAGACATATATGCATCAACTAAGGGACCAGCTGCGGCTGGATTCATTAATGGGACCAGCTGTAGCTGGATCCACTGGTCACAGGCTGCATCTACTCATAGGACCAGCCGTGACTGGATCTACTAATGGAACCAGTTGTCGCTGGATCCACTAATGGGACCAGCACTGCATGATCCACAAAGGGACCAGCACTGGCATACTTCACTAAGTGGACCAGCCCAGGTTGGATCTAATGAAGTGACCAGCTCTGGTTGAATCCACCAAGAGGACCAGTTGGCTGGATCCACTAAAAGGACCAGAACTGGCTGGATCCACAAAAGTGGCCAGCGCTGACTGGATCCACTAAGCACAGACTGAATGACGTAAAGGATTAGCGTTGATGGAAAAATCATACAATGTCAATTCAACATTCTTAAACATTGTCATCAGTGCAAATTGTAATCATTCGCCTTATCATATCATGTCCTTTTCTTGAGTCGCGCCTCTTCGGTTGGTTGCGTTCTCAAGGTGTAGTGTTTTAGCTCCTACGACCGTCTTTTTTTGTTAATGCAGTTCAAAATAATTTATAGAGCGCAAACTTACGATCACAGCTTAGTGTGAAAATGTATGTTTCCAACACAATTTAGGTCAACTTCTTATATTTAATAATTTGTTAAATCATAGGAAGTTATATTAGCACTGTTATATCAATAGTTGAGCTAGTGGTCTATAGGAACCACAAGGTTAAACTAAGACACTTTTGATTTTCCACCAGCTGACAAAAATAACATTTGGCGTGCAACAATCACTTAATTACGCATGATATGTAAGGTCTGTGTGTGTTTAATACAGATAGGCATAGCGTATAAAATAATAGATACTGAAATATGAAACAATTAATACAAGCGACATAAACAAACATGATCATAATTCGAGAAGATTATAATTCGCTGGGCAGTTTTTTGTCTACTTGACTTGTCATGTATGAGAGGTCCAGGCTAGCGTACATATCATAAACACAAATATTGTTGTATGGTGCCATTGCATTTTCGCCCACTGCACATTGTGTTGTCATTGTCTGCTGCATGCTCGCTTACAAATGGAACTTAGTACATACTTATTACGACTAAAATTCCCTGTCAAAAGAAAGACATTGAAATTGTAATAATATTTTTATGAAAAATACTTCATGAATCACTCACAATTGAATAGACGTGGCCTCTCTATTGCATGCTTGAAGACTAAAAGCTGGTAAAATAGCATGATGACGAGTAACTACATCTGCTTTATTTCTCACCCTAACAATGCAGTCGCCGTATAAGGGGCACCATGTCATGTGACAACCCCCATGACAACATTAACAAATATTTGATGACTTCTCAGAAAATGAAGCGCTATAAATAAAGATGATTTTGGTAAGGCATTGTGTGGGTGGGTGTGGGTGTTATTTTATTGACAGATAAAACGTCATTAACCTCTTGCACCCTGAGTTTATTTGGCCTCAAAAATTGATTTTTTTTGTTAGATCAGCAGAGGAAGGAATTGTTTTTTGCATGATTCAAGTTAGATTCCATATTGTTCACAACAGATGTAGTTTGAAAAAAAAAAAAAAAAAAAAAATCCATTTGGTCACATGACCTAATTATTTATTCAAAATGGCCGCCAATGACAGCATCAAAAAGTCAACTTTCACATTTCAAGAGCCACTGTGAATCTCAAAAGTCACATTTAATGTCAGTCAAGGTAAAATCAGTAATCTACAAAAGTAATCTATTTCTCTCTTGAATTTTATGGCAATTGCATCGAAATTGAAAGAGATATTTGAAATTTTATGAAGCATAAAAGGTCAATGTCCCATACATTTGTCATATAATTTTGGTTACTAAAAGCAGCAAAATCTAAAAAAAACATAGTGATCTCACAACCTTCATTTTATCTGTCCATAAGAAAGGAATAGATTACTTCAATGCATACAAACATAATCATAGTAGATTTATGATTATATTTCAAAATATTTTAGGATGCTAATTTGCATAAATTACCTAATTAATTATTCAAAATGGCCGCCAATTCAGCAAAAAACATGAAAATTTAACACTTGGACAGCCAAAGTTAATCTCACAAGCTAGATAATATATAGCTGAAGGCCAAATTAGTAATATACATAGGCATTGTGACTTGTCCTAAAATTTCAACCAAATTGTAACATTATTGGAAGAGATATTGACATCTATGTGGAGCATAGAATGTCAATGTCCCATACATTTATCATATAATGTTAGTTACTGGATACAGCAAAATCTAAAAAAAATCAGTGATCTCTACAGCTTCAATTAACTGTTTATAAGAAAGGAATGGACTGCAGAAATGCATACAAACATAATCATAGAAGATCTATGATTATGTTTCAAAATATTTTAGGATGCTAATTTGCATAAATTACCTAATTAATTATTCAAAATGGCCGCCAATTCAGCAAAAAACATGAAAATTTCACACTTGGACAGCCATAGTTAATCTCACAACTTAGATAATAAATAGCTCAAGTCCAAATTAGTAATATACATAGGCATTGTGATTTTTCCGAAAATTTCAACCAAATTGTTACATTATTGGAAGAGATATTGACATTTATCTGGAGCATAGAAGGTCAATATCCCATACATTTATCATATAATGTTGGTTACCGGATAAAGCGGAATCTACAAGAAATCAGTGATCTCTACAGCTTTAATTTATCTGCTTATAAGAAAGAATAGACTGAAGATATGACATTTTATGCATACAAACATAATCATGGGAGATCTATGATTATATCTCAAAATATTTTAGGATGCTAATTTGCATAAAATACCTAATTAATTATTCAAAATGGCCGCCAATTCAGCAAAAAACATGAAAATTTCACACTTGGACAGCCATAGTTAATCTCACAAGTTAGATAATATATAGCTGAAGACCAATTTAGTAATATACATAGGCATTGTGACTTTTCCTGAAATTTCAAACAAATTGTAACATTATTGGAAGAGATATTGACATCTATGTGGAGCATAGAATGTCAATGTCCCATACATTTATCATATAATGTTAGTTACTGGATACAGCAAAATCTACACAAAATTAGTGATCTCTACAGCTTCAATTTACTGTTTATAAGAAAGGAATGGACTGCAGAAATGCCCACAAACATAATCATAGAAGATCTATGATTATGTTTAAAAATAATTTAGGATGCTAATTTGCATAAAATACCTAATTAATTATTTAAAATGGCCGCCAATTCAGCAAAAAACATGAAAATTTAACACTTGGACAGCCATAGTTAATCTCACAAGTTAGATAATAAATAGCTCAAGTCCAAATTAGTAATATACATAGGCATTGTGACTTTTCCTAAAATTTCAACCAAATTGTTACATTATTAGAAGAGATATTGACATTTATGTGGAGCATAGAAAGTCAATATCCCATACATTTAGCATATAATGTTGGTTGCCGGACACAGCAAAATCTACAAGAAATCAGTGATCTCTACAGCTTCAATTTATCTGTTTATAAGAACGAATAAACTGAAGATATGACATTTTATAATATGATTATATTTCAAAACATTTTAGGATGCTAATTTGCATAAAATTATTCAGAATGGCCGGCAATACAGCAAAAACCATGAAAATTCCACACTTTGAGAGCAATAGTAAAGCCCAAAATATATTTAATATATCACTTGAGGTCAAATAAGTAATCTATATGGGTATTGTTATTTTTCCTAAAATTTATTGCAAACTGTAACATAATTGGAAGCTATATTGACATTTATGTGGAGCATAGAAGGTGAATGTCCCATGCATTTATTATATAATTTTGGTTACTCGAAACAGCTAAATCCACAAGAAATCAGTGATCTCTCAAGCTCCAATTTATCTGTTGATGAAAAAAAGGAATGTACAGCAGAAAATTAATGCATACAAAGGTAGTCATGGATGATCTATGATCAGTTTTTTAAATCAAAAACTTATATAGTAGTAGATGGGTCTAACTTCGCTAGCTTCCATTAAATACGTAATTAATTAAAATGGTCAACAATACAGCAGAAACATGCAAATTTCACACTCGGGAGAGCCATTGTAAATCTTACAAATTACACAAAACACAACTTGATGTCTAATTAGTAAGGTACAAATAAATTGAAATTTTTGCTAAAATTTGCATGCAAATTACAACAGAATAGGTGTTCACTCGACATCATATTGGTTGCTATCCTAAAACCAGGAAGTACACTTATGTACCAGTTGTGAGATGTATTGTACAAGTCAGGGCATAAAATTAGAACATTCCGGATGTCTGAGACAAACTATTTAGCCTTAAGACTACAAAATAACTTTCTTAAGGTTCCCATCAGACCAAAAATGTTGTCATTTTACATAATACGTTAAATTATAATTATTATTGTTTTGTTATTACATTCATTTTCTGCATCTTAAAATTAGAAAATGTTTTTAAGTATTATAGATATTTCATTTCCAATATTCCACAATATGATGCCATAAGTACCAACAGTTTCCAGGTTCAGGTCTGTCAGTCTTAGAGTCCCAGTTGCCAAGACACAGATGAACTTTACACTTTGTGCACCATACATTTGACCTCCGTATGTGTTGTCGAGGTCTCTCACTTGCCTTCAGATGGGGGTATTGAATTCTGAGCTCTTCTCTAACACGATGGGAGCATACCTGACAGTTTTTGTTGTTTGCTGCTCCAGGAGTCAATGCTGGATGGTGGGCCCCAGTATTTATGAGCCTCTCTTCTTCTGCAACTCTTGGTCACCCAACACTACGAGGAATGTTGACCTGTTGAAAGGGAGCAATCAGCTGTTGAGCTAAGTCCAATCTGAATTGCAAGATCCCACGTTTCTCCTTCCCTTGCACTATGTGTGGACTTACAAAATTTTCAAGCACATATGCATTATTTGCAGAGACCTCCACAATGTAGAAAAGAATTCGACGATACCAACGTCTAGTTTTGCGCCAGCAGCTGTAGTGCTTCAGCACGTTGTCGACCAGATCAACACCACCCATGTATTTGTTATAGTCATGTAGAAGTGGCGGACAAACAACATTCATTGGCCCATTTGGTCCTTTTCTGATGACTGATTGTTGATCAGCTGGTACAGTTGCTGGATACTTCCCTTCATGAATAGTGCTGAGAAAATATACTTCCTTGCTGTCATACCAACTTTGCGCTAATAATGGTGGCTTAGTCAAGAAATTTGATGATCCGCGTTGATGGCGACCACGACCAAAGTATAGCTCATGAGGAAAACCTAATCGATTTTTTCGAACAGTCCCACAGGCTTGGACCCCACGGTCATTCAACCACAAAAAAAGATCTGGTGAAGAGTAGAAATTATCTACATAGAGATGGTGATTCATATGTAGGTTTGGCTCCATCAATTTCTGAACTACTCTGGTAGCCAAGGGAATTTTAGTGTCAGCAGAAGCATCGCGGCCTGTATATACTACAAATTGTGAAACATATCCATTACTGGCATCTGCTTTGACCCAGGTTTTGATACCAAACCTCGCCCGTTTTGATGGTATGAATTGTCGAAAAGAGAGCCGGCCCTTATATGGAATCAAAGATTCGTCTATGGAGATCTCTTTCCCCATATCATATTTAGCTGCATAATTCTCATTGATAAGTTTCAATAGGGGCCTGATCTTGTACAGTTTGTCATTAGGGTCTTTCTCTTCCTCATCACACACATGCAAATACCTATTTATTTGAAAAAAACGGTCTCTGGGCATAACCTCATTAAATGCAGGCACATCTATTAAGGATTGGTGTTTTTGCCAGTACATGCTCAGTGTCGGTAGTCTCAAAATACCAGTAATGAAACTGAGGCCAATAAATGCCTTTAGTTCCATCACAGTGACGTCATGCCATTTACCTCTATGCTGTCCACCAGCTCTCTTCCTTTCCGCATTTAAATTGGTTTGCTTTACCAACATGTCCATGATCGTAGAGTCAAAAAATAGTTCAAAAAAATCTTTGGCAGTATGTTCAGGTGACATGCGGACCCTGGGACCCTGCGTTCCTCCAAACGGTGGAATGGACCTTGCAATATCCTCTTTTTTCCAATCAGAATCTTCAGAAGATGCTGTGGAAGAGTCTTCTGAGGAGTCTACTATGTCATCTTCAGGTCGCTGACCTCGTCCTTGCACACATCTTCCATTACCACGAGCACGTCCATGCATTCGAGGCCTATCTACTTCACGACCCTGACGAGCACGGCCTCTGGCAAAGTTAAAATGAACCTCATCATCTGACGAAGAAGCTCGAGTTTGAAGTTTGTCCTCCTACAACAGGGCCACAGTCTCTGTAAAATTGTTGGACATGGACTGCTCGAGCACCTGGCTGAACACTTGCACTGCTTTGCTCCACAGTACCTAAAAACAGAAAAAAAATCATTGACATTGCAATACAATATTCACTGATATATGTTCTGGACCGTATTAATGTTATAAACTTATAAATCAAGCTAGAGTCTAAAAGATAAATTATAAGTAAACAATTAGATTAAGTAAGAAAATAACTACATTCAAGCCCCCCCCTCCCCGACTTCTCAAAAAAGACATTTTTAAAAGCTAGAGAGTCTAATCTAATACTATTAGATGAAAAATATTTTTAATATTGCCCTCCCAACCCTTAAAAAAATGCCTTCAAAATGTTTAGAAGTCTAGACCACCTATTTAAAATTTTAGTAAAAATTTTACTTCTTCAACGATGGTGACGCATGACGACAGCAAAAACATTATGTATCCATGAGTGGAGAAATAATTATAAGCCAATGTACATGTAATCTGCATGATATTCAAATGAAATAATTCTTGTTTCTTATTGTTGTGTATAAAGTGCTTCATCTAAAATTCAAAACGGGCATGGTCCCATTTATCAGAGATGATGGGATCTAGCAGAAGTAAAGATATATTGTCAAAAAATCAGGCAGTAGGTCCCGTAAACTTGAAACTTCGACCAGACAAAGAAAAAACAACCAGAGAGTAGGTGATAAATGACAGATTATTTACTTTGTTATAAGAAAAACTGACAAACCTAGCAGGGTCTGCATGTATTCTTGTACAAGTTACAATATATCATAGACTTCTGATTGTCCGAGATGGCCATCTCAACCAATCAGAAGCCTAGCATATAGAGTAACTTGTACAAGAATACAGCCCCTGTGTTTACAGAACATATCGGTTTGACGTCATTGGGAAAGACTACAAGGGGAGTGGATTTTTTTTCGTTGACCCCCAGGGCCAGTATTTCAGGTGATTTACTGGCCCTTAGTGATTTATACTCCCCTCGGGCCAATGTTAGTATCGATCCCTAATATAGGCACATAACAATCATAAATTTGAGCATAACATCTGGCCACTTCTTAAGCTTTTTATAAATTTTCCAATAAAATATTTAAATGCGAGGCCACTAGTCAAAAGTCCAAAACAATTCAAAACATTATAAGCAATACATTGACGGAGGAAATATCCTGCATAACATATAGGCACATGAATATCATAAATTTGGACATAGCCTCCGGCCACTTTTTATAAATTTTCTGATAATATATCAGTATAGTCGAAGTTTGAAACAGTTCCAAGAAATTGCCAGCAATACATTGAGTTGACGGAGGAAATATCATACATATATATCATATATAGGCGCATAACAATCCTAAATTTGGGCATAGCCTCCGGCCACTTCTTACACTTTTTATAAAATTTTCGATAATATATCAATGCGGGGCTGACTATAGGCAAAGTCCAAAACAATTCCAAGAAATTGTCAGCAATACATTGACGGAGATATCCTACATATTATACAGGTGCAAAACAATCATAATTTGGGCATAGCCTCCGGCCACTTCGTACACTTTTTACAAATTTTTTGATAATATATATCGATGCGGGGCTGACTATAGGCAAAGACCAAAACAACTCAAGAAATTGTCAGCAAACCATTGAAGGAGGAAATATTGTACATATCATATATAGGCGCATAATAATCATAAATTTGGGCATAGCCTCCGGCCACTTCTTACACTTTTTTATAAATTTTCTGATAATATAGCAATGCGGGACTGACTAGTCAAAGACCAAAACAATTCCAAGAAATTGTCAGCAATACATTGACAGATGAAATATCCTGATATCATACAGGCGTGTAACAATCATTTGGGCATAGCCTCCGGCCACTGATTACACTTTTTATAAATTTTCCAATAATATATCATTATCAATGCGTTTTTGTTAGAGTAGACTAGATCTAATTTATTTTGATATTGCCAGTTTTAGTAAATTACCTTTCATTTTCACACTGATTTGGTGTAGGTCTAGGCCCTAGGCCTAGGTGGTGTCTGTGATGTACTAACTAGACTAACGTTACTTGGCTAGTCCCCCCACTGACATTGATGATTGACAAACGACATAGACAGTAGACTGGTTCAGACAGTGAATGATTGACTGTCATTCATATTATCGCTCACCTTACATGTGATTTATTTGTGGTACACAGATGAACTTTTTTTGTGAAAAAACTACAAAAATATTATCACAGTTAACTATGTTATTTACCTGATCCTTTTGTTGGCATTATTTTTATCATTTTCACTGTCATTGAACTTTGAAGTCACCCACTGGCAATGCCGGGTAAACATCCAGACCTTGATCGACGTCATCGGCATCACCGGAATATTGACGTCACTGTCAGAACTCTCCTCTTCGCCGGAATTGTACGCAACAATCATAAATTTGGGCATAGCCTCCGGCCACTTCTCACACTTTTTATAAATTTTCAATAACTTATCATTATCAACGCTTTTTTTTAGAGTAGGCCTATCTAGACTATACCTAGGTCTAGATCTAATTTATTTTCGATATTGCCAATTTTTTTTTTTTTTTAGGTGGTTTCTGCGATGTGCTAACTATACTAACGTTACTTGGCTAGTCCCCCCACTGACAATGAGTGACATTGATGACAGTAGACTGGTTTCAGACTGTGAATGAGTGACTGTCATACATATTATCGCTCACCTCACATGCGATTTATTTGTGTTACACAGATGAACTTTTTTATGAAAAAAACTACAAAAATATTATCTCAGTTAACTATTTTATTTACCTGGTCCTTCATTGGCATCATCTTGATCACTTTCACTGCCATTAAAGTCATCCACTGGCACTGCCGGTCCCGGGTAAACATCCAGATCAACGTCATCGGCATCGCCGGAATAATGACTGTCAGTGTCACTGTCAGAACTTTCATCAGAAGTATCATCTTCTTTGCCGGAATTGTACGCAATGGCTTCTAACGCACGCTCAAAATCATCTATACCTCTGATTTTAAAGGCTTTTCGCGACATCATGTGAATAAATAAACAAAATTTCAAATCATCTTTGCGGTTTACTTGTTTATGTTCGGTCACATGATCACCGTTGCAATGCTGTCACGTGATCCCTAGAACGGCGGAAATAAAACCCGAAATTTCGGGTTCCCGGACTGAAGAGGTTAAAAGATTTATTTGTCAAAGAGTATAATAACTGTATAATAACTGTCCTTAATTGATATAATAACTGTCATTGAGCACCATATTCACTTTTTTATGATAGCAAATGCTTAATAATAACTGTCATTGATACAATGACCGTCATTGAACACGATTTCAACCTCTCCTATATGAAAAAATGGACGTATGGCCCCAGAATATAAAATGCCAAATGTTAACTAGAAAGAGTTAGTTGCTTGGAACGAACAAAAAGCAGCTCCCAATTGCTGCAGGTGACAATATGCACAAAACCTTAAAAATCAGCGCCTAGCAGTCAATTGAGTGGGAATGGCCGACAATAAGACATCTTAGATTTTGTATTACAAAAAAATTATCATCATCGTTTATCTATACCTAACACCATACATTTTATTTAATATTAATAATTTAGCCATTATTTTTATTTTTTATTTTTATTCACAATATACAAAGTCATACATTCATACATTCAAATTACATTCTCTCTTTGTAAAATCAAAATTAACATCAATTCCATCATAAATTTTGCATATTTAAAACAATTGGTGATTCGCTCACTCCTTTAAAACAAGATTAATACATCATAATGTACATATAAAATTTAAAATCTGCTCAAGTGTATTACAATGTGAGTATTTTTCTGTACGACGAAGAATTTGACAGCGAAAATAAATATCATTTTTTAATAGAGATAATATTGAAGAATAAGTTATGTCTTTTATATTCATATGATTTAGAATCCAATGCTTGTATATACAAAAAGAAACCAATGATACAGCATAGTTAAGATCACTTGTTAACTTTGTACCAAACACAATATCCTCGAGCTGAATATTTACTGAAAGAGAACGGTTTATTACATGCCAAATTTGCTTTGCCAGCTTACATTCATATAATAAATGGCTTATGCTGTCAATTTCATTACATTGGAAACATATAGATCCCACAGAAGTATCCCACTTTGAAACCAACTCTCCGCATGCTAAAATTCTACTCAGCACTTTATGTTTAAATTCTGCAAGTTTGTTATCGAACATTTTTATTTTAAGAAAAAATGTATTTTGCCTTTCTTCTAAATTTAAATTAACAGACATAAGATTTTCCCATTTTTCTATATTCATCGGAGTGGAAATTTTATTTATTAACTTTTTGTAAAAATATTTCGTTTTATTTATTTCGTTTATATCTGGGGTTTCCTGGTCCATAGCTTCACTATCTGCTATATTCTGATATAAAGCTATAGTTGTAGCATCTATCACCTTTCTAACTAGCGTAATTTCAATTAAAATATTCCTTTTTTTCTTCACTTTATTAAAAATGTAATCCCCATCTAATTTGCCATTTAAAAATTTGAGATCCTTCACATATACAATCCCAGCGTCAATCCAATTGTTAAAGAAAGAACTTGTTTAACTTTATTTATTTTTATTGAAAAGTGTTCATTTCCCTATAATATCTGAGAATCGTCATTCTGTGCTTCATTTGTTAACATATATGCATCCAAAATTTGACAGTAAAAGGACGAGAGTTTATTGTTTTTAATTAGTTTAGAGTTAAAATGCATTTGCAACAACAACTTTAAATTATCACAAAAACTAAACATATTTCGAGGTATAAAAGACCAATCTTCATTGTTTAGAATTATCCGTTTAAACCATGCTGCATTCAAGTTCAAACCTGCTACACTTTTAAATTCCTTTAATAGTTTAGTGACGAGTAAAACTTCGTCA
Source organism: Flabesymbios commensalis (assembly GCA_964017125.1). Lineage (NCBI taxonomy): Eukaryota > Metazoa > Annelida > Polychaeta > Terebellida > Flabelligeridae > Flabesymbios > Flabesymbios commensalis. The sequence continues at coordinate 29,180,187 of OZ024914.1, forward strand.
GTATTGCGCAGAAATAAAATCGTGTCATCTGCATATTGTGCAAGTTTAATCCGTTTCATTTTACCATTCATAGATATTGATAAACCACGTAGTTCTTGTTTTATATGTTCAGCAAGGACGTCTGTAGCTATTATAAACAACAAGGCGGATATAGGACAGCCCTGTCGTATTCCTCTAGACAGCGAAATTTCCTCAGATAACCAATGATTATTTTTGCAAATTATTTTCGAATCTACATAAAGTGTTTTTACACATGTGATAAACGTCGGGCCAAATTTATACTTGTTTAATGTTCGCCATATAAATTGCCATTCGATACTGTCAAAGGCCTTTTCAAAGTCCAAAAATATTAATAATCCGGTTTGATTAACTGACTTTGCATACGCAATCACATCTTGTACCAATCGAATATTCTGGCATATAGAGCGTCCTTGAACATAGCCTGTTTGGCTTTCGTTGATTATATTAGGTAATATGGGTTTAATTCTGCTTGCAAGTATATGAGCAAGTATTTTGTAATCAGTAGTAGACAAACTTATAGGTCTGTAGTTTTTCAAAAGACACCTATCCCCCTTTTTGAATATCAAAGATAACACTGAACGCTTTTGAGATTCACAAAGCTCGCCTTTACTTATTGATTCGTTATATACATCTACCAGAAATTCGCCGACCAACGGAAAAAATACCTTATAGAACTCTCCGGGCAAGCCATCTATACCAGGCGATTTATTGTGTTTTAATGATTTAACAACATCCCAACATTCGGCGCACGTCACCATTCCCTCACAGCTGTTTTGTTCTTCCGCATTAAGGCTGCGTTGAATATTTATTTTGTTAAGATATGATAATTTAGCCATTATATTAGATCTTATGTTAGATCTTAAATTTTCTTTATTATGCCTTAAGCATGGTAGTATTCCCTATAAGATCTTTGAATGTGAAAATTCGGAAAGGGTCGTGAAATTTTTCACACATGTCGTCTAACATATGTAGAACAGGTTCTGATGCAGGGGCGATGTTTCATTTTTCTCCTTGATATGCTCATTGTCATAAATCCAAAATAAACATCATGTATTTTTAACTTTTACCAGAATAGTTCTAGAATCTTATGTAATACCTCGTTTTTGACTAATTTGAATACACTGGTTGATTTCATTGGATTGGTTATTTTTACAATTCAAGGTCATCTAGGGGGGCAAAATCAAGATGGCTGCCATAAGCCAAATTGAATTTTTAACTTTTGATAGAATCGCCCTAGAATCTTATGTAATACCTCATTTTCAACTAATTTGAGCACACTGATTTCATTGGCATGGTTATTTTCACGATTCAACGATTCAAGGTCATCCAGAGGCCAAAACATCGGCCATCCTGAAATTTTACTTTTGACAGAGTAACCCTAGAAGTTTACGTAATACGTCATATTTTTACTACTTATTACACAAAATACAATTTGTCACTAAACAGGCATTTAAAATAGTTTGTTCCCAAAAGTTAAGTATGTTGATGTAATCTTCTCAAACACGCTAACAATTAACGCATCTTCGCTATACGTCATGACAATTGAAGGGTTTATTATATGGGAAGCAAAATATCATACACGGTATGCTATATCCTGTGAAGTTTCAACAAGTAGAATTTTTTTTCATAAAACAAATACCTGCGATAGCGGCGGCGATGACGGACCGTGTGGACGACATTAAAGAGACCACATGCCGAGACGGCTGTTTGAATGTAATGTCATGAGATAGTGTATGTCTAAATGATATCTAGACGATCCCATACACAATTTTAGTGACCATGTCAAAGGCATTTGATAAGGTATGGTATAAAGGTGTGCTATTTAAACTAAAGCGAAAAGGAATCTCTGGAAATTCACTTAAGTGGATATCATCATATCTTCATCAGCGAGTACAATGCGTTGTGCTTGCTGGTCATCAGTCTGATACCCTCCCTGTGGACACTGGCGTACTACATGGATTTATATTAGGATCTTTACTCTTTCTTGTGCACTTGGACGACATGGTTGACAACTTGTATGCATGTGTCATTAGCATGTGTCATTAGATTATATGCTGTCGATGCTTGCCTTACAGAATTTGTAGATTCAAGTCCGGCTGTGATAAACTCCGATCTCCAATTCTTACTCAACTGGTCTATCCAATGGTTTATGATATTCAATGCTTTAAAAACCTTAGCATTCACACTGACTAGAAAGCGTAAACTTTTCCATCATCCACATCTAACTATTAATGGAGCTATACTCGAAGAAATAGACCAGCACTGTTATCTTGGATTAGTTATAAATACATCCTTAACATGGGAAAACCACATAAATTACATACTTGGTAAGGCAGGGAAAATTATTAACATAATGAGATGCCTAAAAATATACTCTACCTCGGAAAGCACTTGAACGACTTTTTATTAACCTTATTAGACCCATAATATAATATGCAGCTGTAATATATGACAAGTGTCCTAAATATTTAGCAGCGAGACTTGAGGGTGAGCAGATGGGGGCTGCTCGGATATGTACTGGTTTCACGAGGCAAACTAGGTCCGAAAAAATCTTATTAGAACTTAGTTGGGAACTAGAAGTGGCATAAATTATTAGTCTTGGGGATAACTCTGGAATTATAACTTTTTCCTGCACCCCCCTCCCCCCTTGACAACATAGGTTTGATGTTTTTTTACCTTTTTTAACGCAAATTCAAAACATTAACCAAAAAAAAAGTGTCTGAAAAGTCCTAAACATGAGTAAACGCGTAGCGTGTATTAGCGTTTTGACTGCAATATGATAAAAACACATTTTTTCATTCAAATCTTTATTTTTGTGTCAAAAAGTCACATATTTCAGTTAGAATATGTAATAAAAGGTTATAATGAAGATAAATATGGTTCAACGGTTAAATTTATGGCAATAAACGTCATAAACAGGAGCAAACTCTGTCAAATGCTTTGTTCGCTGGTGAGAAAAGTGAAAGTTTGAAGCTAAATTAGAATTATGAACAAATTATATAACTCTTAGATATTAATAATCATGATAATACTTGAGAAGTGTCAGTTGTTGTATTTATAGAAGGTTTACGGGGGGGGGGGGGGCAGTGTGGGCTTATTGAGGCCTTTGTATTCTTGCATTGAATTGCATAGTACCCACACAAATGCATTTCAGTAAGTTTTTGCGACAACTGCAGTGATCTGTATTACAATACTTTTTGCAATTGCGTTTGGTGAAACTTAATACTGATGTTTGTGCTGCAACACATCAATCCATAACATGTCAATATCATCCTCGCTTACAGTCCACTCATATTCCTGAGATGATGAAATCTGTGGATGTCCGATCAGAAATCTTCTTCATTTGGCTGCTCGGTAATTAGCACGCCTTATATGGTAAAGTGCAGCATTCCGACAAGATCTGTAATCTTGGATCCAAACAGGTCACATCGAAAAGTTTATGTTGCGGTTTACAAAATAGCATGCAGATTGCAGCCTCAAAAGCAGTCATTGTATCATCGCTTGCGTCGAAGGAGACCCCAATAGCATATTGCATCCACTGAATGCATGATAACCGAGAATGGCCTTACATAATGTTAATTTCTGGCTAGACTAGCTATGTCTACATAATTATTGTGATTTTAGTTTGGTACCAGTATTAAAAATGAACTGGAATCTTTCGACTTACATAAATAGCCAGTACAGCCACACCAGTGTTAGTGAATTGATATCAGTGCCACACTCGATAACGTCGACAGCGAGAACGGAATCTGAGTATCTGCCTCTTCATAGGAACAGCAAAGGGCAGATACTTCCTGAGTGTGATATGCCATTATTCGAAAATATTTATCACGAAGAGTCACCATAAGAGTCTCATTCTTTAGTTTTTGAAAGTAGTATGGTCCCGACCATTCTATGTTTCTTCTGTCACGCTTGTTTTTGTATGAACATTGCACAGCAAATTCACCATTTAGTTGAGATTGATGAGCATCTGGAAATGTGATACATAATGTTAGCTTTTTAAAGAGGTCAGCTGCAATGTATCTGCCATAATTTATGCGATCATATGTAAAGAAATATGGAGTCATTTCAATGAGACATTGCAAACTCCCAGTTAGCTTCCGTGCTGAAGCGAATATATCTTAGTAAAAACCACACCACTTCAAGGTATGGTTTCCTAAATTGACCATTTGGCTCCAATGATTGGCAGAACATACTGCATGATTCTATAAGCTTTACAAAATTAGTTAGAACGATCTCGCCCTCCACTATGTTCCGGGTCAGAGCGCAGCATGTATCTGAAACGTAAGATACTCACATCATCACAAAATGGGTAAAATGACCGAAATATTTTTCTGGAGGTGTTTTAAACATGCTCTCACTTGATAAATAACTGAAGAAATGTTTCAAAATCAGCTGAGTGGATGCATTAAAGGTCAACCAAATTAAAATGTATTTAGAGGGAGTTAATAGGGGTTAAATCGATTGCGTGTCGCCGGCGACACGCTATCTTACGGTTTAGATATGGAATGCTTGCTAACCAGTAACACGTTGTGGAGGGTGGCCTTTGCTAACTTCTTCTATGCTGCTCAACGAGAGGGACGACTGGTTGCAGTTGGAAATATCATCGCTCCCACTCTACATCCGAAAAAGTTTCAAAATCAAGCAGGACAATCATCCACAGTTCCGACATCTATTTCTTCGTGTTGGTGGTGGGGTACTGGGATGGATGCTAGTAGTAGTACTTTTCGCCCCCATCCGGAGAGGGTCAATAGGGATCTGTTCCGTCAGTTGCATGCTGTACGACATGGTACGGAAGCACTTATCTACAGCAATCATTCAAGGGAAGCTGCAGCCTCCTCGTATCTGGCTATAATTTGGGCGGATTGCCGGTGGCGTACCCTGGTTCCTCCGCTCAACAACGGTACCAATGCATCTCTTGCATCAGTGCAGGCGCTGGTGTAGGCCGTGGTAGCCTTAAATAACCGACAATAGAGTGTTTGACATTAGGTCTCTCACGGGGGATGAATGGAATTTCCCTTCCTACTGTTACTCTAGGGACTATCCGACCCGACGATAGAGAAATGCCACGCAGCTCAGCATTAAATTGCACAGCAAAACCCGAATCTCTGGCCGTCTGGGTGTAGATCCCCTAGACATGCCCAGAACCCCTTTATCGGGTGAGCGAAGGAAAACGCTCTCAATAGCCCACCATCCCTATCACCCCCACCCTCACATCATCATCTGTACATCATTCATCTCATCAATTGACTACAACGTTTTTATTGTATTACAATGTCACCTAAAAGACCATTTGTGCGGAAAAGTGACACAAGGCAATGATTTACTATTACTACTACTACGTGTTGGTGGTTTTCACCAGCTGGTGTCCTTTATGGGTGCTTGATGCAAACTGGTAGAAGATGCAGGTCTTGACGGACTGTGGGCTACTGTCAATGACAAGAACTCCTTGCCAAAGTTGATGGAAAGTACAACTTATACAGGGCATGTTTATTGACTGATGCTGCACTGCATATAGCTATTCAACAAGCAGCTGGAATGTTAGTATTTCGGAGTCTTTTGGACATGAGCTTTACACATCACTGTATGTGTCTCGTGACTTGGATCCAGATGATGTTGCTTCTGATGATACGCTACAAACATTTCATGCAGAAATATGCGCTCTTAAAGACAAATACAATGAGTCACGAACAGCTAAAGTCTTCTTAAATATTCCCCCATGATAGTAATTGGACGTAATTCAGGCAACATTGTCTGGATATCACCACAGAAGGTGAAATATGTCCAGGTCGATCCTGTTTTATTAAAAAAAGTAAGAATGAAGCGCCAAGAATCTTTTCACAGAAACATATGATTTTCATCAATATGCGTAGAGAACGATCTACTCGCCAGGCTAGTAACATAGTCCTCAAAGAGAACTTGGATCCGCCTAAATCTCGAACAGGACCCCATTTTCACAATCCTACGAGATGGTCTTGATAAGAAAAATGCCTACAATTTTTTTCTGACCATATGATGTTGGCTCAACTCATTTACTTCGCCTTAGGCCTAATCACACTGACAGCCATTTTGTTTCCACAGCCAGCTGTGTAAAAACGACAAACTCTCTCACGCTGCGTACCAAAAAACTCAGATGGCATGAAATTGAGACGAATATTTCAAGTGCCTACGAAAACTAGGCTATTTTCAGCAGGCGTAAACTTTTGATGGTATTAGAACTATTACATTTTAAAATGGTGGTTACTGTGTCAGAGCCTTGCGATGTCTTCAGGGTACTCAAAGGGTCCACAATCGCAGCAATGACAGATATATGAACCTTCAAGGCTGCCAGAGACAAGTCCTTCCCCTAAACAAAGTATGTAGTAAAAAAGGGTCGTGTTTTAGATACATCATATCTGTCACACCACTCAGACATTGATTGCCATGCATATTACAGAATCAGTTGAGGAGGTGAAAACGCATACTTCTCCTTGAACTTCCACCACTGAACCAGAGGATTGATCCATCTGCTCTCCTGTCCTTCCTTTATATTATGGAGAAATATACTGGAAGGTGAGCAGACTCGCGTGATCCACCTTGTGTATCCTGTTGACCACTTAAGGATTCAGGAACCACTCCTTTGACACCTGACCCCTGGAAAGAGCGTCCACACTCAGATTGGCCACTCCCGGGAGATAAGTTGGTATGAGAAAAATTCCATGATTTACAAAATATCAGAATGTCCAACGTCAGCCTGTTTAGAGGAACTGATCGAGTCCCCAGAATCCTCGTGAATCGCTTCCGGAACTGCTAATAGCTCGAGGTAGATACGATTCTACCTGTGACCACCTGCCACTGGCAGATCTGAGTCCCAAAGAAGCGACCTATCCACAATTTGAAGCGTTTGTCATAAGTCGTAAGTTAAATACGGATTCTATTTCTCCAAGTCCAGCCCCCCCCCCCTCGTAGGGACCGTCCACCATTTACCGACTCTCTGGCCTCTCAATTCAGTACAAAAAACAGAGGATCCTATCCCCTTTTTCACCTGTATCTGAAGGGCACAAATATGTATTCGAAGTTTACAGCTGCCTAGAAATGTTCCTCATAGGGGGATTCGAGAGAGATCCTAATCGACGAAAATCTTGTGATCTTGTCCGCCGGAAGCATCACTCACAATTCCTTCGAGTCCCACTGCAGGCACAAGTATTCGAACTTCTGGGTTGCAGATGGCATTTCTTAAAGTTTCGCCTGAATCCAGCCTGGTCTAAAATGTCTAAGACTATACTGGTGTGAGAAATCAACTGCCCCCAGTTCAGAGCCAACACCAGGAAATTGTCCAAATAGGCTATCAATCGAATCCCCTTCGCCCTGCACATAGCCACAACTGGCAGGCTGATCGTCGCGAAGGTCCGAGGAGCAGAACTGAATAGGAGCCGACGGAACTGAAAACTGATGAACCTGATGAACCTTCTGTGACCCTTGCAATAGGCACCTGAAGGTAAGCGTCCTTGTAGCCGCCCAATCTCCTTTCCTGATGCTCTGAGAAACGTCTTTCAACGTTGCCATCATGAAAGTTCGTTTCTTTGTATATGAGTTCAGGCCCCTTAAGTTGATGACAGATCTGAACCCCCGTCATGTTTCTTGACCAGGAACAGATTGGAGTAGAGACCTCTGTGCTCGTCCCCCACTGGTTTCATCGCCCCTTTAATGAGTAAATAGTCTTTTCTCCTTTCTCAGTCTCTGAGGAAGTGACCGTACTGGAAGGGATACTGGTGGTCAGGCCGATAACTCCAGCTTGGGTCGTCTCCCTGTCTCGCTGACAAAGGCGTTTTTCTCGACGGCATCCCACCAACTCTTTCTTCCCTCCAGCTGGCCCAGAGAGTCATGATCTCTTGGAGAAAGAACAGACTGAGACTTCTGTCTCTAATGTTGCTGGTTCTGCTGGTGCTGAGGCTGCCTTCTCACTGGGCCTTCTAGCTGAGCTCGCCGTCACAGCAGATTCAATAGACGAACTCAACATAGAGTCAAAGGCAGTACGAGTCTGCCGAAGTGTGACAACGTCGTATTGGCTATGCTGGATGCCAGGTGGTTCCTAACAAACGTAGAGCATGTCCCAAAGGGTGTCTGGTGCTTGATACATCTCCTTGTGGGCCTCCAGCATTAGACCCTATCCTAAGCCGGGCCTTCTTCCAGATCTTCAGAGGCTCGCTGTATGTGGACCGACGCTCTCTCTATATCTGTAAGTCCTGTCGACAGGGCATGAGCCACTATAGGGCCTGCTGTCGCCGAAATACACCACCAGCCTGGCTCTGCCTTAGCGACATCTGGACCTCCACAGGAGGCTCTGGGTTCAGGAAAGGCTTGGCGTCCTACAATGTCAGTACGGATAGTCTCAATCTTCCTGACCCCTCGCACTTGGGCCACAACACAAGCTACTGGCTGGAAGGCACCACCAGTTTCTTCTGTCTCTAGAGGGCTGACCCCAAACCAGTTAAGGAGCGCCCCTCTAAGCCGCCAATCTCCTGAAAGGGGTTGTTCCTCTCCTCCTGTTCCAGCGATTCTCCAAACACACTGTCCTCCATCTCAATAGCCATCCCCGTGCTCGTGCTGGATACTCGTCTGGCATCAGTAGTAGGAGCGTGAGCTGGTGTCTGTGCCACCGACCGACCCAGTCTCAAATGGGGATCTCCCTTAATTTCATCATAAATTAACCTGATGTTGTTTCAGAAATGTTTTTATTGTATTATTTGACCATAAAAACCCTGGTATAGAACTTATCTATAATGTTGTATCATTTATATTTTAGGAGTTATTTGACGTGACCTGACATGTCAGGGAAGTCACTGAACCCCAAACTTCCTTTTTATCGAAAATGTCCGGATTCATGTCAATTCTTACTGAACTAGAAATTACATTTTAGATTCTGATAGACTTAGACGATATAATAATATACATTAACTTTATCGATAATCAAGTATAATTTTTTAAATGACATGGGGCTTTGATATTTCTTCGATTTGTATTTTCTGTTTTATATGAAATAAAACTCACATAGCATATTCATGAGTAATAAATTAATGTTAATGACTTGTGTAGCACAGCACAGCACATCACGGCACGGCACGGCACGGCACGGCACGGCACGGCACGGCACAGCACGGCACGGCACGGCAAGGCACGGCACAGCAAGGCAGGGCAGGGCAGGGCACGGCACGGTACGGAACGGCACGGTACGGCACGGTACAGTACGGTACGGTACGGTACGGTACGGTACGGTACGGTACGGTACGGTACGGTACGGTACAGTACAGTACAGTACAGCACAGCACAGCACAGCACAGCACAGCACAGTACAGTACAGTACAGTACAGTACAGTACAGTACAGTACAGTACAGTACAGTACAGTACAGTACAGTACAGTACAGTACAGTACAGTACAGTACAGTACAGTACAGTACAGTACAGTACAGTACAGTACAGTACAGTACAGTACAGTACAGTACAGTACAGTACAGTACAGTACAGTACAGTACAGTACAGTACAGTACAGTACAGTACAGTACAGTACAGTACAGTACAGTACAGTACAGTACAGTACAGTACAGTACAGTACAGTACAGTACAGTACAGTACAGTACAGTACAGTACAGTACAGTACAGTACAGTACAGTACAGTACAGTACAGTGCAATATATATATTGATTGAATCAAAAAATCAAATTACACTGCAGTTAATTTTATTATAGCGTATCTAGGAGACATCTTTTTTTTCAATTTTTACTCTTTCTCGAACACCTAATTTGTAATTATTGTTTTGATAATGTGTGCTGATCATATAACATGATACACTCCTCAAATCTATGTTGGCAGGGGGTGGCGGGGCTGGTGAAAACTTTTTGTATTTTCAGCCTTATTCTTTAGCAAATTAGACTGCAGTTAATTTCATTATAGCGTATCTAGAAGACAACTTTTTTTGCAATTTTTATTCTTTTTCGGACACCTAATTTGTAATTAATCTGTTGATAATGTGTGCTGAAGGGTCATATAACATGATACAATCCTCAAATCTATGTTGGCAGGGGGTGGCGGGGCTGGTGAAAACTTTTTGAATTTTAAGCCTTATTCTAATATCATCCCTAGTAGGACTATTATACAATACTATTATACTATACTATTATCACAAGGTTATTACTTTGGAAAGTGTTTCATTGACATGGTTTTTTTTAATAGTTGTTTCATAATTATGTTAATAAGGTTAAGATGACTGATGAACCTGTATTCGCATGATTCTCGTTGACTGTTTTTTGTCGGTACGATAGTCACACATCTCAGAAACACATTAAACATAATGAGTTAACATTCTCGCATTTATTAAAGCATGTGTCATATTTTTAGAAATATCAATTATACTCGTCATATTATGTTCACTGTTGTCTGCGAATAACCAAATACTCTGCTCCAGTCGAGATCAGGTCCGTTACCTTTCACCATTCTAAAATCATAATGAAGCGAGGATTCCATCTTAGCCTGGTTTATAGTTTTTATGGCTGTGAGATTACATGTTGGTGTGTTCATGAAAACAGTAGGTTGTTTTAATGTAGCCAGGTGCTTTGATGCTTGTACCAGTAACATTTCAGCAATATTTCCATCATCAGCACTCACTATGGCCATGCACAATATCGGGTTATGTCTTACAACAATATAACCGACGATATTGTCAAGTTGTACTGCACATAATTTGACCAATGAGTTCTCTGATTCCATCCACATTTGCATCAAAGCGTCTTTGTATTGTCTGTCATTGCTTGATATTGACTGATCATATGTTATCACATCCTCTGTATTACGTCGATCAATGTTAGAAATGCAAGTATTTGTAGATTGAATTGCTGACAGCTCTATTGAGGCAAGTTTACTTACATCATAGAACAGTTTATGGATTACCGGTTCTTTAAGCTTGAATCCCCATTTGGCTTCGTACATAGGGTATTTATCCTGCGCGGCGTCCAGAATAACACATCTATCTCCCAGCCTTGACATGGCAAAGTCCATGAGACGACGACCAACGCCTTTACCACGCCACTCCTTGCGCACAATGAACAAAGAAATAAATCCACTATGTTCTAAAATGGCACCTGCACAATTTCCTGTAGAAAAAAGAAGATAATTGAAAATATATTTATATAATATATATACCTCTGTATATATCTGTTGGAGAACTACTGTGGAAAGGTGTTCTGTCTGCTGCATGCGTTACTACTACTACTACTACTACTACTACTACTACTACTACTACTACTACTACTACTACTACTACTACTACTACTGCTAGTACTACTACTACTACTACTCTTACTACTACTACTCTTACTACTACTACTCTTACTACTCTTACTACTACTACTACTACTACTACTACTACTACTACTACTACTACTACTACTACTACTACTACTACTACTACTACTACTACTACTACTACTACTACTACTACTCTTACTACTGCTACTACTACTACTACTACTCTTACTACTACTACTACTACTACTACTACTACTACTACTACTACTACTACTACTACTACTCCTATTACTACTACTACCACTACTACTACTACTACTATTACTATTACTACTACTACTACTACTACTATTATTACTACTCCTCCTCCTACTACTACTACTACTACTACTACTACTACTACTACTACTACTACTACTACTACTACTACTACTACTATTACTACTACTACTACTACTACTACTACTACTACTACTACTACTACTACTACTACTACTACCACTACTACTACTACTACTACTACTACTACTACTACTACTACTACTACTACTACTACCACTACTACTACTACTACTACTATTACTACTACTACTATTATTACTACTCCTCCTCCTCCTCTTCCTCCTCCTCCTCCTCCTCCTCCTCCTCCTCCTCCTCCTACTACTACTACTACTACTACTACTACTACTACTACTGCTACTTCTACTACTACTACTACTACAACTACTACCCCTACTACTATTACTACTACTACTACCACTACTACTACTACTACTACTACTACTACTACTACTACTACTACTACTACTACTACTACTACTACTACTACTACTACTACTACTACTACCACTACTACTACTACTACCACAACTACCACTACTAATACTACTACTACTACTACTACTACTACTACTACTACTACTAGTGAGTGAGTGAGTGAGTGAGTGAGTGAGTGAGTGAGTGAGTGAGTGAGTGAGTGAGTGAGTGAGTGAGTGAGTGAGTGAGTGAGTGAGTGAGTGAGTGAGTGAGTGAGTGAGTGAATGAATGAATGAATGAATGAATGAATGAATGAATGAATGAATGAATGAATGAACTAACGAACGAACGTATGACGTATAAATTGTTGAATTAATGAATGCATAAATGAATGAATAATTGAATGAATGAATGAATGAGCAAATGAACGAACGAACGAAACACGAGCAATATACGAACGAAGGAACTAACGAGCGAACGAATGAACGAACAGATAAATTAAGGAACGAGCGAACGAACGAATGAATAAATGACTGAATGAATGATCTTTTGTGCACATACATGCTACTCTGGATTAACAGAAACTCCTGATAATTGTAATCGGATGTAGACACATGATTCCAGCCCTGGTTATATTTGAGGTCGAGCTCACTATCTTTCCGTCACGGAGCCTCTCCACGATAAGGAACATTTACTCCTATTTATTCACACTGCAGTTTTGTAATTTGTGGGAGAATGTTTGCCTGTCTGTTCACTTACCAAGTAATGTACCATCTTCCAAGTAAGCTCCAGTAAAAACCTCAGGGTTAAGTTTGTGAAAGTTTAACATATCTTCATCACTGAAACCCCAGCCTTCTTTTCTAGCAATCCCTCCCAAAGTAAGAACATCCGCTGATGATAGAGGACCGAATGATATCTCATGTCCATCAATGGTCACTTTGTTGCCAATGCTAGACATTTTGGTTACTTCTTGTAACTGTCAAATTAAAATATGTGTAATTAGATATCAAACATATATATTAACCAAGTACATTTCCCACCAGAATTGTATTTATTTCCTAGCTTATTTTTTATCACATCAAATTGCTTCCATTTGATATTCCTCTGATATTTCAGAATCCAGGTAATATAAATTGGATTTTCGCAAGTGGTTCAGTTGCATCTACCTTCAAATTGATTTTGATTATATCCTAATAGCTACATACCTGGTAACGCTCGCTAATTTAGCGTAGTACTTTAGTTTCGGTGCAGGTGACTCTGGTTTATCTCTTGTTTGGTTTGAAGGGTTCAGGCTAGAATGATTGCATATTTTACTTTTCCACGTGTATTGTATTTTGACATACTATTCTCCAGCTATAATGTGATGTTGGTATAAATTCGGACCAATATATTGGGCAGCAGTTAACATTGGACCATCTTTGGACCAGTACATTGTGTTGCGTGAGAGTAAGGTGGTAACTAATATGTTTGACAGAGGTACAGAGTTCAAATTCAGTTTATCAGTAAGTAAGATATGGTCCGCTCTGCTTATCTAGTATGGTACTTTATCTTGTACCACGTTGCAGCTGGTTTCATCTATGTAATTCAGAATAAAATGAATGTGACGTGTGATGCACCAATATTTCTAAAATGACAATATTTTCTCACATAAATCAAGTGTCGGATCTTTGCTTGTATTAAAACGTGCGAGTTTATAGGACTAATTGCTCATGCTTCTAAATACCACATATCTGGATATACATTTTTTCTTTCAAAGACCATATATATAGATATATATTTTCAGCAGCAGATACATTCAGAGCCTGTGAATATAATAGGTCCACACTAATGTAACTTAATGAAACAAATCATTTGTATAACGCCAAAAGTCAAAATATGAGAAAATCGCCACTGTAACCAAAGTTTTGCGCTTAATTGGAGTGAATGTCACCTGTCATTTATTCAACACACGATAACAAAATTAATGTCCTTAAAGACATTACCTGTTTCTGCATAAGGAACATTGAAGTATACGATTGAATGTCAAGGCCCAGTCACACATACCATCACGCACGTCCACAAAAAATGAAGAATTTTGGTCAGTGAGTTGTGATTCGCTGGGCTTGCGTCAGAATTCGTTGATGATTTGACGAGAACGCCGGATGAACGTTATTCATTTATTGTATGCGTCAACCTCTGCGTACATTTGTTGCATGTTCAAAAATGTGAGCGTTTTTCCACGTGTGAATGTCTACGCCAAAGAACGTCAGACCAGCGCGAGTCTAACGCTAGGCACAAGTAGAGCATTAGTTGTGTTTCCGTTGACCGAGGTTCGTCCCAGTCACACATAAACGACGCACAGTCCACGCATAAAAAAATTAAAAATTACAATTTGAGTACAGATTGTGAAAAACGTCGCAAGCTGGTAGCGAATGCACAACGTGTTTTCAACGCAAATGGTGAATGAACAGCGCTTTGCTAACGCGATGGACGCATACATTTCGCAATAAACCCTAGAATGCTAATGTCGACGATTATAGTAAATTGTATAAGTTTGTTTTGAACTCATGTAGCCATTTTTAAAAGAAAGAATGTGTCCTAAATTTCTGATAACATCATATGTTTGGACGTAATTTTGACAAATTAAAAACAAATTCGGCAATTAAAGCCGTGTATCGTGTGCAACACCACCTCAAATGATTAAAAATAAAATGTTGTTCTTCAAAGCTCTAAGGGTTAAGCTGCAGAAATAACATAGTCACAGCCTGTTGCTCGAGCGCTGGGCGCACTGCCTGCGTGTGCCCAACGTTTCATTCGAGCGTTGATGCAGCGCAGGGCAGGCGCGTTGCCCGCGATCGCCCGGCGCCCTCAACGGGCAGCCATGTGATACAAAGCAAACGTATTTGGCGTTGATATAGCGTTGTTCTAGCGCACCTTGCGTGTTTCTGGCGGTCTTCTGGCGTGTACCTTTATGCCTTCATATGCGTTCAATATTTTAAACCCACCCAACTTCCTTTTACGCTTACACTGCGCACAAAAATATGCGTAGCGTTAGAGCAGCGCCCTCCACGAACCAGTAACGAGTGCTGACACACGACCGACGCATGAAAGACGCTCTAGCCAAAATAATCAATTTTCAGTGCGTGGGTCGTGCGTCGACCATGTGTGACTGAGACCTAAGATCAGAAAAATGCCGGCACTGAGCGCGCATCCAACGTGTTCCTAACGTTTTTCCAGCGAACATATAACGTATATGGGGCGTGCTAAATGCTTTCTGACTAATTCGTGCCTCGTGCTGGCGATGCGCGGTGTATTCGTTAACTTTGCCGCCCTGCTAACGCGCAGCGCGGTGGCGAAACGCTGTGTATTCGCTGATTTACACACCTGATTTATTTATAACACGCTGTATATTCGTCTTAAACTCGCTGGCTCTTCTCATGTCCTGACAAAATTCATGGACACACAACGACGCACTGCTCTATTTTTTGTCACTCAAGGCGTCGGCTGTGCGTCGGGTATGACTGGGATATAAATACATGAGCCGAGGTGCAAAAGAGGGTCTAACTGAAACCAAATGTACATGGTTATAATGTAAATGTGATATATCTGTCAACAGTATAATAATTAGATTAGTTTATCTGTTTATGTTTAACATTACAGAGAATAATTTTTCTAGTGTAGCGGAGCATTTTGCTACACAATTTGGGGAAAATGCTACACTAGAATATGTTGGTGTAGCAGTTTTTGGCATGGGAATAGCAGCTTAGCACATGCACGGCTGCTAAGCTGTTACACAATTTTTTCTGGAACAAATTTTTCCCTGCATTATCTCATATCTATGGTCAAATTACAATACATGGTGACAAAACTGGTATGGTATTTATGAATGCTTATTATTTAGATGGTGAAGATGTAGGTCTGAGAACAAGATGGTATCTACGACACCCACCCCACTCCCACCTTTTAAAACATCAAACGGTCATATACATATTGTAGTTATAAATATAATGTCATGTATTGACATAGGAAAATCATTTTTACGTTATCATGCCACATCCTGACATTATAGTACCATGCAAGGAAATATAATCGCATCAATAGAAGGGATTTGCATGCTAAAAACAGCAAATCGGAAGTAATTAGGTAGGCCTCTAGTCCATGCAAAAAATACGTCGAATAGAGGATATGATTTGCAGGTTAAAGATGCACTGAAATTGCTATAATTTGCATGATTTTGTACGGCTGAAGCGGCAATGAAATTAAAATCCTCATTACAGCTATTTTCAGACTAAAACAAAAAACCGAAGTAATTTGATTTACATGTAATTGCAAAGACACTTAGTTCTTGTAAATTTAAGACAAATGAAAAGACGAATTTAAATTAAAAATTACAAAAGCATTGCAATGAGTGTAGATTATGAAATACGACTGAAGGGGGGGGGGGGAGGAAATGTTGAATTCTCAATAAAAGCGATTTGTGTGCTAAAACAGTAAAAACGAAAGTGATTTAATATAAGTGGGAGGACCCCTGGTTCACTGAAATTATCTAAAATAGGTAATTAAAATATGCCAGAGGAACTGAGGAATAAACGGCTAAAGGGGCAAGTTAATAATCAGGGGTTATTAGAAGCCATAAGATATAATTAGAAGCCATTAGATAAAATTGCAAAAGCCCTTATTTCATATAATTTATGTAAAATAGGAAATACAATTTTAAAATAACAGAGGCACTGTAATTTGCATACGGCTGAATAGGCAAGAAAATTAAATCCATAACTAAAGCTATTTTCAGACCAAAACAGCAAAGCAGAAGCGATTACATAAATGCATATGCCATTAGTTCATATAAGAATGGGAAATAAAATATTAAAATTACAGAAGCACTGAAATGGGTTTAAATTGCTCGACAAAAAACGGGCCATGCAATTTGAATCCCCAATAAAAGCTATTTTCAGACTAAAACAACAAAAACATGGGAAATTAGATATAATTGCAAAGGCCTTTAGCTCATATAAAATACATCAAATGGGAAATACAATTATAGAGGCACTGAAATAAGTATAGATTGCCCGAGAAAATACGGCTGAATGGGCTGAGAAATTTAAAATTCTAAGAAAATGTCTTTTTTTTCATACTAAAACAACAAAAACACAAATAACTAAATGTTAATGCGAATGCCCTCAGTTTACGTACAAATTGTGTGAAATAGAAAATAAAAATTACCAGAGGACCTAAATTTCCAGTAAACGGTTGAAGAGACAAGTTCAGGCGTCATTAAAATATAGTTCTACTATAGCAAATCACACAAAATTTAAGTAATTATTATATTTAATTTAAAGATATATATATCGTGTAAAAAATAATTAAATGCAAAATTTCAATTATTATGAAGTGGGTATAGATTTTTCACACCATGCCAGAAACTTGCTAGATTACTACGCGTTCAGAACTGCCTTGCAAGATTGGTAACCAAGGCCCTACGTTTTAGTCGTTTCGTTCTTATTCTAAAAACAATTACATTGGCTTCCTGTCAAGTTTCATATTAATTTAAAATATGCACAATGATTTTCCGAACCTTAAAAGAAAACCAATCTGCATATTTGCCTGACTTACTTGTTCGGCCGCAGTGCTCAAAATATCTATGCCCCACAAATTGAAATAGATTTGTTGTTCCCCGTATAGAAACCCAGACCAGGGTCAGCATGGTCAAGAACATCATCTATATCTGGCCCAACCTTATAGAACGCCCTGCATGTGCCAATACGTAATGCCCAAACAATTTTAACATCCG
Source organism: Flabesymbios commensalis (assembly GCA_964017125.1). NCBI lineage: Eukaryota > Metazoa > Annelida > Polychaeta > Terebellida > Flabelligeridae > Flabesymbios > Flabesymbios commensalis. Next base: position 29,198,015 of record OZ024914.1, read on the forward strand.
GAAATTACTTAAATCGCACCTGTTTGATCTGGCTTTCCCACCCTGGCTCCTCAGTAGTCGGCGGCTCTTTGTTGACGAACCTGCTTTGGCCTCGATTATGAGGCTCGGTCCGCTGAAGATACAAGTGCTATAAAAGCTGTATTGATTAATTGATTGATAGTGTCAGAAACAGGTTGAAATTGAAAATTGCAAGAAACAATAATAATTTTTATAGTGTATACGATATTCTCTAGAATAAAACGTAAACTATGTAATGACCCCTTATCTGAGTATTGTCAGGATGGCGACCAGGAGAGTTATAAAACATTATAAATGCTTATTTATTTACACATTATATAATCTGGGGATGCATGCTTATGGGATAGGAGCACCGGTAGGAGGGAACATTTTGGATTGTTTTTTTATACAAACATCTTGTTTGGCAACCGGTCATGCATTTGCAGATGTGGCTCTGCCAGATGAGCACACTCATGGACCATGACACATTTCAATTATGATGAGCAAAAGTGACTCACCTTTCACAATCATAGAGTTTGTGTCAAACAAATGCATGACCTCGATTCCTCAGGAATTTTTTATTTGCTATACTTTTAGATAATTTCACTTTTATTTCCACTTTTTTACGTGCTCTTTTAGCCGTATATTTGTCAGGTAATGTTTACCAATATCATAATAATTGAATATTCTTTTTTAAATGATTTTTTTTCTACACGGAAAAATCAAATATATATCTTTACAAGAAATGCAGTAATTACTTGCGTGTGTTTTTTCAAGTAAAACTATATTCTAATGAGTTTAATAAATTATTATTTATTAGTTTGCCCCTTCAACCATTTTTACTCATCTGATCAGTTTCTCGGGTATTGTTTATTCTTATTTTACATACTTTTACAGTTTTTTAAGCTATATTTGACTATTCTGGTTTTTGCTGTTTTTGACAAGAAAATATTTATATTCTCTTGTCCCTTCAGCTGTATTCTCTCATGCAATCTATACCAATTTCATAAAAGTTGAAATTCAGTATTTTTTAGACAAATTTACATGAGACACATCTTTCTAAATTTAATATTATAATGCATAGGTTTTGATGTAAGTTATTTTTAAATAGAATTATCTTTTAATGAAGCCAAATACTGACCTAGCCCGTTCAGCCATTTACATCTCATTCCCTCAGTTCCCCGGGTACTTTTTCTGTATAATTTCTCATGTTTTTTGCCGCTTCGTAACATAAAATAACTTTTATTGACAATTTTGTAATACAATATATACATATTTCATAATAATTATATTTTCTGTATACAAATTAAATACAATAATTACATGCGTTTTTTTTAATTTTTCCCTCCAATGGGCTTAGTAAATTATTATCAGCTTCTTCCTTAAACCCTTTTTCCAATGTGATCAGTTTCTTCAATAATGTTTTATTCGTATTTCACATAAGTTTACATGAAATATAAGTCTTTTAAACTATATCTGATTATTTCAGTTTTTGCTGTGACATGAAAATAACTTTTATGACGATATTTAATTCCCTTGCCCCTTCAGCCGTCTTTTCTCATGCAATCTATATCATTTATTAATACTCGCAATTCTGTATTGTATTTTTTTTAACTGAGACATATCTCATTAATTACATAGGTTTTGAGTTTTAGGCGGCTGGCCACATTCAAATATTTTGACTTCACATGGCAATTCAAGTTACAAGCTGACATCCACCACCAGACAGACAGACAGACAGAAATTTTATTGACAATAAAAAGTGACAGCTGGACTTACATGTCATGTGTATGCATGGTACACAACAACAAAAACACAAGCATACGCATTAGTCAGGCAGCCAAAGCTGTTTTTTGGCCTAACCCTGCATCGGCTGTTAAAGTTTTTTTTGATGGATTATAACTCATCAGGTGTTCTATGAAGCATATCCGCCGGATATCAAGAGAATATCCTCGAGCGTTTTGAGAAAAATGACTAAATCCAAGGTCAAATTTCAAGGTCAAATATATATATTTTTTAAATAGAGCTACAAACAAGTGCAATACCTCTATTTCATCTAATTTTGACTAAAACAAATCATTTTTGATATAATTTTGATTATTCAAGTTCATCTTCAAGGTCAAAAGGTCAATTTCAAGGTCAAATTGTTGAAAATGTCATTTTTAACAAACATAATTGGGAACAATTATATAAGAACTCTTTTTGGTGTGATTTTAACTATATAATTTATTTCTAATGATGTTTTGCTGATTCAAGGTCATCTTCAAGGTGAAAAGGTCAATTCTAAGGTCAAAACTGTGAAATGGTATTATCAACAAATGGAAATAACAGCAAGTGTAATACCTCTTTTTGATGTGTTTTTGACTATAGAATTAAGTTGTGGTACTATTTTGATAATTAAGGGTCATCCTCAAGGTTAAAACGTAAATATTAAGGTCAAATAAGCAAAAATATGATTTTCAAGGTCAAATATGATATTTCTAACTAATTTAGCTGGGAACAAGTGTAATACCTCTTTTTCCGTGTACTTTTAACTAGAAAATATATTTCTGGTGTTATTTCCATGATTCCATATCATCTTCAATGTCAAAACGTCAATTTCAAGGTCAAATGAGCCAAAATGTGATTCTAATAAATACAAGTAAGAACCATTTTTTAATGTCATTTTCACTACAGTAGACATGCTAAGAGCCCAAAAATGGGCAAATCCTCACTTTTAGGGCAAGCATGACACTTGGCATCGATGTTCCATAGATCCATTAGAAAAGTTTTATCCAAAGAGACAATTCATATCTATTTCTAAAGAGTAAAAAATTCGCCAATGTCCCAATTTCCAAGATGGCCAAGGTCACACATTCTGCTTAAAAGAAAAAAGCATTGTCTACAATAGGGTTTTAAGGTATGTCCGACTTAGTGGTATGACCAGTAAACTAAACATGGCCGACCGTTGTATAAGATGAAACAATAATTGATATCATCTTGCGACAGAAGTGAAGCAGATTCATGATGTCGGTGTCCATCATAGTGCTTTCAGGTAAAATAGAATACCTTGAAACAACGTTGTTTTAAAGTAGATATGCTAAGATTGATAGTAATTATCATACACTACCCTGCCCTATGATAATTATAACACACCACAAGCACAATACACAGTAGTCTATGGGGATCGCTTGGAACTGACAACGACTTAGAGTTGGACGTGCTGCCCTCTCAAGCACTTGCCGCTGCATAAAATGAAATAATAAGGACTACGGGATAAAGATTATTCCTCAATTACCATGATTCTTTCACCTGGTTGATGGCAAATTAATTTCTCAAGATATATTATCTCTGAGTCTCAGTCTTGAGAACAAATGGATAAAAAACAGGGTCGCTTTTTCAATTTCCAAAATTTGATTGTTTTAGGGCCTATTTGAAATCGTTGTATTTTCTCAGTACAATACATAGACCTCCAGTATAACCACTGACACGAAATAATTCAGATACAGCTGTTTCTTTTTTACCAGAGACGAAATCAATGATAATAATTGAAAATTGGCAATAAAGTTGTTTTAAAAATGTGGAACTACAGCCAATACTAACAAAAATATCTGATATAGGCCTAGCTGATGATGAGCTAGAATATAACAATCGCATTAAAAAATATTCTGCCATAGGGGAGGGTGGCAAATTAATAAGGGTGAAATAAAAATAAATATTTCAGGAATTTTAGGTGATCATTAGTATACGTTGTAAGCATTTTAATGGTCCACAACTTTTTTCAATGATATGTTATCACTTTTAATAGATGATTGTTGCATAATTAGGCCCTACATAATTGCATAGTCGGCATTCCACAAGCAAGGTTGCATATAATTATTATCACAATGAGGGTGACCCAACGTTTGATTAATATTATTGTTGCTTCACCGTCTGCTACGCTGGCCAAACATTGACGCAACATTGGATCGACAGCTGTTTATTTTTATCAAGCTCATTTAATATGCCTAGTAGTTCGCACTCGTTATTAAATAAGCTAATGATCATGTTTATGGATTTTTTCCCATTGTGTGGTTGTGTTAGCTTAAATAGTTGGACTAGTGTAGGCTAGGTTAATCTGTCATTAAGTTAAAACTGACATTTCAGCCAGTATCTCATATCTTCGTCTTACTGCAAAGATACCACGAAATCGTACTATTTGATGTTTATTTTGCGGAGGCATGCCCTCTATAGGTCCCTGCTGTTGAATGGTTTCTTGGAAATCTGAGCACCCTCCTTAATTTATTTCTGGATACGCCACTGGCCATATTGGCTTTTTAACCCACAATTCAATGATTAGCGTACTTCCTGACCACACCATTACGCCGGGTATACCATAAAACATCATGATGAACACCAAAATTACTGTTCTGTATCTATTCTGTCAAAAATGATATCCATTTATTGATCGACCTTTAACAAAAACAGCCATCTTGACTTTTTTACCCACGATGCAATGTCTAAAATATTTTCTGACAACACCACTATGTCCGGCATACCCCAAAACCCCATGATAGACACCAAAAACACGAATCTGCCTCTATTATGTTGAAAATGATATGAATTTATTGCTTGACCTTGAACAAATGGCAGCCATCTTGGATTTTTCACCCACAATGCAATGTCTAAAATATCTTTTGACAATACGATTATGTACGGCATACATGAAAACCACATGATAGACATTAAAACACAAGACTGCCTCCATTATGTCGAAAATAATATGATTTTATTGCTTGACCTTGAACAAATGGCGGCCATTTTGAAAGTTTTACCCACAATGCACTGTCTAAAAAAAATTCTGACAACACCACTATGTACGGCATACCGGAAAACCCGATGATAGACACCAAAAACAAGAATCTGTCTCTATTTTGTCGAGAATGATATGAATTTATTGCTTGAACTTCAACAAATGGCGGCCATCTTGGATTTTTCACCCACAATGCAATGTCTAAAATATCTTCTGACAACACCACTATGTACGGCATACCTGAAAAACCTCATGATGGATGCCAAAAACACGAATTTGCCTCTATTATTTTGAAAATAATATGAATTTACTGCTTGACCTTGAACAAATGGCGGCCATCTTGGATTTTTTTACCCACAATGCAATGTCTAAAATATTTTCTGACAACACCACTGTTTCAGACATACCTTAAAACCTTATGATAGACATCAACAATATGAATATGCCTCTATTTTGTTGAAAATGATATCAATTTATTATTTGACCTTGGACAAATGGTGGCCATCTTGGATTTTGCCCACAATGCAAGTCCGAAGTTATTTCTGACCAAACCCCTAGATCGGGCATACCTGAAAACCCTATAGTAGACACCAAAATCAAGAAGCTGCTCCCATTCTGTCGAAAATGGTGTCAATTTAAAGTTTGACCGAAAAAAAACTTTAACAGCCGGTGCAGGGTATAGCTTGATGGCTGCCTGACTAAAATGCATATAGAAAAATCCAAATAAAAATTATAATTATACATGTTATAAAGATATATAATAAAATATATAATGTGCAAATAAAATGGTATAATGTGCAAATAAGAATGTGTACATGCATAAAATCACGCTTCCATTTTACGTGTGACACCCAGTTTTGTTTTCCTGATCGATCAAGCTGTATAAGCGTGTTATCTGCCCGTCGCACAACACTTTCAGGAGGTAAAGATAAAATATGACACCAGTATTTTAAAACAGAAATCTCTTGTAAAACTATTATAGGAAATTGACCTGTATCCCCGTAGAGAGCTAGAGATGATGTTTGTCGACGTACACCCAACATTTTTTAAAAAAAACTTTAATTGTATTTGCTCGATTTCTTGCATTTGCTTTCCATTGTACATTAACTCTGTGCAATATATTAAAATTAGTAAAATTTGACTGTTAAACGTTTTTGGTGCTAATCTAGGAGTTAATTTACAAAGTGTCTCAGAACTATAATTTTGTATTGCAAATATTGCTTTAGACGCCTTATTAGAAATATATGCAAAGTTCTCAGATAATAATTTGTTTTTGTTTGAACACCATACTCCGAGATATTTATATGTGTTTATAATTTCGATGACTTTGTCACCATATTTAAAAAACACAATTTCGCAAAGTGTAAGCAGAGTTATAGATAACCACCTTTGTGTTCAATAAACTTACAATCAGGTGCCTTTTTGCACTCTAATTATATAAACAGTGCAATTGTTTTTGCAAAATCTTTCGCGGAATGTGAGAATTAAATTAAGTCATTTGCAAATAATAAATAAAGAAGTAACTTTATATCTAGCTTAACTCCGCATTCAGGGTCTAAGTAGTCGCCTAAATCACTTATTTAAACAATTGCGGGCTTAGAACACCTCCTTGAATTACGCCAAAACAGCTTTTAAAAGGCATGCTAAAGTCGTTCCCCCAATTCACTCTAGTTTTTTATTTTGAAAACATACTTTTTATGAGGTTTAAAAATTTCCCACTTACATTCCTCTTAAACGGTTTGTAGATTAAGGCATTTCAATTGATATAATCGAATGCTTTAGTAAAGTCTATAAAACATACATAAAGGGTTTTTTCAGCCTTTTATATTGCTGAACAAGAGAATAGAGAACAAATTATAGTATCTACAGTTCTACTGTTTGCTTTAAATCCTGCCTGAAATGGGTCATTATCACAACAAACAATAATTTAAATTTTAGACGATTTTTTAACACTATTTCGAAAAGTTTACCTAATGCAGATAGGACAGTGACTTTACGGTTGTTTTCAGGATCAGTTTTAGAACCACTTTTAAATATTGGGGTTATTACCCCATCTACCCAACGTTCTAGGTAACTACACTACTGATAGGCATTCTAATATAGGAGCGAATGCAAGACTATTTGACAAAACTAGTTCTAATGGCAACCCATCTATTCCAGTCGCTTTACCATTTTTAGCTTTGCGAATAGCATTCTCAATTTCATTTCTCGTAATTTTTCCGTTCAGAATGTGTTTGAAATACAATATTTTGCTTCGTTTTTGTCGTGATTATGATTTTGTTCTTTGTAACATCATTACTTAGTGTAGACATAAAATTTGTTTCAAACATATCTAAAGCTGGGGGTTTAAAAAAAATCCTGACAAAGTGTCACCTTCTCAGGCTGCCATATATATTTATAGAAAATGTGATTGTCTATGACATCTCCTTCTTCCATCTCTCCACCAATCACAGCACAATAGGACCACTTTCATCACAAGGGTGGATGTCAGTCTCACTTTCCAGTTTTAAGTTAATTTTTTTACGATGGCGTCCAAGATGGCCGCCGGCTCATATTATTACCTTGGAAATAGTGTAGTTTCGTTAATTTTCACTCAATTTTCTTTTCTGATACACCATTTCAATTAGTTTAGTAGGCAGCGAATTCATTTAGACCACTCCCATACACTTTTGGGCAATATTTAACCCTTTTAGAGTTTTTAGCGAGCAGATCGTTAATGTAAATTTGGACAGAATTATTATACATAATAACTAATGCAATATCAATGTCATCTGTACAATAATGATGGTAATGAAACGTTTATTGAATAATTAATTATTGTTTTAAATTATTAAGATGGCGGCCAAGATGGCTGCCGGCGTATAGTCAAATTTAGAATATCATGCGAACTGGTTAATTTAGCTAATTGTTTTGTAATAAACCCTTTCAACTAGATTGGTGCTCACCTAATGCATCCCGACCCCAATAAAAATTGTTCAGATACTGATTCTACACATCTTCCCCTGCTAAAACCACCAATAAGACTTGATTTTGGGGGTCTGTCCTTAGATCTTGCCAAGCAAATTGCAGTGGCACTGGTCAGTAGCAAGTTTCACAATATGCCACAAAAGGATATCGCTAAATTACAACTCGTTCAGAACTGCCTTGCGATAGTGGTAACCAAGGCCCCAGGGTTTAGTTGTTCCGTTCCTACCTGTACCCTTACGTAATGCCGAGACAATTTCAACATTCCGGAGAATACTTAAATCTCACCTATATGATCTGGCTTTCCCACCCTAGCTCCTCAGTAGCCCGGCTCCCTGTTGCCGAACCTGCTTTGGCCTTGATTATGACACATGATCACGCTAAAGATGTATGTGCCTCTAAGCTCGGTCCACTGAAGACAAAGGCGCTATAGAAGTTGATTGATTGATTGATTGATTGATTGATTGATTGATTGATTGATTGATTGATTGATTGATTGATTGATTGATTGATTGATTGATTGATTGATTGATTGATTGATTGATTGATTGATTGATTGATTGATTGATTGATTGATTGATTGATTGATTGATTGATTGATTGATTGATTGATTGATTGATTGATTGATTGATTGATTGATTGATTGATTGATTGATTGATTGATCGATTGATTGATTGATTGATTGATTGATTGATTGATTGATTGATTGATTAATTGATTGAATTTTTTACATGAGCAATTTTTAATGAAATGCAATGATTAATAACGTCTTGTCGTGTGTTTTGTTAAAGTAAAACTATTTTTAATGAGCCTAATAGCTTATCATTAGCTTCCCCCTTCAGTCGTTTTGTTTTCTCATTCGATTATTTCTCCTGGAATTTCTAATTCTTATTTAGCATGACGATATTTAATTCCCATACCCCTTGAGACGTACTTTCGCATGCAATCTATACTCAATTCGTTTTTTAAGTAGAATTATCTGTTAACGACTCCTAATAATTAACATGCCCCTTCAGCCGTTTATATTACATTCGCTCGGTTCTTCAGCTAGTTTTTTCTTTTCCTTTGAAAATACTTGCCCCTTCAGCTTCATGCAATGTATGCCATTTCATAATAATTGGAAATTCTATATTTTAATAATTTTCTACATGAGGAAGTTTTCTTATATGTATTTAAAGCAGCTCCTTGTGATGACATCAATTTTCGTTTTTAATTCCGTACTGAAGTAGTGTATCCCACGGATCATGTTTTTATTTTTTTCAGAATTTTTTTGTTTTTACAAATATTTTTAATCAACATTTCTATGAAACCAGAAGTGCCCCAAACAAACTATTTATATACCTGAAGGACGATTGAATGCTTTTACAGTATTGGGCCACATGCTGATAGCATCGGCCCAGCGTTGGGTAGACAACCAGTGCTGCAGGTGTGTCCTCCCGTGTCCTGACTATAAGACACCAATTAGCGGCGACTGCTCTGATCTTACCGTCTGATACGTGGGAATATGTGATGTAAAGTGCTGAATATTGCTGACTTGTTTTGTTTACGATATATACGACCTGGAAATACAACTATTTCACTCTTTTTCGGTGCTTTAAAATTGTTTTTTGACTTTTTCGTATTTTTAGTTAAGATCAGTAGGCTATATAGCTTCATATAAATTAAATTGTCAAAATTGACAACATTGAGAATGTCTCATCCCTTTAAATTAAATGCAATTATTACATGCGTTTTGCTGCGTGTTTTGGTTTTAGTAAAACTATCTAACTATCTTCCAATGCTCTGAATAATTAGTTTGCCCCTTCAGCCCTTTTTTATCATTTGATCAGTTTTTATGGTATTGGGTAGTGCTATGGTATTGGAACAAACGTTTCATTCCCACTCACTAATAAATATTCAACATCGTGGGCAGCCCTTGTGACCGAGGGGTAGCGTACTCGGCCTCAGACCGCCAGGGATCAATTTCCGAAGTCTGTGTCTGGAGGGTAGTGTCATCTCATTCATCTGAGCATCCTTAGAAGGTTCTCCTGGCCCAGTTTTAGCATATTGGCGCACAAAGGTGGCATAAAACCCCGTTCATTAATTCATCTAATATTTTTGTTATTAATGTCTATTTTAAATAATTTTTATACGAAATATAATTATTTAAAGCTATATCTGTCGATTACCTCGGTTTTTGCTGTTTTTGACAAGAAACAACTTTTATTGACGATATATATTTCCATTACCTCCTCATTGTATCATGCAATCTAGCACCCATTTAGTTTTTTAAGTAGAAGGTGAACAACTCCACCTTGTTTGCATCGACCCGCAGGAACTGTTGCCAGTTCACTTGTAGTTTGGTGGCCCCGTCTACCCTTCTTCGGACACCCTTCCCACGCGTGGCTCTGGTTTGAGACTTCATACTGTTCTCTATGTAGGCCTACTGATCCCAGACGATATCAACCCGACATGCATGCTATAACTGGTCTCTTCCCTTGTAGGGAAGAAATACAAATAGAGCATACTCGTTAAATGTCTTGGCAGCAATTTGCTTCAGGAAGTTGACCACTACAGCACCATCGATAATGATGACATCATTGTCTGGTGCATCATATCTAACATCTGTGGTGCAGCTCTTCATGAGATCAGCTTTTGTTCCCAATCTGAGCTTGCCATGCTGAGATAAAGATGGTGGGCATGGCTGGTTTTCATGGTGGAATAAGTCTTGTAGAATACCATCCCGTGTCTGGCAGGCAATGTAGAGCCTTGAGAAGAGTGAGCAGTCATTCTACAGAGAGGAGACTTGCACACTGGCCATGAAATCTCTGGTGTCTAGTCTCAGCTCAGTAGTCTCCTCTAGAAATGGGTTGCCCATCTATTCCATCACTCTCACCAGGTTTGTGACATGCTGTCCAAATGACACCTGAACACTATTGGTTTGTTCATGATGCCGTGTCTCCTGTGATTTATTGTGTTTTGTTTCCAGTGATGCTTCGAATTCAGTTGTCATCCTCACCAGTTCGGGACCAGATACCATCCAGCGCGTGAGAGCGTCGGGGACTAGGTGAGTCCAACAACAGCTCTTTTGACCGCTGCATTGTTCTGCGCATGGGCTTGGTCTATTGCCATGGAGGAGGACACCCTATTGGTCTTCCAAACTGTGAAGTTGCCATTCTGGAACTCGACTGCCACCTCTGGGTGCATCTTTCTTAGGCTAAACATGTCTCGTATGTGGACCGAAACCCTCCTCGCATAGTTGGTGTGGTCGAGACTGAAAAACCATGGGGCCAGCTCTGTCAGGCAGTCGATGTATAGCGGACAGATCGCCTCCTCAGCGACCTAACAAATCTCAAGACGAGGAGCTGCAACTGAAGAGCTGTGTGCCAGAATCAGAACGGGGGAATCCCTTGATTCTTTTGGACACACCAGTCGTTGAATGGCTCGGCTTGACATCCTGGCACGAAAGGCCTCAAGAAGGAATCAGGCATCCCTGCAGATGCAACATTGGCCTGGACAAGTGTTTCAGTTCAGCCACTGTCTTCTAATCAATCTTTAATCATCTTGAGTCCAGCCATCTCGATGTAAAGCCATCCTAGGATGGTGATGAAGTGATCTTCTCCATAGCTTGCGCAGGCTAGCTCCACTGTACCTGCTTGGTAAGAGTGTAGAGTGGTTGATTTAGGGTTATCACTGGGACTTGTTGAGGGTTCAATTCTTCAACAGCCTGCTTGATCACATCCATGGCATGCCTTATCATGGCGACGGACTTTGAGTCATCACTTGGAAGAGGTATCTAGCCATCTGAAAGGTGAATAAGTCAAAGCCATGAAGACATTTTAGTACATTGAAAATAACTTAGGGTTTCAAATAATGTTGTGTCTTTCTTGGGCTACTAACTTTGCCTCTTCTTGGATACCTTGCTTAATAGCCTGCACATCACCTCTGAGTGGACCATCAGTTTGGGCAGTGGAACATCTTTTCGTGCTAGTACCACGGGACGTACGCTGGTGTAGGACTCTGGCAGCTGAGCCAGTCTCTTGCTTGGTACAATTTCTTCCAGTGTCTCTACTAGCTCACGCTTACGTGTTCTGGCATGAACAGTGAGGTTGGCAGTGGAGTTTCCCTAGATTTGTTGTGGCTAGTACCCATGCTGTTGTGACGTTATCGACTAGTGCAGTTGTACTCCAAAAATGTGCGACACTGAGAGCTGCTTGGCATGTTTCCCTTGACTGAGACTTCATGTTTGGACCGTCCAGGACAATGTGACCAGTGCCACCAGTGACTGTGGTACAGATTTCACCTGGCAGTCCTCACCAAAGAATCCTGTAAATGTTGCCTGCATCTGAAGCATGTCTCCCCTCACAATCATGGCTGCTTTTGCTAGACATATGGCATCATCGTTGATCCAATGCTGGTTCAATGTTGGTACACCGTCTGCGACGCTGGCCCGCCGTATCTTGTTTGGTGAGATGCCAGTACCAAACTATGAACATTGTGACCTCTCTCTCCACAGGTATGGAATATTACAGCTAATATGCCCAACTTTAAACTAACAACCAGTGAACGTTCCGTATTTGCTGTTACATTTCACTTGTGAAATCAATCAGAACTGATAGCTAATAGTTGCATATGGGTCAGTACACCCTGACTGCAGTGCTTTTTCCGCTCCACTAGTATAGAACGCATACCTCTGAAGACTCACAGTAGGATGGGGTCAGCAGTGGGTCAGTTGTGGACGTTGTCAGGTGACTGCTGAAACCAAAAACCCGAGACGTTCATCCACCGTTGGCTTAATGGGACACGATTTCTGAATGATTTTCCGGTCAATATAAATGTGCATCGACATATCAATTGCGGGTGAACGTTGGAGCAGCATCTGAATTGATGGCCCGATTTCACAGATAAAATTACTCAATTAGGCCTATAATCTAACCAAGGAAAACCAAGGAAAATAGTATTTATCTATTTTCCTTGTATTGACCATGTGCACTAGGAAGATCATGCATCTGAAATTGATTGATAAATGAGGCTTCCGTCTTGTGATATGATTTTGTCAAGAGTAAATAGTACAATCTCAAGTAAATTTATTCAGCAATATGTAGCACAGTGGCTAATGTAGAAAAATGGCTTGAGTAAAAATTTTATGATAAAGTTTTTAACTGTTGTCAAAAATGTTCAGTGGCATTCACAGATTCTAAAAAGTGTTGGTGCAATTTGCACAGATCAAGGTCAAGGTCATTTATAGGTCACTAAAGGTCAACACCCCAAAATCTCTAAATAAAGCGAAATTTGACTTGAGTAAACTACTAGTGGGTGGAAATTCACTAGAAGCGTGAAGTTTTTGAAATTTAGCTTTTAAAATGAAATGCAAAAATGGCCGTCAAAATCACCATCAAAATGACAAGCTGATTATCTCAGTTCATGTTTGCAGTAGAACAGTAATTTTAATACCACTTTTTGTACTTATATCGGGATGATATATTATAATGATTTGAAATAGAATATCAGGTTATATAGCATAGCTGTATACATTAGTATGGGATTTCTCGACTTCCAAACATTTAAAAATTGTTGATTTCTATGATGGTGATAATACAGCTCTCCTTAATAATTACAAATGATATATATATAGATATGACCTTTTACACTATGAAACCCATTGAACCGGAGCCAAATCCGCTCTTGTGACCCTGCAGCACGCGTATTCTCAAAGCTATTAAACTCACCTTTTATACCATGGAACCCATTGAACCGGGGCTAAATCCACCCTTGTGACATTGCTGTCATAACCCACGGTACATGTGCGAAGTTTATTGATCACGATACGTCTCATTGTGAAAACTACATAACATAGTGGTGGAAATAGAGTAAGTTTGTGAAAACCACATGCAAAGAGTGGGAGAACTGGAGTAAGTTTGTGGAAAACTCAATACAGAGTGGGAGAACTGGAGTAAGTTTGTGGAAACCTCAATACAGAGTGGGAGAACTGGAGTAAGTTTGTGAAAACCTCAATACAGAGTGGAAGAACTGGAGTAAGTTTGTGGAAACCTCAATACAGAGTGTGAGAACTGGAGTAAGTTTGTGGAAACATCAATACAGAGTGAGAGAACTGGAGTAAGTTTGTGAAAACATCAATACAGAGTGAGAGAACTGGAGTAAGTTTGTGGAAACATCAATACAGAGTGTGAGAACTGGAGTAAGTTTGTGGAAACATCAATACAGAGTGAGAGAACTGGAGTAAGTTTGTGAAAACATCAATACAGAGTGAGAGAACTGGAGTAAGTTTGTGGAAACATCAATACAGAGTGTGAGAACTGGAGTAAGTTTGTGGGAACATCAATACAGAGTGAGAGAACTGGAATAATTTTGTGAAAACATCAATACAGAGTGAGAGAACTGGAGTAAGTTTGTGGAAACATCAATACAGAGTGAGAGAACTGGAGTAAATTTGTGGAAACCTCGATACAGAGTGTGAGAACTGTAGTAAGTTTGTGGAAACATCAATACAGAGTGAGAGAACTGGAGTAAGTTTGTGAAAACATCAATACAGAGTGAGAGAACTGGAATAAGTTTGTGAAAACATCAATACAGAGTGAGAGAGATAGACCAAGTGAACATCGCTATTCTGATTCAACCTGCGTCTTTGTGTTTTCCAAGATGAAGTTGCTAATTGATGTACTGTTCATCATGATGCAGCTAAGCGGCATAAGTTCATACAAACTATTTCAGGATCGAATTCCAAATGGTGAGCAAGTACCTCATCCTTGTAATCCTAATCATCGTTGGCTTGGTGTCGGACACAAAAACCGGGATGGTGGTGGAGTGAACAACGCGTTTGGCTTGGATTTCAAGGACAATAATTATGTATGTATATGCGTAAAAAAATCGTTTATTATAATTATATTCTAATTCATATTCTCATGTTTGCTTTGCGGCTGATCACTTCACGTGTGTTCTAGTTTTTGAAATTGAAACAATAGAAAAAAAATACTATTTACATTTTTTAGACTCACGATGCATTAGGATGTGCAGTCCAGAGCAAAATATGACTTAATATAATGGAAAAAGGCCCAGAAGATTAGACATCGTTTTCATTTTGTCGCATTTAACATGTCCAGGTGTTGCGTGTGCCGTCGTCTTTAAAACTTATGTAACCTATGCTTAGCGTACCCCTAGCGTTGGTCAATTGTACATGTTTCACTAGCCTAGACTGCGTATCCGATTTCAAGCCACTGTATCCATAGACGTCAGATTATGACATTTAAAGTCCATCCCCGCACTGAAAAAGTACTAAAAATGTATAATGATCGACCCATAACATAGGTATTCAAATGAGGCGGAAAGAGCTAACAAGACATTTATGATGATTTCAAATTGAAATAAATATCTTTGGTCTTGATGGTTTACATAAAATATTTCAGATTTCAGAGTTAATGGTCAACTTATCCTGTAAGTGTTCATGTGCTCCACTGAATGAGTTTGTGAGAAAGGACAAGTCAAGTCAGGTCAAGTGAAATAAATTGACACACGCCACACTGGCTTACATTTCAACACACCTACTCACGCACTCACTGCACATACACACATCTATATCTCACCTAATAAAAACATATAAGTAGGTCGAGTAGTCCGGCAGACAAATCTCTTATCTGGCTATAACCATAGAATAATTAAATCATTCATTCCAACACACATTCTTGATATTCTGACAAACTTGAAGGCTGACCACTATTTTGGCGATAAACCTGCGGAGCTTTCCAGCTCTGAAACGCCAAAAAGCAGTATCTGCTTACTTGTAAGGTAAGCAGATACTGCCTTTCGGCTTTGCACGGTAGTAGTGTGGCATACACTATTCTAGAGTGGAGTAATTAACGTTTGTGTTGTAAGGTCACTATGTTTAATTTATCTTAATTTATCTGTTTTAGATCAGAAAAAATCCAAAATCTAATGAGGGAGGGCGGTAAAAAAACATTTAGGAAAAAAAAACATTGAAACTATTTTTGGAAAAGTTAATGAAGGCGACGAATTAAAAAAAACATTTGACACATTTCTAGAAAAGTTAATGAGGGCGACGAAATGAAAAAAAAAATTGATCTATTTGACAAAAAATTAATGAGGGCGAAGTAAAAACAAGCAAAAAAAACATAGCTGGAAAAATGTTTTTTATCTCTAGAAATAAACTTGGTTTTTTTTCGGAATGTTTTTTTGTATCTCCCGAAATTAACTGTTTTTTTCCCAGAAATCGGCAAGAATCCAATGCGCGCGCTGGGCAGAAGAATGCGCATTACCAAAAGTTTTTTTGGTAATGCGCTGCCTAAATCTAATGCGCGCGCTCACCTAAAAGAGAGAAAAAAATCATAGTGGTCTAATGTCAGTAAGCTTATCCTACAATAGCCAAACAAGAGAAAACGTGTAGTCTAGTGGGAGAATGGGGTCATTTTACACCATAAAACTTATTATAATTGGTAGGGCTTATATCTAAATTGAAAAAAAACGCATAGAAAACGATGACCTATATTAACAAGTCTACACAATGTCCCACGTATATTTTTTGTGCAAATTAATGCCGCTATTAATGTATTGTATTAATATGTGGGTCAATATAATAGATACCTGTACAAATATATAATGTTTAGACTCATGATTTGAGGGACATAGATGAAAAAGATATCGTGACGTCACACATATCAGTCCAGGCATTATAATGGGAGCATTTTGCCATCACAAGGTCATGTCCTGACAGTTGATTGGCATATACTATAACCATAGTGTTATTTTCAGCCATAGTAATAAGCATTCATTGGCATTATGATGTCATATTTTGCCATTATAATGAAATATTATGACATCATAATGTCTTATCACCACATTATAATAATGAATTCCAACATCTGTCATTCTAATATCATTTTCCAATAATATAATGCAATATTCAAACATCATTTTAATGTCATATCCCGATATTGTAATGTGATTTTGGGACAGTTGATTCGATCTCACAACATTTAGTGGCATTTATAGTCTTTATATTATGACGTTAAGCAGAGCAGTCATATGATGGATTATATTAACATTACCATGTCATAAAATTTGATGTGATACCTCCATATTTTCATTCTGTAACACAGGTCATTTTATTCGATTTCAAAATGACCGACTGAAAATAATGGGGTATCGCATCATAAATAATTCATAGCTCTCACGCTGAAAATCGTTCTGTGTAAACTATTTTTACACACACAAATGTATATGATGATACCTCGGACAATTTCCGACTGTCAGCGCATGCGGCTTCCACAGTGGACCACGGGTTTTTTATTAGCACATTAAGTAACACCTTTTAAACATGTTGAAGATAAAATGTGACAGCAATATTTGAAAACAGTTGACTCCCATTTTGTCAAATCTGAATAATTTCCACTCACTTGAAGTTGTGGATCGCGTCAGCGAGACACAACTTCAAGTGGGTGAAAATTCCGATTGAATAATTTGGCGGTTAAAGGGTTAAGTCCGACATGTGTTGTAGAATATAATATAATATGATGATCTACAAATAGACAGTCATAATATAATATTAAACCTATTTCTAGGCCACACAGTAAAAAATATATATTTCCATTTTGGTCATTGGCAGCTATTTTGGAAAATCGTAAATACATAAACTGCCCAAAAGTAGCACCTCCATACCCTTTGGAATTTTTCAATAGTGGGTCTGGACAACAAAAGTTCGGGTACACCACTACTTCTGCCAGACTAATGCGAGCTGCATCATAATTGTTAAAAATTGTTAAAAAAATATATCCTCTTTAATATAAAGATGGGAGCCATTTGTGAAAAAATATAGAAAACAATGTTTTAGCCTCTTTATGTCTAATGAAGTGTAATAGTAGACAGCTGCACACCACGAAGATGTGGGCGTGGATTGTGAAATTTGTTTGAACGGGAAAATCAATGTTTGTTATCATGGCGGTGCGTGAGAGCGATATACACACTAATGTTGCTGTAATTTCAAGTGAGAAAAAAAGAGGAGTGATACATTTTTTTTTTGTTAAAATGAAGATAAAACTATTTTTGTTCCAGAAGCAAATTAGTTGGCTTCCTTCTAATAAGTCCAATAACACAAAATATTTATTTCCATTACAATATCAAATTAATCTTGTTTTTGGTATGTTTTTATAAATTAGAAAGCAAAAACTTTAAAAGTGTAATTTAAAAATGGCAAAAATATTTCCTCGTTGGCTCCCATCTTGAACTGATATAGCATCCTCATACATATATTGTGTCAAAATTTCACACCTTTATCACAATTTAAAACAATTTTTCGCTTATGACATATACTATGTTTTCTTACACATGTAAAACATTTGACAGTCTCTCTTTTGAAATATCGCGTCGTCACCTATGCATTACAGTAGGTAACCAAACATGGGTAGGAGATAACTTCGTGCTATGAATTGATGTGTTGGAGGTTTGGGATCGTTGTTTGTGTGCCAAAGACTCTGATAATGATGGGCTGACCAACGGCGAGGAGCTGGGTGATCCTTTGTGTGTCTGGACGCCTGGACAGATACCACAGTCTAAAGTCAATATATCTCATCCAGGTATAGATATACTCACAAATTATTAGTGAAGTAAAACAGATAAGATAATAATCCTCGAAGCGCCATATTAAGTAATTTAAATTTGCACCCACTTGCAGTTGTGTCTCGCTACCGCGACCCACAACATCAAGTGGATGAAAATTACTTATATTTGACGAAAGATTTGCAAATAATATTAATTAATCTAAATTTGCACTCATTTGAAGTTGTGTCTTGCTTCCGCGACCCACAACTTCAAGTGGATGAAAATTACTTATATATGACGAAACATTTGCAAATATGATTGTCTAAGCACTCATTTTATTCCAAATTACCGTGATTTACCCTGCTAATAATGTGTTCTGATTATTTTGTAAGATGAATTAAAACAATATTCTAGCGACGAGGATGTGTAAATTAAACCTCTAATTTCAGGTAATATATAAGCTAGTAACTGACAATAAGTTCCGACTTGGAGGTTGTACATAGTGATAACAATGAACAATGCCGGCTTTAATTTAATAATAAAAATGATACAAATATTAGAACTGCACGGGGGGGTCATGGATTTTTTACGTGTTGACGGCTTGTATAATGTTGGGTCGTTTTGAGCGAAAAGTGGACCTTGGGGGGGGGGGGGGGGGGGGGTGTGCGGGGGCATGCTCACCCGTTTCGAAGCAAATTTCAAACTAAATAAAATAACACTAAAACGTGTAACATATCTTGTTGTAGATGCTCAGTAATGAAATAATTCAATTTGGAAAATATTCACAAACAATTCAGCAGCACAATGGTTAATGTAAAAATACCGTGCAAGCACTCAAATACCCCTCGGCTGATGCAGTGACTCAAAATGTCCACAAATCTGACACAACTGCTTCCAATGCGTTATGCCATTGGATCGCACATGAAAACGGAAAATGCCAATAGACTCGCAGACTTCAAAAACCTATATATGCCAGGTTTCAAGGCATTTAACTGAAAATAAGAACGATTTATTAAAATTGTTGAAATCAAAATGGCCGCTGTAGTCTCGTTTTCTGCCTCATATGAAAACGGACGATGCCAATAGACTCCCAGACCCGGAGAACCTATATATAGGCCTACCAGGTTTCAAGGGAATTCTGAAAAAAAATTAAGTAAAAAAAAAACAAAATTAGTCGCCAGGTGGCGGCCATTTTAATTATCGGTGGAAAGCTGAAATTCTAATCAGGTCATCTCCATAGTCATGGGTAGCTTCACATAAAAAATTGCACAGATCCAATAATTATTTTTCAAGTTATTGCGTTACCAAGGAATTTTTAGATAAAAAATCAAAATGGCCGCCATAGCCTCCTTTTCGGTCGCACACAAAAACGGACAATGCCAGTGTATCGCCCGATAAAATGTCGTGCAGATCAGGAGAAGCTGCAGAGAGACCTATCTGCGTTACAGGACTGGATCGATGAGGGATGTGTTTCAACACATCGAAATGCTCAGTCCTGAGGGTGTCCAGGCCGGCCCCGATGGCTCATTCGTATCGACTGGGGCTTGTAACCTGGAGGTACCAGGTTCGAATCCCGGTCGGGCCGGATATTTGTCATCGTGGTTGTGCATATACAGTGCTTCAAACTGTCCAAAAGCCTGGAGTGTATAGTGCTGCCTATAGTAGTCCTACTGTGCTCTATAAAGAACCCTTGAAGTCATTCGAAATAAGAGTAGGGCATAGTCCCGTCTTCGGGCTTCCTTCTGTCGCGATATTGCCATGATTGTGCAGAAAGCGACGTAAAGCAAGTTTCATAAGAGGCAGAAATAAAAAAAATAGGAATTTCAATACACCCTTAAAGACGAAACACTAGCGAACGTTTCATCAACACCATATCTTGGTTTTTCCCTTAGCGAGACCCTGGAATGGGAGGCCCACATTAACAATATTACGAGTAAAGCAAATTCCACTCTGGGCTTCCTTCGGAGGAACCTGAAGGCATATCCCCCTAAACTAAGGCAGACTGCCTATTTCTCCCTGGTCCGATCATCCTTAGAATACTCTTCAGCAGTTTGAGACCCCTTTAGACAAAAAGATATTGATAAATCAGAAACAAATCAGCAGCAATATTTGTCACGCAAAATTATAGACGAACAGCCAGTGTGACTTTTTTTTATTCAGAACCTGGGCTGGACTGACTTGAAAACAAGACGAAAAAATTCTAGACTTTTAAGTACGTTCAAAATTTTAAATGAGCTAGTCAGTTGGTTGGGATGAATGGCTTTTGCACCTGAAGTAGACAATGTATCATTCTGCTGAAAAATAGACTACTGCGCAGCGGTTTCTTGCATTGTGCCGGGACATATCTGCAGGGATTTTGACCTTGGGGGGAGGGCGATGAAAATTGGTCTTTATGGTAACCCAGGTGAGAAAAAAACATTATCTTACCATAAGATTTCCAGAAACAAGAGCCCATGAGACAAGAAGATACCTTTAAGTATTAACCGTTATAATTAAACCGTTTTTAGGGACAACAATCACACTGGATAGGTATGTGCCATAATAACACGATGCATGTATGGACGATGTAGGCCAAGGGATAACTCGACCTTATTACCTCACCTCAAAATTACGTCATTAAACGGTTTGGTAAATTTTACAATCAGTCACAATGGTAAATGTAAAATAAATGTCCAATATACACTGTTTGCACGATTTTGCGCATAAGCAGGACTCCCAACTAAATAGTTCAGCTTTTAGTCACTATAGTGTGTGGCGTGCTGCTATTGGGAAAGGTGTATTACCCTAGCAAAACACGAAACAATACAAATGTTCTCATTAATGGAAAGTATTTTTTAGTGCCAGAAACGTATAGGGCCAACAACAACATTTCTGAAGTTTTAATTCTGTCGATGGGATGGCCAAAATGTGGACCTTTAGCCGTCAGGGGGGGGGGGGACGTACGACTCCTCCGAGCCCTACCCCCCCCCCGCCTGGCTACGGGCCATTATATATTTACATATCCTTGACATCAGAAAAAACATCATCCTCAGTTAATTAATTTAAACGCAAACTAATGCTTCCTCATAAAGCTAAATTGCAAAACTCTTCAAATAATTATGTTAAATGTTCCTTGCACGAGCTTGTATCCTCCTTTGCAAACTGATTGCGTCCGGATGCGGCTCCGGATCGTAATCCGGATGAAATAACGTGAATAACTTGATGTTGTCAAGGTTGTTAAGTTGTAACGCGCCTTGATGTGTATGTCAGGCTGGAATAGCTGACAATCTGTTTTCTGCGTGGAGTATTGTTTTGGAAAACTAAAGTACTAAACATAATATAATTAATAATCATTTCAGGTATATGTGACCCGTATGATTCCGTTTCCTGTAAAGACCAAAATGATTGGGAAATC
This sequence comes from Flabesymbios commensalis, assembly GCA_964017125.1. NCBI lineage: Eukaryota > Metazoa > Annelida > Polychaeta > Terebellida > Flabelligeridae > Flabesymbios > Flabesymbios commensalis. The sequence goes on from OZ024914.1 coordinate 29,219,691, forward strand.
TGCAAAGAAGATGTATTTGATTGTCCAGCTATACATGCACCAGGTGGGAATACTAATGTTATTATTTCTGATGAAATGTATAATAACAACATAACTGCATTCCATAAAAAGCAATATTTTTTTACAGAATATACCTGAAATTCGGTTGTGAATCCTCCACGATGAACATAAATAGAAATAAAAACATGCATATGATATCAAAGAGGATCTCAGCTCATTTCGTTTCTTCAGAAATGTATATAATATATCTAACATATATCAACGCGTGCTACTAACTGTTAAAATGAAATATGAAAAATGGAAACAAAAAGCTCTTCATCTGCTTGTTTTAAGGATTAAAATCCTTTATCCTTTATCGTTTGTTGGGTAGCCAGTCACCATGGGGCGTGCTGGTCGTGATGTGAGCCGACCATGAGGTTAACGTACACGCTCCTGTAAAATATTTATTGATTTACCGCGCAAATTCTTTGACTAGTTTTAAGTGGGAAACTCAGCTACCCACCTTCACCAGTCACCCCTGCTTCCCTCCATGCATGTTTACTTGAATATTAATTACTTATTGTAAGTTTTGTTTTTAGTGGTGGCGTGTGGCGGTTTGTCACCTCCCTTTTTCCTCTTGAGTTGTTTGATCAATCGAGTTGTTTAATTTTATTGTTTATTGTGATGTACGGTAGTCATATATGTTATATTCATGTTCTGATACATGCCTATACTGTATGGCGAAAAACAAGGGTATCAGAACTGTATTTATGTACCATTTAAAAATGTTATACTTGTCATTAATAAATGACCAATATAAATCAACTCCAATGTTCCAATAATTATTTGTGATTTTTAAATTGCGAGCTTCGATCCGGATTCGCTTTTTTTGATCCGATCTAAATTTATATCCTGCTTTGTGTGTGGGTTTCTATTTGTAATAAAAGCCGACATTAATTCCATCATCTACATTATGGAACATATCTTCACGTGCATGATGCTATTATATGTGATTTCGCCTCTCTCGTCCATATAATAGTCACTTTGCTGGTTTCTGAAGCCCAGACTGTTTACCTCTTTCATCCTAATATTTTATCCAGATGTAAAAACTGTTGACATCACATTTCCCGAGACTGCTGTTCCAAATGTCTATACAAGCTACCATTGCATGAGTTTTGCTTTACCGTCAGAGGACGATTATCATATCATTGCTGTTACTCCATTGGTGGATAATGCTTACGTCACACATCATGCTAATTTAATAGGTTGTGAGCTCGGCACAGGTGAGATATCCATTCTAATCCTTAGCCCTTTAACCGCCAAATTATTCAATCTGAATTTTCACCCACTTGAAATTGTGTCTCGCTGACGCGATCCACAACTTCAAGTGAGTGAAAATCATTCAGATTTGACAAAATGGAGGTCAACTGTTTTCAAATATTGCTTGATATCACATTGTATCTTTAACATGTTTAAAAGGTGGTACTTAATGTGCTAATAAAAAATGAAAACCCGAATATATGCGACACCGGCGGTTAAAGGGTTAAAGCGCTGACATATTATCATAGATAGATAGATATTTATTGACGAACTGAAGTCTGTACAGACATATGTGTCATTAAAAATAAACAATACTTTATATTATACAGTACAAACTATGCAAATTGTGTAAATATATGTACAAGTATTAAATGCTTTAAAATAATTAAAAGAATTTGTTACGGGGTGCTTATGATAGAATTACACTAGGGGGAAATAATCACTGAAATATATTATATCAAAAGTTGGGACGTAACATACCGATCCGTAAGACTAATATGAGACAGACGAGGTTGATATGACGTGAATGACAAGAACAAAACAATTCACACTCATTGGATATTTTAATCCCATGAATCATACAAACATAATAATGTAATGCTCTCTTTCACAGCTTAGTTTTCAATAGCCAGGCACTAATTAAACTAGCCTGAAATAAAACAAATATATCACACAAATAAATCTAAGAAAGGGTCGTATACGGGGTTGGACGGTGGGGAGCTTTTAACATAAAACAGTACACTAAAATCAATACCTCAGCTTCAACCTCCAACAGTCGTGAAGCATATAAACCAAATATCAAATTGATCACAGATGATGTATGTTATAAAAGGTTATTTTCGTAGATATTAAATCAGCTAATTAGCAGACTCCCATTCACTCCTGAGAAAACATGGAGAGACTTCATCACCCGCTCGCAGTGTTCCGTGATAGGCTCAGCCCAGTCACGTGTCCTTGTCAACATACCATGCGCTATGGTACCGTAAGCGAAAATACCAGTATAAATCCAGTCATGAGGCTGCTCATAACTAATACTTGTTAACAATAATAATACTATGACAATCACACGTCATTGATTCATCAACACACATCACAAAATCATAACAAAATCTCCTAGCGACCTGGAAAATAAATAGCAGGCTAGTGATCATCACGGTGAGGTTATACAATGAACTCTATAATAACACTCATCGTAATTCTCAGTAGCCGTCGTCCATTGCCCAGGTCGCACTACGTTATGATCCTTGAACTCACGACACGAGTGCCTCTGCATGGTTACATCTAGAGTTGTCACACTCTTGCCGGTACACGCTAGATCCCCAGATTTCGAAAAAGGTTTGTTCTAGAGACCCGAAACAGAAAAGTGTTATCCGACAATGCCGACACAAAACTATTAAAAAAAATATCACTTGTACAATGCTCATACACATGCATATGATTCATACAGCCAATGGTCAATGAAATAAATAAATCATCGCCTCAACGTATTTGATAGGGGTACATGAACAAAAATCCCGCAACAAACTTTACATGTTAGTGCTACTATATTATTATATGATATTTGTAAATATTGAACACCAGGGGTTTCTGTCGTCTGTTACGTCACCGTCTGCCAACCAGCAGCCAGCAATTCATAAATCAGGCACGAGCGGGGAGGTAGATCCGTGATTGGTCAGTTGTGTTTAGATGCACACCTGCCCACCCGCTGGCAACACATGGGAATCTGTGCTGCAGTGCTCGTCATACAAACCAGAGGGTATCCATAGTGTTCCACTGTCAATTTTATATTTATTGATAATTAATTTAATTGAGTTTTTAAAGTATGAGCTAAGCATAATTTTTACTATATACGGTATATCAGTGTATACTCAGCCTAGATGACTGTGAAATCACTGACCCTGGTGGTGATTATTAGCTGATCGGGGATGATTACCAGTGTCTGAAGTGGAGAAAGACACTGGTGACACGAGTGAAGGCATTAACACAAACATAGTACAACTTTAATTAACATGATTAGTGATTAATTCATACCAATTACACTCACGACCTAGTTAATGCCACATAATCTGAGTTACCATGGAACAAAAACATTCCCGACCTCATAGAGAAAGTCAGCTGACTTAGCATCTTTGAAATCACCCATAAGGTCCCACCTCGTCTGATAACAAAGGCGACGGAAACGTCTCTAAACGGCCATCACGGCCAAATAAAAAATTCCAGGAGAAAAGCCGTCATGATATGTGACAATGCTAAGTCAGCTGACATCGTCTATGAGGTCTGAAATGTTTTTGTTCTATTGCTATACCAAATATGTGATAATAACTAGGTCGTGAATGAAAATATTATAAGCTAAGTCAAATTATAAAATATGGATAATATTGAAACAAAAGACTGTTCCGGATAACAATGCAACATAATATCATTTATAATGAAGCATAATTATTTACGGCATGCATGCAGGACAAGGCACTCACACATTGTAGCTTTTTAAGTAATGAATATTAATAATATTTTCAATTACGACCTAGTTATTATCACATATTTGGTATAGCAATAGAACAAAAACATTTCAAACCTCATAGACGATGTCAGCTGACTTAGCATCTCTGAAATCCTCCATAAGGTCCTACCTCGTCTGATAACAAAGTCGACACAAACGTCCCTTAACGGCCAAAATGAAAAATCCTAGAGCAACAACAATGTGGTAATAACTAAGTGAGATTATGAAAGCTGGATATTATGGGGACATCAGATACCACCGTCCCGAGAGCAACCGTTTATTGAAAGCGGATAGGGGGCACTTTTGGGGTTTTGAAACAGGTTCTAAGCATATTACTAACGATCGGTATGTAGATAACATGATGTACGAATATTTTAAAATCCATAGAAAATAAAGAATTGTTTTAAATGTCATTATCAATAATCATCAATGTATGAATGCTTCACTTTAATATCGATGTTTTGGGTGTAAATATTCCACACTTTCAGTGCGGGTATGGACTTTAGACGGCATAATCTGACGTCTATTGATGTTGACGTCTAAAGTCGGTCCACGCGTTGAAAGGGTTAATATTTTACATGTTAATCTATTGATGCCAGTAGCAATAATACATTTTTATGGACGACCAACACCCGTTGGAATTGTTCGACTTAGTTTATTTCGGTCTGAAATTTCCTCCTGGGGCCTTACTGTAAAAGCGCAATAGCCTAATTAGCCTTATGTCATCACAGTTCCAGAGTTATTTCTTCAATTATCTTTATTATAGATTTATTCCTGCATCCACATGCCTAAGTAATTTCATGCGAATTAAAAAAACGCTATATTCTACTGTGTAACAAAAAACATTTAAACTTATTACAAAGAAAAAAGAACAGCTACCAATGTATATTTATTTTTAAGGGAAATGGCACACAGTAGTCAAATGTGACCCATAGATAACCCCTGAGATTATTTTTTATAATGAAGTTATGGAAATTTCATTTCATATCCACCTGTCGTTGTCGAAACTCGAAAGTATTGAATTACTTGTGCGTGACGATACACATTAATTTTAATAACTGTCATTTAATTTTTAACAATATTATCATAGAAATATTTAGCCAAACGATATCAAAAAATTATGTAAATTTCATAAAAATTGATTTATGTGCGTGACTCAAAAAAATAGGGAAGGGTGTTTAGTTTTAATATCATGTAATTAATTAATATATTTTTTTTTGCACTGTCATATTATGTGAATTAAAAGTTTCAGCGATACAGCCATACACGTTGTAATTGAAACATTGAAATGATTTGTGCCGTAGTAACAAGTTACATAACTTATTTTAATGTTTTCGCAAGACTTGCTATGGGAACGATCAGGTAATTCATATTCATTACTATGTCGTCTCCACAACTATGTCGTTCCCAAGTTCTACATGAATCTTTCCAGTGATTTACATCTTGCCAATTAGCATGCTTAACAAAATTGTTCTCATGAAGTCGTTGGAGGACGATATTGCTCAATTGCTTAGAAGATATATGTATACAGTACGTAACCTGTATATTATATTATTAGCATTATTGAAAAAATGTGTTCCTCCATGGTATGAATAGACACATGTATTTCTAATTTATATTATTGAAAATGATCCTATTCAATTAAGCTACCAGTGGTTACTCATCAATGGTTGGTGTTTTCATCTTCAGGACTTATTTATCCAGAACCAACACCATGTGGGATGGTAAGAGACACTTGTTTAAACTTTGTGGCATTATGGACTGTTGGAAATCTAGGAACGTGTTTCTCCAAGGAACATGGCATACCCATGGGATTAAACAGTATGTCAACGGGAGTGTTACAGGTAATGTACCAGCAGAGTATAGCCTTGGGTGGGTGGGTGCGTGGGTGGGTGGGACCCTGTGGGTTGGTGAGTGGGTGTTGAGGCAAGCAGGCGGACAGACACATGACGAAAAAATATGTTAAATACATGTTGTTATATTATATTATTGTGATATATTATGTTAAAATAAATTATTATTTTTATAATGGGTTCAATAAAGAAGAAGTGAACATCTTCGTGTGAACTGTATCCTGTAAACAACTGGTTGCTTGGAGAATTTAAACGTTTTAAGACCCATCTGATGTACAATTTAAAATCATACAAATTCGACTTTATGTGTAACCCTTTCGGCGCTGGAACCCATAACAGGTGTATTCAAATGAAGCAGAACGAGCTAACTAAGACATCTATGACTATATAAAATTGAAAAACCCTTTTGTCGCCATATGTTATACAAAGATATTTCAGAGTTTTAAGGGTTAAGCCCGAGCTGTTTTACAGATACATTGGAACAATCCATTTGAAGTGTCCACCTACACAGATCATTCAGGTTTGAGGCTCCACTATTCACCTAAATTACGACCAAACGATGCAGGAATATTGAGATTTGGCCAAATGGTACTGGGTATCCCACCAGGAAGAGAGGATTATGTAGAAAGTGGTACCTGTCCTAAGAGGTGCACTAACTTATTTCCTTACGATATCTTCATAACTCAAGCGGCCATGCACATGCATTACACAGGTATAATAACTACAATTATCACATGATGTAATAATTTCACTCATAAATTATATACGATTATCCGACATATGGCTCAATGAAATGTGTTATTTATAACATGTTTATTTTAGGTCGAGCAGGATCTCTGTCAATAAAAAGAAATGGATCAGATGTAGTTGATACCATAATTGATCAAGATGACTACATGTATGACCAACCCAGAATGTATACGTAAGTTTACTAACGCTTGCAGCGCGGGGATCGACTTAGACGTCTGTATACTTCAGATTCTGACGTCTAAAGTCATATTTTTTATTAGAAAATTCTACGGCAATCAGAAATATGTGTATTCTTTGAGTGCAGGCAATGGTACACATATTTCTAATGGCCGTAGACCCGTAACCATAGTAACATATGTATTCAAATAGAAGCGAAAAGAGCTAACTAAGACATTCTTGATAATATTAAAGTGAAAAACCCTTTGATCTCTATGGTTTATATAAAATATATCAGCGATTTGAGGGTTAAGTGGTGCATACCTATTATTGAGTGGCATTATATGTGAATATTGGTTAGAAATAGCAGGAATCATACATGTGCTTGAAAACCTTGAGAGTGCTTGCTTGAGTTCTACAAACAATATCTAAAGCCTTGAAAGTGTTTGAAAAATGGGATATTTAGAAACACATATTGAAAATCAATGCATTTTGACAAAAGATCCATCTTGGAAAATAGCACGGTGATATGTATTAACCCTTTCAAGCCTGAATTTACCATTCTCATCGTCATCCATTACAAGCCACAAATTGCTGTCGCAAATCGCGACTTGTAGTGGATGAATTTGATTTGAATTGGGCGAAAAATTAAGGAAAATTACCATGTATTAGTAAGCCAGTTTCATGGAAATTTCCATTCGAAAACTCCTAGTTGTAGGAAAATTAGGTCAGTTTACAGGGATGTAAAATGATGCTTTAATGCATCGTGAGGGCTTAAAGGCTTAAAGGGTTATTGAAAGGTTAATTAGTGCAATTAGGCATTATTGATAGTATCAAAGCAAAGTTGCTTTGCTATGATAATATAAAATTACTCTGTGCTCATATTACTGTTGCTATCGCTGATTGAGATGGTCCTAAAATGTTCTTGTGGTAATTAAAAGTCCTTGATTGTTCTCATTGGTACTGGATGTACGAGCTCTATGTACTTCATCCAAGAATGAAGAGCGGAACGCCGCGAAGAAGAGATAATAATAGCGCTGTGCCTACATTAAAAACTGATGTGAAATGTTGTTTATGCAAATTATAAACATATACCTGGAATAAAATTGCAGAAAGCTGATTTGTTCAGGAATGATACCTATTGCACTGTTAATCTTGCTAACATCGTAGTTTAAATTTATTGATGAAATGGACTAACCGATTAATTTTGGTATATATTTGGCTTTTCGAAAGATGACGCTGCCGTGCAGGCGGCCATCTTGAATTTCAAAAAACATTGGTGACTTTACGCAAGTATCATTCCCTAAAAATTCGCTTTCTGAATTTTATTCCGGGGTTAACACTAATGTTATTGCAGTAGCACGACTTGTAATAAAGTCACATTGTTTAGACTTTGGCATGCGTTTTGTTTATTTTATATAGTTTTGATGAGCCAATAGTGGTACATCCCGGAGACTCCATAGATACAAGTTGTCACTTCAAAACAACTTACAAAAAGGAAACAATTTACTACGGAGAAGGCACAGCGGACGAAATGTGCACAGCCTTTGTTTTGTACTATCCTTTGATTTCACATCTCGATGCATGTCTAGCATTTTCAGAAGAAGTCAGGTATAGTTATTCTGGATATAAAGGCAATAGACCAGTGGTTTAAAATACCTAAATACTGAACTCAGCAATTTTATTATTATTACCAAACAAATGCATACAAAGTAAAATATGCTACAGTGTATATGAGACATTACGGAATGCTTTAACCTTTTGTTATCCAATACACACTCGGTTCGAAGGGGTATGCATGATAAAGTGATTTAATTCAATGTCATGTACAAATCCTTCTTACAAGTTAGAAAGACATTCAACATCTCGAATAGCTATTCCTCCTTAATATGTCTCATTTTAACTGTTAATAATTATGTAATTTGTTGTAGTTGTGGCATTATCCAGCCTAACTGGCAAAATGTGTTTACAAAAAATTGTGAATTTGTCAATTTTTTGACGTCAACACTGTTTGACTTCCTTCCTGAACTACTTTCTCAATGTCATGATGGGTGTACAGAAGCTTGTAAGGACGTCATCACAGAAGTGAGGAGTGATCCTTGTATGGATAAATCCACAGCCCCCACCTTGGAACTTCACATTAAAGCGGTGATCAACGGACAAAGAGAGCAACTGCTGAACAGCACTGGAATGAATGTGGATGGATATCTGGTGGTTCATCTATTGCATGTCTGCGACGAAAAGAAATCATCCGGAAATGATCAACAAATTGATCAATTTGATGGCAAATCATCTTGTGATGTAGGTGGAGCAGCACGTGTAGATGGGAGTGATCTAATTGCACGTATTGTTCTGTTTTATATCGTTGGATGGAGTGTCATCCACACTCTTGTTAACCCACTCAACCCACTTAACTGATGAGAAATATATAAATCAGATTGAGTATGGGTGTTTTTTTGAATTGGTAAACAAACATGGTGAATGCACTATTGCATTGTTAATCTTTGCTAGTATCCTAGTTTAAATTTATTGATTAAATGGACTATAAATTGTCTTGTATGTATGCATTGCTATGTTATAATTATTATATTGCACATATAATACACATATTTACTGCACCAAACAAATATTTTAAATATTTTTTGAACTTTTTTGTTTTAAAATTAAACTTAATTTAAATTTAATACACTTCATTTCAAAACTTGACACATTTTTGTCAAACTTTGGTCTGTTTTTAGTAAGACTCTACGACGATTCGTCTTGAGCCTGTTTTTTTTCAGCCAATTCCAGCATTAGACATAGCTGCATGGGAGACTTACATTCTCTCTAGCGAGTGTTTCTCAAGTAGACTTACATAATAATCTAATAGCTCACAGACGACTGATGTCGACTACAGTAGACATGCTGTATTTTCACTCGCACAGAGTATAACTGGTGTACCCCAGGGCTCCATATTATGCCCTCTTTTCTTCATTATTTTCATAAATCATGATTTACCTCTTGCGAGCGATTTGTTTCCAATTTATTATTTATGCAGACGATACAACTTTATTTTGTAGTTTGAACCCCCGAGATTTTGATAAAATTGAAGATATCTCATATTGGCATATTGGTAATGCTAGTTTAGAATGTATTTGAACCTGAAGAGGAAATTCGATATTTTGTATGAGGTGGCTAGAACTTGTTCTAGTTGTTAACTTGGATAAATCTAAAGTCGGTCACCGCGCTGTAATGGTTAATCTATTCGGCTAATAAACGGAGGATTGATGCACCAACCTGAGTAAATGCTGGTTATCAAACACCGATGGTGCCACTCACAAACATCAGCCAAGGTAACTTTAGGGCTAACGAATGAATTATATACCACATCAGATCATCATAGCGATAACAGCTCCCTAAATATTATATAGTAATGGTCTTTCATGTTTTACTAACTTGTGTAATTATAATTCAAAGTGTATAATGTATTTTTTTATCATGAATATTAATAAACACTATTGTAATATAATTAGAGGAATGCTATAGTGCAAATCAGAGTAGAAAAATAACCTGGTATTTACCCTGTAACATGCTCTTATCCAGCTCTAAATTGCATTGTACAGTTGTGAAAGTCTGTATTGTGGACTATTTGTTGATTGCCTGGCAAGTGAATGGTTGAGTTTGGTTACAAAGTATACTACCATTTTAGCATAATTTTGCATTGGGAAATCACATGGCAATGTGAATCTTCCGTGATATACATATTCGCTGTCTTGTCGGAATGTGAAATGTATGCAATTATCAGGATGTTATGATATGACCTTGTCGACCTGATGTATTTATGATGTAGGTGATTCTTAAATATAGACAGTTGTTACGTTATGACATGCTTACAATATTTAAAGAAGAAAAAGGTTATGTATTGCTATTTAATCATTATTTTATAGTGATATACGGTCTTTGCATTGGTAACTAACGACAAGCAATTTGTTGTTTTATGTTCCTACGAATACGATGGAATAATCTTTACTTTACATCAATATTGTTAGGCCTATAGTGCAATAGACATTAGAAAATAGAACAATTCACATATTATTATTTTTATTTATTATATAACAATACATAATATTTTGGCCAGAGAAAATGTTTGATTCGTTGAAGAATAAGAATATGTGCGTTTTAATATTGGTTGTGTAGTTTACTTCTTGAAATTCAAAATTGATGTGCATAATGAATATCAGATAATTTGGCGACTCGCAGTCATTATATTAACCTATATATTATGTGTACTCAAACGTAAATATAAGTTGTTATTCAGAGTTTATCTGATTTCTTATTGAAATAACCTTAACTTCACCTTGTAAGGCCACGGTCACGAAATGCACATGAACTGTAAGCATATGTGAACAATTTTAGGCCTACACTCTTGTACGTCCATTTGTTCATAAATACGTCATAGTTAATGTCCTACAGTATATTACATCGACGTAATTATTCTGGACCTATTTTTTGGGGTGAGTTAACACCTGTTCTGCTTATATTACACATACACAGATGCACTGCCAGGTAGTTATCATGACTTTACAACTGAGATATTATATAAATAAGTGTTAAAATAAATTTCAATCATGTTAATGATGTCAAATAAAGGTATTGTGTGTTTTTTGTATTCCTATATTTCAAAGATATATGGTTTGGTGAAAAAATATCGTCTCGATCTCAATTATTGACGAAAGTACGTTTCTGATTTCATGGCAACCATTTCAAATTTTGCATGATAATGATGGTCATAAAGTTTGAATGTGTCTCCTTGTATTCCTTGATACCGAAAACATAGGGTTTGGTGAAAAAAGGCTCTACCTAAAATATTTTGGAAAATATGGTAACATTAGTGATTTTATGGTGGCCATTTTGAATTTTGCACGATAATAATGTCGAATAAAGTTTTCATGTATTTTCTTGTATTTCTTGATACCGAAAACACATGGTTTGGTGAAAAAATCAAGTCTCTATCTCCAATATTGAGGATGATATGATAACTTCAGTGATTTCATGGCGGCCAAATTTTGAATTTTACGTTTATAAAAAATCCCTCGAGGGTTTGAAACTCACATCGGCCGAGATATCATCACTAGGATGCTAGAGATGCATAAGCAGGCGAGAAAAAAGTATATCAGCCAAAACAAGGTGGTTTTGAAGTACCCTGGAGACCACTGTCTGAGCAGGTGGGAATTTGTGGTATAAAGTGTTGTATTATGAACACAGATTTGTTTACATGACAATATACGACTTTGAAATAAAAATAGTTAGTCTTTTTCAGTGTTTTTGCTTTTTTTAAAATGATTTTTATATATTTGTTGTTAAGATAAGTAGGCTATATACCTTCATCCACCATACAATTATTTTTCAAAATTGACATGTCAACATTTCCAGTCCCATTAACCAACATATTATGAAGAGTTTACAAAACAAGAATGTCTGTTATATTTTTTATTAATTGAAAACACTAGACAGAGGCATTGGGGCTTGCAGACATTTTAATACTCTGTTTTCCTTTGATGAACATTAAACACCAATAATGTCATTGGTAATTAGCTAATTCGGTGATTACATCCGTAATTTAGAACTGCTCAGCATAGCTCCAACCTGAAAACATGCATGTATCCATCAATATATTAAAAATTATACAGAGAAATATATGATTATAGACTATTCACGTATTTTATAATTGCATGCATCCCTTTACGTATCTCCACTTTGACATAATCTTGAACCATGTGGTGTTTCGTTCTCTGAATACCATCTGGACAAAATAAATTGTGGCTAATCAAAGAGTGACAATAATCTCATATAAACAAATGGTGAATTAGAAAACAATATTATTCAAAAACAGGTTGATTTGATCGGTAAATCTCTATTTTTCAGTGGCTCAGACGGTCAGAACTGTCAGATCAAAATGTGTTTTTCACTCATGTACAATTTCAAGTTACAAAGTTCTACGTACAATAGCGTTCCCCCAAGGGAAACCCATTTGCAATCCAATCTTACTTTCTATCATCGGAAAACATTAAAACAACATTGGCTTAGCATATTGTGTTTTCTGGGGTACCAACAACTAAATATCAAACTTTCTCACTCAGATCATTGACACTTTAACCGCCGGTCCCGAATATATTCGTGTGTTTTTTTTCATTTTTATTAGCGCATCAAATACCAGCGTTTAAACATTAAAAATAAAACGTGACACTAATACAAAAAATGACAAAATCGTTGACCTCCAATTTGTGAAATCTGAATAATTGTCACTCACTTGAAGTTGCCGCCCGCGTCAGCGGGACACAGCTTTAAGTGGGTGAAAATTCCAATTGAATAATTTGGCGGTTAAAGGGTTAAACACTTAATAGACATACGTACATGATGTTATAGAGTCACATAAATTTAGCCTCTGTATTCCCTGCCTATGTGACCTAGCTATACACGTAACTTTATTTTTGCGGTTGTTTTATTTGCAGTATTATATTGTGAACATTTTGATGTGTGCAAAATCAGTTAGCAGCGTTATCAGTGTAGCGTCCATCAGCTGTGGATACTCACTAAAAGGGCCACAATTTAATATCCGGGGTGGGGGGGGGCAGGGATATTGGGATGGACCAATTTTTTTTTTAAATATAATTCAGTTCATGATTATTTATTTCCAGCTTTATGGTTACAAATTATTCATTTCAACCACTTTTACGGACTTTCATAAATTGCCAATGTATTGTTTTAATAATGCTATATGATCTGATAATAGCATAATATTTTAGAATGTAAGAAACTGAATGCCGAGCGAAGCAAGGTCGCACCTCCAGAATCTTCATAAGTTTATCGGATAAAAAATGGCTTAGTACACCAAAACATGTAGATCTAACCGATATGCCATACATTATTCATTTAAAATGGGATAGACATCAAATTTCGCCTTCTTCCTACCTTTAATTATTTATTTCCAAAAAATCCCTGCCCTCCCCCTGGACAATAAATTGTGCCCCCCCCCCCTAAACAGTTAATCAACTAATCAACAATGTCAGCAATGTCAGCAGAACATCACGTAATTAGTGAAGTCACTTCAGATTGCAAATTGTGAGTGTAAGAAAATTAATCTTTAAAGCGATTTTTTGTATCGTGCAGGCGGTCAAACACGAGACGTTGACCCAATGTTGAGCTAATGTTGGCCTACCTTTGACCCAACATTATCCCAGTATTGGTTCAAAGCATCGTGCTGGTATTGCCAGCATGAAGTACTAACTACGGCTGAATAGATACTGCCCAGCACCAGCAATGCTGGCCCAACATTTAATGGATATTGGATCGGTCAGCTTGTACTCAGTGGACACACCTTTAAGCTGCTGGAGGGAAGACATAAAGTCACAAAAAGTAGACCCTTCTAGTTAGCTGGTTAAATCTCGGTTGTTGGGAATGAAATGAGTGATTGAACATCAAAATTTGTGTATGTTCGGTCTCAAATTAAACAAATATGAGTAATTTTCACCCACTTGAAGTTGTGAGTCGCTGTAGCGAGACACAATTTCATGTGTGTGAAAATTTGAATTTTAAATGTAGCTCGTTAAGATTTAAATCCTTTTGATTAGAAATCAATCACAGAGGCCTATTGTAATTTGAGTCGTGTTTTCTAGTGTGACCTACATCTTAAAGCCGAATATAGAGTTTAAACATAACTTGTCAATCGTGTTACCATAATACATAAGACATAAGACATATATGTTACTAATTGCACCCATTTGTCATTGTGGGTCGATGTAGCAAGACATAGCTCCCAATAAAGTGTGTGAACATTATTTTCATCTAATTTGGCGTTATGAGGGATAGGACACAAAGTATTTCATCTGCAGCATCTGGTAAATATTTTAACAAAATGAACATGGCTGATGATATAATTATCATGTGAAGGTTTAATACGATAAATATTTACTGATGTTCATTAAGTAAATTCTTTCTAGATTGGAGAAAATTTTCTTCAATAATATTTGCTGCAATGCCATAAGTATGCTCTGTGATAAATGTGATTGTTATTTTCCAGCATTGGCGTACCACACACCGCGTGGTGAGGTGTGTACACCTTATCTACCATTGTGCTCCATGCTCTTAAGGAGAGCGTACCGGGCCTGAGCGTCCATCATTCTTCCCAGAACAGGAACTCCTACATTCGATATCATTGGTTGTTGGCCGTCTGACGTCATAAACGGCGACACACCAGACTTATAGAACATTCCTCCGGGAGATCTCGGGGAGGACAGAGGACTGGTCATGTGGCTAGATCCTGGCAAATCCGAAGACAATTGTGCTCGATTGTTACCATGGCTACCTCTGCGGCGATCCAGTAGGTCGGTGGCGTAGATATAATTGTCAATTGCCATTGGTACTGAAACACAGGTGATTGAACGTAAACATGCAGGTAAAGACGTACGTCGTCGACTGCCCATAATCATAATATTTATACGTATATGACCCCCCCCCCCACAATAAAGTCTTTTTATTTATTTATAAATTTATTTATTGAAATAAAAGAAAGTTTAAGTTTTTAAGATTTTACCAGTTCAAGTAGGACTATTTGTCCTAGTATCTCGAATGGCTACCTTTATACAATTTTTTACATGTTAAATCACTGCCAAAATGTTCATCCATGTTGACGCCGAAAAAATACTAAACATAACGTGGTAAAAATAGCTTTAAAAAAGGCAATTGTTCAGATTATTTGGTGTGCCGATGGGTCCCTTAGCTACCATCCAAAAAATAGTTTTACATAAGGGAAATGATTAACTGCCCAATAAATTATATGACCCTTGCCAATGTTTAAGTGCAACAAAGGCCTCTGGGTTTTGCCGTTGCATAATTACATTTGCCTTATGGTCATTCGCATACAGTATGTATGTAGTTACGTTTCAACTTCCATTGATGTAAAATGTCAACATGGTCAAGCCCAAATGTTTTTTACAGGAAGATTGTTTGATAAAATGTTATGGACCATTTCAGGATTCACAATATACCAGATACTATTTGTTTTAACATTTATTGATAATTTTGTTGAGAATGAATTATTACCACAATTACAAGAATTATAAGGATATCGTACAAGATCAATCGTTATGGCCTAGCTTCAGATTTTGTAACATCAAAAAATAATTTTTAATTAACAGGTCGATTTGCTGATACATAAGAGCTAGAATACATGCAAGAACAGAAGAGAAATAGCTTCAGATTTTGTAACATTAACAAATGATTTTTAATTTACAGGTCGATTTGCTGAGACATAAGAGCTAGAATACATGCAAGAACAGAAGAGAAATTCCAATATTTTTCATTTGTTTCTCAGCCTAATCTGCAAATGTCAATTTAATGCAGATGATCGTTTAAAGGGACTGGCTCAGGCTAAAATCATCAAAAAATCGGTGATTTTATTTTGGCTTCTTAATATGACCATATGATGTAAACATGTCCATAGACTAGAACTGCAATTTTTTTTTAATTTTTGTGCTGCGCATTCACCAGTTAGACTAGATATAGAGACGAAATTCCTGATTTCTAATTATGGACAAAAATTAGAAATACAGGAATTTCGTTTCTATATCTAGTCTAACTGGTGAATGCGCAGCAGAAAAAATTAAAAACGTTAGCAGTTCTAGTCTTTGAACATGTTTACATCATATGGTCATATTAAGAAGCCAAAATAAAATCACCGATTTTTTTATGATTTTAGCCTGGGCCAGTCCCTTTAAGTAGTGAGTGTTCAGTAGGCGGTGCATTCGTCACCTATCCACAGTTAAATGACACATCAAACATGTCTATATGTCAAGTAACAGATTTATTGTCAGGATCCTTAATGAAAGTATATTTACCGGGCGGACAAAAGCACCAAATTTGGAACAGTGATCTAGACATAACAGTGATCATGAACATAATAAAGAGAATTTCGCACTACTCTTGCACAATCACGCGAAATAAAAAATGGTCGCCTTTTCTCCCATGAAATAGTCAAAACAGTCGATAAAATTACGTTTTTGTGGGAAATAAACAGTTAAATGACATGACATTTTATTTTTAATACTAACACATATTAAAATATAAAAACTGATTATTTATGTTGCAAAATCCAAAATGGCCGCCACTTTACCTATGAAATAACCAGAATAGTCAACAAAATTACGTTTTAGTGGGAAATAAAAAAGGAAAATGTAACGAATTTTCAATTCCAATACTATTACATATTTAAAAATATATATATAAAAAATCCAAGATGGCTTCCACTTGCAAGAACCCAAATAGTCGATAAAAAATTTTCTTGTGTAAAAAAATATAATTTCAAGAATATCGCAAATCGAAAATATTAACTATAAAAAAATGTTTTTTGATGTATTACAGCTAGCGATATCCGTTGCCAAGATATCAGTGAAAAGACATGTAGGCCCTCTCATTGTCGTGATCTCATATCTAATGAATGCACAACGGAAAAATGCCCGATTAATTACAATTCAATAACTGAAAAACAATGTGATACTAAGCAACCGATTCTCTT
>OZ024914.1:29241800-29244300 GCA_964017125.1 Flabesymbios commensalis
GCTTCAACATCACCGACCGAAGGACCTCAAATTCAATGAACGATTTGCAGTAGGTCTAATATAAGATAAAATCCACGTCAGTTACATAAGATCTGACAGGACTCGATCGTCACGCGAAGTTTTGAAAAAAAGTAGTGAACTATTTTGTTTCTCCACTGACCCAGCAGACAAAACGTTATATAAATGTTATACAAATGTTTTGTGTTTACTGGGAAGATGCCGTTCACATCCCAGCAAACACAACATATTTGTATAACATTTGTATAACGTCGGCCTAAAGTCTTGGATGCAGGTCCAACATTGTACAAATGTCATACGAGTGTTTTGTGTTTACTGGGATAACACTTTATTCAGTCAAATGGCCGTAACTCTTCAAGTGATAGCGATAGCGACACATAATATTTACGCGTCACGGGGCATCCGACATCGTTTCTATAAAAATGTTCTAAAATAAAAGTTAATTCTATGTAATCAACGCCGGTAATAGGCTAGAACATATTTATTTGAACTTGCGTATTTTATTTGGAATTGCGTATCCAATGGTGTAATATTGTATGATGATTTTCCCTGAAGTCTACTTTTTATTTTTTTATTCGCATACAAAGTACACGTGATTACATTAGGTTAAAACAAGTACAATATGGCAGGTTAACTGAGAACAGGTAATATGTCTATACTGGCACATAGACCGTGTGTTTTAACGTGGGGTCGTATTCTCGTACAAGATACGATATATCGTGGGCTTCTGATTGGTCGAGATGGCCATCTCGACCAATCAGAAGCCTACGATATATCGTAAATTGTATGAGAGTACGAGCCTGGAGTGACACCTATACATGCCCCGACCAGGTACATACATTATCTAAGTCAATAACATGGTTGTCGTAATGCATTAAAACTTGATGTAATAAAGTGAATCGACATCCCCCAATTGCCATGGGAGAGCATTGCACAATGGAACAATTATGTTAAAAAAAAGTATTTTAAAATGCACTATTTTAGCAACTTGCATGCATAAAATAAATCCTGCATTATCCGATCTGAAAGCTGTAATTCAAAGTATTTCTACATTATTATACCAGGATACGTCATATTAACATTTAATACAATTAAAACTATATAACAAATCTGCAATTTCACGCCGATACGTTATTGGATACCCTTTTCTGGCATATTGTGAAAATATATTGCCACTGCAATTTGCTTGGCCAGATCTAAGGACAGACTTTTGTGAATTCAAAGCAGTTCACAGATATAATGGAAACATGCCCTACATGTTTGGGGTATGTGTTTTCGGGAATTCAGGCTTCTGTCGAATACAACACCAAAATTTTTGACTGATGCAGATGGATTTGTGTCTTGATCTGGAATTGAGCAACGGAAATTATTTGAAAATTTGTCTTGCTGGCGTTTGGTCCCAATGAGAAGAAATTCTGTTTTGATAAAATGAAGCTAAAGCTGAAGATGTGCGCACTTCCCCATATTCTGAACTCTTGAAAGTCTCTTGTTCAAATTAATGGGATCATTTTCTGGGCGTACATTTGTAATACATATGGGGAGACACTGTCAGGCCCGCGGGCTTCACTTACATCGCGTCTAGATAACAATTTAAACAGTATCGCAATCGTTAAAACACATACTACAGAGATGATCTTCACAAATGATAGGAATGTCGGATAATTCATCTTGTCCGTTCTCATCTACTTTAAATAAGTTATCGAACGAACAAGCCTAGCCTTGCGGGCAGAGCCAGCAGAGTCGTTCTGAAGTTTCTTGGAAATGATTTACCTTTTTATTTCTAAAAAAAGACCATGATCTCTTAGGACTGTTTCTCCCAAACTATCTACATAATACCCATATTTATTACTTGATAATGGGCTTTATCCTACACATAGTGTACACTATCTTTGGTCTGGTGCATGGTCGTTTGTATTTATGATAACAAAGCGGCATAGCAATCTAATACTGTAACGCGATCATCATTTATAAACACAAAAATAGTTATATTTATCCATTTCAATTATGTTTTTTTCGTCCATCATGTTTTATTTCAAGGATTTGATGATTACATTGATCGTATAATATTTTTTCAGACCCAGATAGTGTGTTAAAAATACACAAATATAAATTAATTGATTCAATTTTTTAAATTAAAAACATTTTACTGCATTTTTTTTAGTACACGAATGTTGTTACCGGGCTATTAACCCTTTCGGCACCGTGAGACCGTCATTAGACGTCAAAATCTGACCTCTATACACGTCAGATGCTGACGTCTGAAGTCGGTACCCGCACTAAAAGAATGAAAAACAATCGAGTGGCCGTAGACCCATAACATAGGTATTGGAATGAATCGGAAAGAGCTAACTAAGACATTTCTGATGATTTCAAATTAAACAAATTGAATAAAACCCTTTGATCTCTTGGTTCATATAACAGTACTCCAGCGCTTTAAGGGTAAACATACACATATCCTAACAATTTGGAAAAAGCAACATAT